>CAUYUJ010007803.1:460372-512027 GCA_963575745.1 Prorocentrum cordatum
CACACACACACACACACACACAGACACACAGACACACAGACACACAGACACACGGACACACGGACACACCGACACACAAGCAAACGGACACACCGATACACAGACAAAGAGACACACGGACACAAAGAATGACAGAAAGACAGACACAGAGGCACAGGGACACACAGACACACAGACACACAGACACATAGACACAGAGACCGACAGACACACAGACACACAGACACACAGACACACACACACACACACACACGGACAATCAGACACACAGACACACAGACACAGAGACCCACAGACACACAGAAAGACAGAGAGACAGAAACACAGACACACAGACACACATACACACAGACACACAGACAAACGGACACACAGACACACAGACACACAGACACACTGACACACAGACACACAGACACACAGACACACAGACACACAGGCACACAAACACGCAGACAAACAAACACACAGAAAAGACTGACAGACACACAAACACACAGACACACGGACACACGGACACGCAGACACACAGGCACACAGACACACGGACACACAGGCAACCGGACACACAGATACACAGACACACCGACACACGGACACAAAGAAAGACAGAAAAAAAAAACAGACACACAAGCACAGGGACACACAGACACAGAGACACGCAGACACACAGACACAGAGACCCACAGACACACAGACACACAGACACACTGACACACGGACACTCAGACACACAGACACACAGACATACAGACACACAGACACAAGGAAAGACAGAAAGACAGAAAACCAGGCTCACAGACACACAGACACACAGACAGACATACACACAGACACACAGACAAACGGACACACAGACACACAATCACACAGACACACAGACACACACACACACACACAGACGCATAGACACACAAACACGCAGACAGACAAACACACAGACATACAGACACACAAATACACAGACACACAGACACGCAGACACAAGGGCACACTGACACACACAGCACCAGACACACAGACACACAAACACTCAGACACACAGACACACAGGCACACAGACACACAGACACACAGGCACACGCAGACACGCAGAAACAACAACACACAGACACGCAGACACAAGGGCACACAGACACGCAGGCACAAAGCCACACAGACACACAGACACACAGACAAACAGATACACAGACACACTGACACACTGAAACACAGACACACAGACGCAAAAAAAAACTGACACACAGACACTCAGACACACAGACACACAGACACACAGACACACGGACACCCAGACACCCAGGCCCACAGACACGCAGACACACAGACACACAGACACACAGACACACAGACACAGCCACACAGCCACACAGCCACACACACACAGACACACAGAGAGACAGAAACACAGGCACACAGGCACACAGACACACGGACACACAGACACACAGACACACAGACACACAGACACACAGACAGACAGACAGACATAACGACAGACAAACACACAGACAGACAGACCGACGGGGCTGCCAGCGCCACGCGCGCACACACAGACACTGACACACACACACGCACACACACACACACGCAAATACACGCGCACAGGCAGACAGACAAGCACACACACACACAGACGCACAGAAAGGCAGACACACAGACAGATCCACAGACAGACAGACACACAGACATACTGACATATAGACACGCAGACACACAGACACAAAGACACGCAGAAACAAGGATACACAGACACACAGAAAACCAGTCACAAGGACACACAGACACCCAGACACGCAGACACTCAGACACACAGACACACGGACACACAAACACACAGACATACAGACACACAGACACGGACACACGGACACACGGACACAAAAGACACACGGACATACAGACACACAGACACACTGACACACAGACACACAGACACACAGACACACAGAAGCACAGACACACAGACACACGGACACACAGACAAAGCGACACACAGACATACAGACACATAGACACACAGACACACAGACACACGGACACACGGACACACTGACACCAACACACAGACACCCAGACACACCAACACCAACACACAAAGACTGACAGACACACAGACACACGAACACACGGACAAACGGACACGCAGACACACAGTCACACAGGCACACGGACACACCGAGGGACACACTGACACACACACACAGACACACAGACACACAGACACACAGACACACAGACACACAGTCACATACACACACACAGACACACTAACACACTAACACACTGACACACAGAAACACAGACACACAGACACACTCACACACGGACGCACAGACACACAGGCAACCGGACACACAGATACACAGACACACAGACACCTGGACACAAAGAAATACAAAAAAACTGACACACAAGCACAGGGACACACAGACACACAGACACGCAGACACACAGGCACAGAGACCCACAGACACACAGACACACTGACACACAGACACACGGACACTCAGACACACAGACACACAGACATACAGGCACACAGACACAAGGAAAGACAGAGAGACAGAAAACCAGGCTCACAGACACACAGACACACAGACACAAATACACACAGACACACAGACAAACGGACACACAGACACACAAACACACAGACACACAGACACACACACACAGACGCATAGACACACAAACACGCAGCCAAACAAACACACAGACAAACAGACACACAAATACACAAACACACAGACACACAGACACTCAGGCACACTGACACACACAGCACCAGACACACAGACACACAGACACTCAGACACACAGACACACAGGCACACAGACACACAGACACACAGGCACACGCAGACACCCAGAAACACCAACACACAGACACGCAGACACAAGGGCACACAGACAAACAGATACACAGACACACTGACACACGACACCAACACACAACGCAAACAAAAAAAAAAAACTGACACACAGACACTCAAACACACTGACACACAGACACACAGACACACGACACCCAAACACCCAGACACACAGACACGCAGACACACAGACACAGAGACACACAGACACACAGACACACAGACACACAGCCACACAGCCACACAGACACACAGACACACAGAGAGACAGGAACACAGGCACACTGGCACACAAACACAGAGACACACAGACACACAGACACACTGACACACAGCCACACAGACAGACAGGCAGACAGACAGACAGACAGACAAACACACAGACAGACAGACCGACGGGGTTGCCAGCGCCACGCGCGCACACACAGACACTGACACACACACACACACACACACACACACACACACACACGCGCACACACACACGCAAATACACGCGCACAGACAGACAGACAAGCACACACACACAGACGCACAGAAAAACAAACACACAAACAGATCCACAGACAGACAGACACACAGACATACTGACATACAGACACGCAGACACACAGACACAAACACACGCAGACACAAGGATACACAGACACACAGAAAACCAATCACAAGGACACACAGACACCCAAACACGCATACACTCAGACACACAAACACACGGACACACAAACAGACAGACATACAGACACACAGACACGGACACACGGACACAAAAGACACACGGACATACAGACACACAGACACACTGACACACTGCCACACAGACACACAGACACACAGACACACAGACACACAGACACACAGACACACGGACACACAGACAAACAGACACACTGACATACAGACACACCCCACCCCCCAATCCCACGCCCCCCCCCCTCCACACACACACACACACACCTCCCCTTCATTCCCTCTTCGAAACCGAAAATCCCTGCCCAGCCCTGTCCTATCGGCCCGAATGCCAGGCGGACCCCGCCGACCGATCCAGCTCATTCCCCTGCATGTCCACGGCCAACCCCCGGAACCCCCCCCGACACCCGCCGCGACGCGCGCGTCGCGTCCGCCCGAGAGAGGCCGCGCTGGAAAGCAGCCAAATCCTCAACCCTTTCAGAGCCGAAACCTGTCACCACTCGGTCGGCGCCGCCTCCGCGCGAAGATTCCGCCGGCTCCACGCGCTTCGGGCGCGGCAGTACCCCCGCTCGAACAAACGCGCCCTCGCCCGCCCCCGCCCCCTCACCCGCGACCGCGCCAGGCGCAGATTGCGCCGCCAGCCGGGCAGACCTGCGCGGAGCCACTGCCTCTGGCACAATCTCTGGCTTTCTCCCCCCTGGCGCGGACGCCCTGGCCGCCCCTGGCAATCCTCTCCCCGCGCGGACTCCCGGCTCCTCCACAGCCACCTCTGCGTCGCCCGATGCAGCCGCGTGCCCCCCCGCTTTGCCGCGGCTTTTGCCGCCCGCGCGCAGCTTCGCAGGGCCGCCCCCACCTCGCGCATCTCTCCCCGCGGCGCCATCGGTCCCTCCGCCAACGTCCCAAGACTCTACCGCGCCATTGGCGCCGCCAACCAGCCTCGTCCCGGCGCGACCACCGACTCCGTCGCCAGCGGAAGCGCAGCCCGCGCCAGACGGCGACGCCGCCCTCTTCCTCCGCGGGCGCCTCGCGGCGGAATGCAGTGCAGCCCCGACGGGCGAGCCCGCGGCCCACGCCCCTCCACCCCCTCCTCCACGTACTCCCACACCTCCCCCTCCTCCTCCCACACCTCCCCCTCCCCCTCCCCCGGCCCCGCAGCGACCCCGCCGCTCGCGCCCAGGCCGCCCGCCGCGCCCACGGCACGCGCGGCGCCGAGCACCCCGCCCTTCGCCGTCGCCGCGCCACTCCCGGCGACCCCGCGGGCATCGACGCCGCGCATCTCCCCAGACGGCGAAGCCGGAGTCTTCCGCCGCACGCGCCTGGCCGTGGCAGGCGAGCTGAGGACACCATCGCCCCCTTGGCGCTCCGGCCTCAGCGGGGCACCCGCCCGGACCGGCACCGGCGCCCGCACGCTCGACCCCGCCTCGCTCTCCGCCGCGACCCCTGCAGGCTGCCGCCCCGCAGCGCGGCAACGCGCGCCGAGACCCGAGGCGCTCGCGCCGCCACCGCCACCGCCACCGACGCCAGTCACCTCACTCCCGCCAGCCCCCACACCCCCGATGCCTGCCCCGCCTCCCCCTCCACCGCTCTGCGCATCTGTCGCCCCGCCAACCCCTAGCGCCCCCGCGTCCGCGCTCTGCCCCTGACTGCGCCCCATGCGACAGTACACCGCCATGTACGCCTCCTTCGGCTTCACGTGCGCCGGCTCGCCTCGCATCCTGCGCGGCGCCTTGTCGTCGTCAAACAAAACGTACCCCCCGTCAGGGACCCGGCACAACGTCGTATAGTGACCGGTATGCACTGTTTGCCCATTGTGGTACACAACGCCAACCAGCTGCATCTGGGGAAGCCCATGCAGCCTCAGTTGCTCTTCGACCCACACGGGCTGCCGCGCCTCATGGCCCCTCCTCAATTGAACCACCAAAACGCGCGGCACGCCCGTGAGTCCCGTCTGCTGGTCGTGCCAAACCCGGTCGGCAGCCGCGCGGCAACACGCTGGGCAGCTCTTCTCAACTTGTTCAGGCGCGCAAAAGTCGGAGTACATTTCCGACAACATCATCGGCCCGCCGGGCCGCGCATGGACCCGCAGCTTCAGAACATCCTCCGCCTCGTACGAGACGGACAAGTGCCCGCACTGACGGCATTTCTGCCGCTTCTCCATCACAAACCCGAACATCCGATCCACGTGCGTCACGCGCATGTTCGTCGCACGAATGCTCTCGGGGTTCCACTGCGCAAAGCGTCCGGCCAACTCCTCTCCGCGGCGCGCAGCCGACATCAGCTTACCCCAATACGCAAACACATCATGCTGCTGCCACTCGTTGTGGAACTCACTGGGCTGCCCGAGGAAAACGTCGTCGCTATCAACATTCGTCCGCCGCCGCACGCTCACGGGTCCGCCCTGCCAGCGTCGCGACACCAACTGGTTGTGCGTGTCCCACATCCCGCAGACGCAGCAACGCCCACTGGCCCTCTCCTCGCAATCGCCCTCCGAGTGCCATCGAAGCCACTCCCAGACGGCAGGCGTCCGCAGCATCAGCTGCGTCACGCTGACCACGTAGCAAGAATGTCCAGGCCGCGGCATCCCACGGACGGGCACGCTACTCACGCTGTCCCACGAAGCCGCGCGAATACCATCCACGCGAGGCACGTCCATCTCTCCAGGGCTCGGCGGGGGCTGAGCCGGGCGCTCCGACACGAACAAACTCTGCGGCCCGAACGCCGCGGACACCAGCTCTTCCCGACGGCGCTGTCTTCGGGCTGCCTCGCGTTGCTGCGTTCGCAAGTACGCCTCCCGGTTTCGATCCTGCGCCTGCTGCCTCGCCAAGGCCGCAGCCTCCCGCCCCTGCTGCAACCGATTCTGGACCTCGGCACCCTCCAGCCGGTGCGACCGATCGCGCGTCGCCTGGAGCGCGAGCCGGCAGCGCTGCGCCAGGGCCCTCATCTTATGCTCGCGAGAACCGAAGCACGCATGGGCACGCAAATACCCGAACAGCCCATAGTGGTCTGACAAATGGAATTCGCAGCCCTCGAAGAACACTTTCCCCTTCCCTACCAAATGCACCTCCGCCCAAAGCTCCGCCCCGAATATAACCCGGTCCCGTCTCTGGCCGACAGCCCCCCTCTCGCCGAGACCCGAGTAAAACTTGTTCCCGGGGCAGCCCCAAGAACGACCCTCGTACCAGGTGTCCTTCAAACGCAGCTGCTCCACGGCGGCCTGCACCTGGGAGTCCGTGCTGTTCATGTCGCCCAGAATGAGCAGCCGGTCGCAAACTTCCGCGCAAGTCCTCGTAATCTTCTGAAGTATCGCGTGACGCCGTTCCCATGGCGCACCCGCGGGCAAGTGGACGCGCCGCCACGCGGGCAAGTGGACCGCCGCCACGTTCACCCACCCCGCGCCGCCCGCGCCCCCGCCTCCGGGAACTTCGACCCGGCACAGCACGCACGGGTCCTCCCCTGACAAAGCCTTGCCTTGCGCACGCAGACCGCGCCTCACGTACAGGTGCACGTACCCCCTGGACTCGTGCGCATGAGCCACGCCAACCAATTGGAATTCCGCCTCCAGCTCCTTGTACGCCTCCTCGCCCTCGCATTCCTGCAGAGCAACGACATCAACCCCGCGCGCCTGCCTCCAACGGAGCACTTCGCCCAGGACCGCCGCGCGCTGGTCGCGGTCGCTCCAGGAGGGCGGAGCCACGGCCGAGCGATGCCCACCAGCGATATTCCACGTGGCAAACGACAACGTCGACGCGCTCTCCAGGCCCTCCTCTTCGCCAGCCTCACCCGCCGCTTCCCCTGGCACAGCCGCCCTCGGCAAGCTCGCGCCTGTCGCGCTGGGCGCCGAAGCACCCGCGCGAGGCACGACGCCGAACGCGCCCAGAACGTCGCGGCATTCCTGCTCCGAAAGCAACAACTCCATGACATCCCGCGCCCCCCGCGCGCCGACGCCCGCCCGGAACGACGCGAACGCGCCCCGCAGCACGCGACACACGTCAGGCACGAAGGACTCCGCCGACGCATCCAGCACGCCCGCATTCGCCAGGCGCCCGACACGGCCCAGCAGAAGCCCGAGCGCGCAGGCGATCCTCTGCGAGGGAACACGAACGCGCGGCGCGTCCCCGAACTCCACCGCCGGCGAGCGCCGCCCAGCACTGGCACCGAGCGGCCGCAGCAGTGCGTCGATATTCCGGGCGATTCGCCCTGCCACGTCCTCCCTGCGGGCCCGATCGTGCACGCGCACTGCGAGAGACTCGGCTCGCCCGAGCGCCTCCCCCGGCCGACCAGACGTAACACTCACAAACATCCAGTCCTGCGCGACACCAGATCCGCTCAAAGGGTCCACGGCGACGACCATTAGCAACTCCTGCTTGTCACTCACGGAGTTCGCATCCCACACGCTCGTCCAATTGTGCGCAATCCGGGCAAAATGCTCCGGGGTCTCCTCCGCACCAACGTGCCGGCCTACCTTTGCCGAAGCCACAGTCGTCGGCAGCCCCAACCCCGCGCACAACTGCCTCGCCACCTTCAAGAAAACTCCAGCGCCTGGCCCTCCAGCCTGCCCTCTGCCAGCGCGCTCTCCGCTCGCACGTTCACGACCCACTTGTCCATGCGCAGCGCGCAGCCACCACGGACGTCCCCGAACGCGTCCTTCATCCTCTTCGCCGCCTTATCCAAACTCTTATGCAGGCGCGGGGCCACCAGCGCGCCCATGGCCTCCTTCACGGCGCTCATATGCAGCGGGCCCATGCTCGGAGCCACGGAATCGAACACTCGCTCATCCCACGCCCCAGACGCCTCCCACCGCTCCACAATCAAGTCGACCACGCCGCGCAGGAACCACTCCCTGTCACCCGAACCCGAAGACTCATGCGTCAGGCGCCCGGCAGCAGCCGTCAGACGTTCGCGCAAATCCTCCCGGGACGCACAAGCAGCGAGGGCACCGACATCAACAAGCAGATCCCGCGCGGCGCCCTTCTCCTCCCGCGTCGCGAAGCGCACCCGCCTCCGGTCCAGAAGCCTTTCGGCCACGGCACGGAGGCGCCGCGCCGCGACGTCGTCCTCTCCAGCCTCGGCAGCAACGGCGCTGTCGAGCTCGGACGCGAACGGCGGCCCCTCCTCACCCCACAGCCAAGTGTCCTCATCCACCACTCTGCCCGCCCCTCTCAACCTCTCCGCCTGAGCCGCGGCAACGGTCTTCAAACGACCCAGCAATGTCTCCGCCGCGCGTTTCTCCTCCTCAGTCCAGCAGTCCGCCTCGCAGTACCCGTATTTCCGCAACGTGCGGGAAGCGCGAGCCTCCAGTCGCAACTCGAAGCGTCGCCGCTCCCGGAACGCCGTCGTATGCCTGGCCCTCATGAAGTCCGCATACTCCGGCAGGTCCTCCTCGAACACCAAGTCCCAGGGATGCTTGACGCGCGTCGTGGCGACGAAACCGATCCCTGCAACGGCCGCGGTCTTCGCTGACAGGTGCACGCGGACTTTCGCCAACGTCATCCCCTGCGCCTTCCAGTGCGTCAACGCCCATGCCAGCTGCAACGGGTAGTTCTCGCGCCACACGCCCTCCTCCATGGTGGAAGACACTCTCTGCCTCCAAATGGGCACCCAGTTCCGCCGCTCCTCGTCTCCCGGGAAAAACGACCGCGGCCGACCCTGCCCGTCTGTCCCTAGATCGATATCATCGAACTCGACGAACACGCAGAGGGGCGCCTGCAAATCCGGCCGAGCGCCATTGTGCGGGTCGGCGCCCTCGGGCCACATGTAGCCGCGCAGCGTACCCATCGCCCCGTTCATGAGCCCCGCCTCAACCCAGAGGTTCTGAGTCAACAGCACGCGGGCCCCTTCGCAGACGAACAGCTCGTTCTCGAGTCCGCGGAAGTCCTCGGACGCCATCTGGTCTGGCCTAGACTTCTGCTTTTTCTCCTTTTTGTCGTGGTAGGCACGCAACGCCGCGATGGGCTTACCACTCGCAGCGGCTACCTGGTACAACCTCTCCATGTTCACTCTATCGGCGCCACATGCACCCGAGGCCCGATCCTTCCTGCCGTCCATCAGCAGCGGGGCCGTCTCGAAGGCCGCCAGCTCCTCCCTCCCCTCCTTGGTCATTTGCAGCACCGACCTGTTCCGGCGCTTCAACCACGCATGATCCCGCTGCTCCCAAGTGCACTGCGCCATGCCTTTCGTGACCTCCAAAAAGCGATCAGCATCCTGCCTGTACTCCGCCTGCCGCTCCTTCGACAGCCCCTCTTTCTCACCGCGCCACCGGTGCACGCGCCGGAGCACGGCCACGTCCTGGAACGTATCGCGCACGAAACTCCCATTATTCACTAACCTGTCCGTGCTCCAGGCGTCGTCGGGGGTCCGCTCCGCCCCCCTGGGCTTGTTCTTCGCAGACCCCCCATACGCGCCCATCCGGTACAGGGGGTCATCGCCGATTGGCGGCGCCTGCTGCGGATCCCCGGCGAGCACGGCATCCTTCCCGCCGAGATACACTGGCCTCGCACCCTGCGCCGCACGCTTCGCCGCAACACCAAGAGTATCCTGCACCTTGAACTCGATCTTGCCCAGCATCTGCCGCCCGATCATGCTCATCTCATCCAACACAAACAACCTCGCCTGACGCAGTCGAGTCTGCGTCTTTTGAAACCGGCCCCCGTCCTTGCGTACCCAAGGGCCGCAATATCCCACCGGCACACCGAACGCCCTGTGCAGGGTGGTCGCGCCATATTTCAACTGGAACGAGGCGCACCCGGTAGGAGCGGCGAGCAAGCAGCAATTCCGCTCCTCCTCATCAATCTCTTCAGGCCCTCGCCGGATTTCGCGTACGCCGCGGCGATCTTGATCCAGCCTCGTCCTCGGGGCAAACTGCCGGACCCTCTTTCGCCTCGCGGCTACGAAACTGCGCACGGTGCGCGATTTCCCCGTGCCGGCCACGCCCGTGACCATCAATCTCAACGGGTCGGCTCCGAATGGCGCTCGTCCATGACGATGTCGTGGGCGAACTTCTGCCAGGGGTCGAGATCGGCGCGCTCGACGACCTCGGCCCCGTCGCCTACCTTGGCCTTTCCGTACCACTCATCCCGGAGCTTCTCCAGACGCCCTGAGCCCGAGCCCGAGCCCGAGCCCGAGCCCGAGCCCGAGCCCGAGCCCGAGCCCGAGCCCGAGCCCGAGCCGAGCCCGAGCCCGAGCCCGAGCCCGAGCCCGAGCCCGAGCCCGAGCCCGAGCCCGAGCCCGAGCCAGCCCGAGCCCTAGCTCGAGCCCGAGCCCGGACCCAGATCCGAGCCCGAGTCCGAGCCCGAGCCCGAACGGGCCCGAAAAGAGAGACTTCCACAGATACAGAGAAAGAAGCAAAAACAGAAACAAACAGACACGCAGATAGAAAAACACAAAGACATGCGACATAAAGGCACGCAGGCAGACACATAAACAGACAGACAGACACACAGTCATACAGACAAACAGACACAGACAAACTGAAACACAGGCGTCCAAAATGAAAGCAATGTATACACAAACACACGAACAGATAGACACACTCACGCACAAAAGACACACGACATACATGCACCAGACACGGCGATACGACACAGAACACTGACACAGAGAAACACACACACACACACACAGACACACAGAAACACAGATACCCAGAAAAAAAAAAAAACCAATCAGACACATCGAAATAAAGAAAGAGAGCGAATGTGCAGAGAGGCACACAGGCAGACACATAGCTGCACAGGCAGACAGACACAGGCAAGCAGACAGACAGACAGACAGGCAGACACAGAGAACCGCAGACGCACAGACAGCGAGACACAGAAACACGAACACACAGATAGTCGAGAAACACACACAGACGAGAGGCATGATACAGCACACCAACAGACGGCAAATCACACCGACGCAACGTACAGACACAGAAAGACGAACACACAAGAACATACAGACACAAACGCACACACGGACACGCACACACACACGTATGCACACACATAGACATCCTCACATCGCTCGAGCAGCAGATTGCTCTCAGGCGGACGAGAACGGACACACCTTCTCATACTGAATCCGCATGTGTGCGTATAGATCTCTGACGCCTCTTGATTTCCAATGTTGTGTAGAAAACCGAGATGACTTGTCAAAATAACTTGAAAAATAGAATAAGCTTAATCAAGCCAGCTTGAGTACCAGACCGAGCTTAGCCTTTACATGCACTATATAAACACCCTGATGATTCTGGATCCGTTTCTGTAAATATCACCTCTTTGTATCTTGTGAATCTCGAGTTAAATACCGAAAACCGGCGATGCATACCAAGATGACTCCGAACACAGTTAGTTCCTGCAAGTCTTTTGGTAGAAATATTGCAGCTACAGACCTGACAATTTTACTGGCAGACGCGGCAGAACCCGGTACACGTGCGAAAAATCTGATTTCTCAAAATGAATTGTCAAATATCTTTCAAATCTTTCCAAAACCGACCCAAAGTCATCACATTGTCTCTTAACGTCCGCTGGCCAACTAGCTTCACCCCGCGCCGGAATTCCTCTAGCTCATCGATGCCGAAGAGCTCTACGAGGTATTATGGACCTCTCAAGATGACTCTAACAAAACAAACGAACGGTGTTCCAATCGAGCTCGAGTATGAAACTGAGTTCAGACCTCTGAATGCGACAGCCGGACGCGTCTGATGTCTGCGGATCGATTCCTGTGATTACCAGCTCTGCAGCCCTCCCATAGAGCCTGAGGTCTTTAGAAGTGATCTTGGTTTTCTTTACTTATGCTGGGAGGGGCTACAGTGCTGCTGGTGACTTGTAAGCGTCCATTGGTAGCGTCCAAAACCCGGATAGCGAAGTCGCACGGAGACCTCCGCCAGGCTGCCTGAAACGATGCGCGGGACGCTGGAAACCTCGCAGGAGACGGTTGCAGGGGCGCCGTTTACGATGCGTGGAGCCCTGCAAAGCGCGCAAGGAAGACTGGGCGCCGGCGGTAAACCGTCAACCTTTGTTACCGCCGGGGGACTCGTAGAGCTTCCTGACAACATATACTGTCGGAAAAAATTGCAGAGAACGAATAGTTTTTCAGCCCAACTCGAGTATCAGACCGAGTTCAGACCTCTAATGCGACAGATGGACGCGTCTGATGTCTCCGAATCGATGCCTCTAAATACCCGCCCTGCAGCCTCCCTACAGCCCGAATTGAGTGCAGAACGCCGACAGTAGCTCTCAAGATGACTGGAAGAACGAACAGTTTCGTGATTCTGGATCGCGCAACAGACCGAGTTCAGAGCTCTGGATTCAACAGGCGAACGCGCCTGATGATTCTGAGTGGGGTAGCTGTGCTTACCAGCACTGTAGCTGCCCTACAGCTCGAGTTAAGTATAAAATACCGACAACGCGTATCAAGTTCACTCGAATAACACGAATAGGTTTGCGGACCTAGCTCAGCTAGCAGACCGAGTTCAGACCTATGGATTCGACAGGCGAATGCGTCTGATCATTCTGAATGCGATAGCAGTGCTTACCAGCACTGTAGCTGCCCTACAGCTCGAGTTAAGTAGAAAATACCGACAACGCGTATCGAGTTGACTCGAATAATACAAACAGGTTTGCGAACCTAGCTCGGCTGACAGACCGAGTTCAGACCTCTGGGTTCAACAGGCGAACGCGCCTGATCATTCTGCATGCGTTACCTGTGCTTACCAGCTCTGTAGCTGCCCTAGAGCTCGAGTTATCTTCAGAAAACCGTCAGCGCATATTAAGATGGCTCGAAACGGCCGATCCCGCCAGAGTGCTTTTTGGCCTTCAAAGTTACCCGATCGAGCTGAGATCAAGATGGCGAGCGGGAATAAGACCGAATATCACGGGAAAAAATACTAGAGCTCTAACGAATTGTCAAATTTCGAGAACGAAATTTTCAACCGAGCAAAAGTCACCAAAAGTTCCGTCGAGATTTTTCTTGCCAACTAGCTCTCCAGCGCGCCCGGAATTACTCTTAGCTTCCAGCTCTAACTAGCTAAGGGAAGCTCTACGAGTTATCTGCCTAGGAGCCTGGAAGAACTGGGCGCCGGCGGTAAACCGTCAACCTTTGTTACCGCCGGGGGACTCGTAGAGCTTCCTGACAACATATACTGTCGGAAAAAATTGCAGAGAACGAATAGTTTTTCAGCCCAACTCGAGTATCAGACCGAGTTCAGACCTCTAAATGCGACAGACGGACGCGTCTGATGTCTCCGAATCGATGCCTGTAATTACCCGCCCTGCAGCCTCCCTACAGCCCGAATTGAGTGCAGAACGCCGACAGTAGCTCTCAAGATGACTGGAAGAATACGAACAGTTTCGTGATTCTGGATCGCGCAACAGACCGAGTTCAGAGCTCTGGATTCAACAGGCGAACGCGCCTGATGATTCTGAGTGCGGTAGGTGTGCTTACCAGCACTGTAGCTGCCCTACAGCTCGAGTTAAGTAGAAAATACCGACAACGCGTATCAAGTTCACTCGAATAATACGAATAGGTTTGCGGACCTAGCTCAGGCTAGCAGACCGAGTTCAGACCTCTGGATTCGACAGGCGAATGCGTCTGATCATTCTGAATGCGATAGCAGTGCTTACCAGCACTGTAGCTGCCCTACAGCTCGAGTTAAGTAGAAAATACCGACAACGCGTATCGAGTTGACTCGAATAATACAAACAGGTTTGCGAACCTAGCTCGGCTGACAGACCGAGTTCAGACCTCTGGGTTCAACAGGCGAACGCGCCTGATCATTCTGCATGCGTTACCTGTGCTTACCAGCTCTGTAGCTGCCCTAGAGCTCGAGTTATCTTCAGAAAACCGTCAGCGCATATTAAGATGACTCGAAACGGCCGATCCCGCCAGAGTGCTTTTTGGCCTTCAAAGTTACCCGATCGAGCTGAGATCAAGATGGCGAGCGGGAATAAGACCGAATATCACGGGAAAAAATACTAGAGCTCTAACGAATTGTCAAATTTCGAGAACGAAATTTTCAACCGAGCAAAAGTCACCAAAAGTTCCGTCGAGATTTTTCTTGCCAACTAGCTCTCCAGCGCGCCGGAATTACTCTTAGCTTCCAGCTCTAACTGGGCGCCGGCGGTAAACCGTCAACCTTGGTTACCGCCGGGGGACTCGTAGAGCTTCCTGACAACATATACTGTCGGAAAAAAATTGCAGAGGACGAATAGTTTTTCAGCCGATTTCGAGTATCAGATCGAGTTCAGACATCTGAGTGCGACAGACGGACGCGTCTGATCTCGCCGAATCGATTCCTGTGATTACCCGCCCTGCAGCCTCCCTACAGCCCGAATTAAGTGCAGAACGCCGACAGTAGCTCTCATGATGACTGAAGAATACGAACAGTTTCGTGATCTGGATTGCGCAACAGACCGGGTTGAGAGCTCTAGATTCAACAGGCGAACGCGCCTGATGATTCTGAGTGCGGTAGGTGTGCTTACCAGCACAGTATCTGCCCTACAGCTCGAGTTAAGTAGGAAATACCGACAACGCGTATCAAGTTGACTCAAATAATACGAATAGGTTTGCGGACCTAGCTCGACTAGCAGACCGAGTTTCGACCTATGGATTCAACGGGCGAACGCGTCTGATCATTCTGAGTGCGATAGGAGTGCTTACCAGCACTCTAGCTGCCCTAGAGCTCGAGTTAAGTTGAAAATACCGACAACGCGTATCAAGTTGACTCGAATAATAGAAACAGGTTTGCGAACCTAGCTCGGCTGAGAGACCGAGTTCAGACCTCTGGATTCAACAGGCGAACGCGCCTGATCATTCTGAGAGCGATACGTGTACTTACCAACACTGTAGCTGCCCTACAGCTCGAGTTATGTTCAGAAAACCGACAGCGCGTATCAAGATGACTCGAAACGGCCGTTCCCGCCCCCCTGCTTTTTGGCCTTCAAAGTTACCCGATCGAGCTGAGATCAAGATGGCGAGCGGGAATAAGATCGAATATTCATGGAAAAAATACTAGAGCTCTAACGAATTGTCAAATTTCGAGAACAAAATTTTCAACCGACCAAAAGTCACCAAAAGGTCCGTCGAGATTTTTCTTGCCAACTGCTCTGGCGCGCCGGCGGTAAACCGTCAACCTTTCTTACCGCCGGGGGACTCGTAGAGCTTCCTGACAGTATATAGTGTGGGAAAAAATCCAGAGAACGACTAGTTTTCAGCCCAAGCAATTTCAGACCTCTCAAGATGACTCTAACAAAAGAACAAACAGTTTCGCAACCCAGTGAGTATCAGACCGAGTTCAGACCTCTCAATGCGACAGGCGGACGCGTCTGATGTCTGCGAATCGACTCATGTGTCACCAGCCCTGCAGCCCCCCTGCAGCCCGAGTTAAGTGCAGAAAACCGAGAGCATCTCTCAGGGTGACTCGAATAATAGAATAGTTTCGCGGACCTGTTTCGAGCAGCAGACCAAGTTCTGAGCTCTCGAATCGACCAACGAACGCGTCTGATGTGTGCAAATCGATTTCTATGACCCACAGCACTGTAGCCCTCCCCCAGCACGAGTTGAGTGCAGGAAAATGAGAGCACTGTTTACGATGATTCGGACAATACGAATAGTTTCGCGAACCTAGCTCGGGCAGCAGGCCGAGTTCAGAGCTCTCGATACAACAGACACACGCGCCTGATAATTATCAATCGATTTCTGTAATTACAGCTCTGTAGCTGCCCTACAGCTCGAGTTGAGTACAGAAAACCGAGAGCGTTTGTGAAGATGACTGGAATAATACGAATAGATTTGCGGACCTAGCTCGGCTAGCAGACCGATTTCAGACCTCTGGATTCAACAGGCGAACGCGCCTGATGATTCTGAGTGCGATGCGTGTGTTTACCAGCACTGTAGCTGCCCTACAGCTCGAGTTAAGTAGAAAATACCGACAACGCGTATCAAGTTGACTCGAATAATACGAATAGGTTTGCGGACCTAGCTCGGCTAGCAGATCGAGTTCAGACCTATGGATTGAACAGGCGAACGCGCCTGATGATTCTGAGTGTGATAGGTGTGCTTACCAGCACTGTAGCTGCCCTGCAGCTCGAGTTAAGTAGAAAATACCGACAACGCGTATCAAATTGACTCGAATAATACGAATAGGTTTCCGGACCTAGCTCGGCTCACAGACCGAGTTCAGACCTCTGGGTTCAACAGGCGAACGCGCCTGATGATTCTGAGTGCAATAGGTGTGCTTACCAGCTCTGTAGCTGCCCTAGAGCTCGAGTTATGTTCAGAAAACCGTCAGCGCGTATCAAGATGACTCGAAACGGCCGTTCCCGCACTGTGCTTTTTGGCCTTCAAAGTTACCCGATCGAGCTGAGATCAAGATGGCGAGCGGGAATAAGATCGAATATCACGGGAAAAAATACTAGAGCTCTAACGAATGGTCAAATTTCGAGAACGAAATTTTCAACCGAGCAAAAGTCAGCAAACTGGGCGCCGGCGGTAAACCGTCAACCTTGGTTACCGCCGGGGAACTCGTAGAGCTTCCAAGCTCTAAGTTGAGAAAACCGAGAGCAGCTACCAACATTCAAACTCATATCGAATGATATAATAGTTTCGCAAACCTGTTTCGAGCAGCAGACCAAGTTTTGAGCTCTCGAATCGACCAACGAACGCGCCTGATATGTGCAAATCGATTTCTATGACCCGCAGCACTGCAGCCCTCACCCAGCACGAGTTCAGTGCAGAAAATGGAGAGCACTTTTCACGATGATTCGGACAATGCGAATAGTTTCGCGAGCCTAGCTCGGGCAGCAGGCCGAGTTCAGAGCTCTCGATACAACAGACAAACGCGCCCGATGATTCTCAATCGATTTCTGTGACTGTAGGCTCTGTAGCTGCCTACAGCTCGAGTTAAGTACAGAAAATACCGAGATCGTTTGTCAAGATGACTCGAATAATACGAATAGATTTGCAGACCTAGCTCGGCTAGCAGACAGAGTTCGGACCTCTGGAGTCAAGAGGCGAACGCACCTGATGATTCTGAGTGCGATAGTGTGCTTAGCTGCCCTGGAGCTCGAATTAAGTATAAAATACCCACCACGCGTATCAAGTTGACTCGAATAGTACGAATAGGTTTGCGGACCTAGCTCGGCTAGCAGACCGAGTTCAGACCTATCGATTGGACAGGCGAACGCGCCTAATGATTTGAGTGCGATAGGTGTGCTTACCAGCACTGTAGCTCCCTAAAGCTCGAGTTAAATAGAAAATACCGACAAAGCGTATCAAGTTGACTCGAATAATACGAATAGGTTTGCAAACCTAGCTCGGCTAGTAGACCGAGTTCAGACCTATGGATTCGAGGGACAAACGCGCCTGATTATTCTGAGTGCGATAGGTGTGCTTACGAGCACTGTAGCTACCCTACAGCTCAAGTAAAGTAGAAAATACCGACAACGCGTATCAAGTTGACTCGAATAATACCAATAGGTTTGCGGACCTAGCTCGGCTACCAGACCGAGTTCAGACTGGGCGCCGGCGGTAAACCGTCAACCTTTCTTACCGCCGGGGGACTCGTAGAGCTTCCTGACAATATATAATGTGGAACGAATTTCAGAGAACGACCAGTTTTTCAGCCCAAGCGATTATGAACCTCCAAAGATGACTCTAACAAAACAAACAAACAGTTTTCCAATCGAGCTCGAGTATGAAACCGAGTTCAGACCTCTGAATGCGACAGGCGGACGTGTCTCATGTCTGCGGATCGATTTCTGTGATTACCAGCTCTGCAGCCCATACAGTATGAGTTAAGTGCAGAAAACCGAGAGTACCTCTCAGGATGACTCGAATAATACAACAGTTTCGCAGATTTCGTTCGAGCAGCAGACCGAGTTTCGAGCGATCGGTTCGACGAACGGACGCGCCTGATGTCTCGAAATCGATTTCTGTGACCAGCAGAGCTATAGCCCTCCCCCAGTACGATTTATGTACAGAAAACCGAGAGCACTTCTCAAGATGACTCGAACAATACGAATGGGTTCGCGAACCTAGCTCGGGGAGAAGGCCGATTTCAGAGCTCTTGATGCAACAGACGAACGCGCCTGATAATTCTCAATCGATTTCTGTTAGTATGAGCTCTGTGGCTGCCCTATAGATCGAGTTAAGTACGAAAAACCGAGAGCGTCTGCTACAATGACTCGAATAATACGAATAGGTTTGCGACCCTAGCTCGGCTAGCAGACCGAGTTCAGACCTCTGGATTCAACAGGCGAACGCGCCTGATCATTCTGAATGCATTAGCTGTGCTGACCAGCTCTGTAGTTGTCCTGAAGCTCGAGTTATCTTGAGAAAACCGACAGCGCGTATCAAGATGACTCGAAACGGCCGTTCCCGCCTGCCTGCTTTTTGGCCTTCAAAGTTACCCGATCGAGCTGAGATCAAGATGGCGAGCGGGAATAAGATCGAATATCATGGGAAAAAATACTAGAGCTCTAACGAATTGTCAAATTTCGAGAACAAAATTTTCAACCGACCAAAAGTCAGCAAAAGGTCCGTCGAGATTTTTCTTGCCAACTAGCTCTGGGACGCGCCGGAATTACTCTTAGCTTCCAGCTATAACTAGCTAAGGGAAGCTCTACGAGTTACCTCTGGTTTGAACAGGCGAACGCGCCTGATGATTCTGAGTGCGATACCTGTGCTTACCAGCTCTGTAGCTGGTCTACAAAATACCGACAGCGTGTATCAAGACTGGGCGCCGGCGGTAAACCGTCAACCTTTCTTACCGCCGGGAGACTCGTAGAGCTTCCTGACAATATATACTGTGGAAAAAAACTCGAAAGAACGACTATTTTTTAAGCCCAAGCGATTTCAGACCTCTCAAGATGACGCTAACAAAAAACGAACAGTTTCGCAACCCAGTTCGAGTATCAAACCGAGTTGAGACCTCTGAATGCGACAGGCGGGCGCGTCTGATGTCTGCGAATCCATGTGATTCCCAGCACTGAAGCCCCCCTACAGCCCGAGTTAAGTGCAGAAAACCGACAGTATCGATTCGAATAATATAATAGTTTTGCGAACCTAGTTCGAGCAGCAGACCGAGTTCCGAGCTCTGAAATCGACCGAAAGACGCGCCTGATGTGTGCAAATCGATATATGTGACCTGCAGCACTGTAGCCCTTCCCCAGCACGAGTTGAGTGCAGAAAATTGAGAGCATGTCACAAGATCATTCGGACAATACGAACAGTTTCGCGAACCTAGCTCGGGCAGCAGGCCGAGTTCAGAGCTCTCGGTACGATAGACGAACGCGACTGATAATTCCCCAGCGATGTCTGTCACAATGAGCCCTGTAGCTGCCCTACAGCTCGAGTTAAGTACAGAAAACCGAGAGCGTCTATCAAGATCACTCCAATAATACTGATAGGTTTGCGGACCTAGCTCGGCTAGCAGGCCGAGTTCAGACCTCTGGATTCAACAGACGAACGCGCGTGATGATTCTGAGTGCGATAGCTGTGCTTACAAGCACTGTAGCTGCCCCAAAGCTCGAGTTAAGTACAGAAAACCGAGAGTGTCTATCAAGATGACTCGAATAATACAAATAGGTTTGCGAACCTAGCTCGGCTGGCAGACCGAGTTCAGACCTCTGGATTCAACAGGCGAACGCGCGTGATAATTCTGAGTGCGATGGCTGTGCTGACCAGCTCTGTAGCTGCCCTACAGCTCGAGTTAAGTACAAAATACCGATAGCGCGTATCAAGATGACTCGAACCGGCCGTTCCCGCCCGTGCGCTTTTTGGCCTTCAAAGTTACCCGATCGAGCTGAGATCAAGATGGCGAGCGGGAATAAGATCGAATATCATGGGAAAAAATACTAGAGCTCTAACGAATTGTCAAATTTCGAGAACAAAATTTTCAACCGACCAAAAGTCAGCAAAAGGTCCGTCGAGATTTTTCTTGCCAACTAGCTCTCCAGCGCGCCGGAATTACTCGTAGCTTCCAGCTATAACTAGCTACGGGAAGCTCTACGAGTTACTGGGCGCCGGCGGTAAACCGTCAACCTTTGTTACCGCCGGGGGACTCGTAGAGCTTCCTGACAACATATAATGTCGAAAAAAAATGCAGAGAACGAATAGTTTTTCAGTCCAACTCGAGTCTTAGACCGAGTTCAGACCTCTGAATGCGACAGACGGACGCGTCTGATGTCTCCGAATCGATTCATGTGATTACCCGCCCTGCAGCCTCCCTACAGCCCGAGTTAAGTGCAGAACGCCGACAGTAGCTCTCAAGATGACTGGAAGAATACGAACAGTTTCGTGATTCTGGATTGCGCAGCAGACCGAGTTCAGAGCTCTGGATTCGACAGACAAACGCAACTGATGATTCTGAATCGGTTTCTGTAACTATCAGCCCTGTAGCTGTCCTACAGCTCGAGTTATGTGCAGGAAACCGAGAGCGCCTGTGAAAATGATTCGAATAATACGAATAGGTGTGCGGACCTGGCTCGGCTAGCAGACCGAGTTCAGACCTCGGGTTCGAACAGCCGAACGCGCCTGATGATTCTGAGTGCGGTAGCTGTGCTTACCGGCACGGTAGCTGCCCTACAGCTCGCATTAAGTAGAAAATACCGATAACACGTATCAAGATGACTCGAATAATACGAATAGGTTAGCGGACCTAGCTCGGCTCACAGACCGAGTTCAGACCTCTGGATTCAACAGGCGAACGCGCCTGATCATTCTGAATGCGATAGCTGTGCTTACCAGCTCTATAGCTGCCCTACAGCTCGAGTTAAGTACAAAATACCGACAGCGCGTATTAAAATGACTCGAAACGGCCGTTCCCGCCCGTGTGCTTTTTGGCCTTCAAAGTTACCCGATCGAGCTGAGATCAAGATGGCGAGCGGGAATAAGATCGAACTGGCGCCGGCGGTGAACCGTCAACCTGGTCACCGCCGGGAACCTCGTAGAGCTCCTTGAATCCGTGAGAAAGCTCAGCATCAAAGCGGGAGCTTCTGGGAGCTTTTCTACAAAAACTTCAAGTTGAGATTTTTTCGGAGTCAACATGAAGTCGGTTCCTTCAAGTGAACTGGTACTGAAAATGACTCTAGATGGCCGAGCTGATCAGGGAACGAAGTTTATATCTCAATGCTCGGAGTAAAAATCTGCTTTTTCAAAATGAATTGTCAAATATCTTTCAAAAAATTGCAAAACCACCCAAAAGTTGTCACATTGTCCGCCTCGGCCGGCTGGACCAAAGTTCTCACTCCCAGCGAAGCTATTCATATGAAGTCTCGCGCTCTCAGTGAGAGCGCGAGACCATTCTGCGTCGACAAAAATGCACCAGAACTCTCTAGGTCACCCATAGATCGATATAAATTAGAAAAAAAATCATCCGACACAAAAAATACAAAATTGTACAAATCGATATTTTTCATTGATTTTGAAAATTCTAATCAATTTGGGCACTCTCGAGGCTCCCATTCGATGTCTCGCATGTCGCTACTTCGATTGGAATATACCTGGCATGCATAGCATGCACTCAGCTCGAATTATCATCGAAACACCGTTCGCAACACGCATACATAGAGACAGTATTTCGAGGATAACTCCTGACTCAGCCATTTCTAGGAACTCTTGAGCTTCCAGTGTGACGCGCCAGATCATTCTGCATCGACTGGTGTGCGTGAGAGGTCTGTAGCTTGCTGACAGCTCGAGTTAAGTAAAGCCAACCACCGTCACCTGCCAAACTGCACTGCAGGCAAAGTCGGTTCCTGCAAGTCTTTTGACAGTAATATTGCCCCTAGAGCCCTGAAAATTTTACCAGCAGGTGCGCCATAGCTTACTGTATGTGAGAAAAATCCGTTTTCTGAAAACGAATTGTCAAATCTTGCACAAAGTTTCAAAAACCGACCCCAGGTTAACACATTGTCTCTTTTGGTCGGGTCGGCCAACTAGCTCCACCCTGCGCCCGAATTCCTCTTAGCTCATCTCGTCGAAGAGCTCTACGAGGTATATCATAGAAAAAATACTAGAGCTCTAACGAATGGTCAAATTTTCGAGAACGAAATTTTCAACCGACCAAAAGTCAGCAAAAGGTCCGTCGAGATTTTTCTTGCCAACTAGCTCTCCAGCGCGCCGGAATTACTCTTAGCTTCCAGCTATAACTAGCTAAGGGAAGCTCTACGAGTTATTCCTCGAAACGGCCGATCCCGCCAGTGTGCTTTTCCCGGAGAGCTCCTTGGAGAGCTAAAGGGTTTAAGATTAGAAGCCGGACGGTGGTGGTGCCCGCCAGGAGCTCCTGTCTGGCGCTCCACGTTCCCCGCAGCGGCTCCGGTGATCCGGCAGCTGGTCCGGGAGAGCTTCCGGCAAGCTTCCACGCGTGCCTGCACGCGTGCAGGTACGCGTGGAAGCGTTTCCGCCAGCGCTTCGGCAGCGCTGCTGGGGAGGTTCACAGAGCTCAAGACTGGGCGCCGGCGGTAAACCGTCAACCTTTCTTACCGCCGGGGGACTCGTAGAGCTTCCTGACAATATATAATGTGGAAACGAATTTCAGAGAACGACTAGTTTTTTCAGTCCAAGCAGTTATAGACCTCTGAAGACTCTAACAAAAGAAACGAACAGTTTTCCAATCAAGCTCGAGTATAAAACCGAGTTCAGACCTCTGAATGCGACAGGCGAACGCGCTCATGTCTGCGGATCAATTCCTCTGATTACCAGCTTTCCAGCCCCCATACTGCCTGAGTTAAGTTTAGAAACCGAGAGTACCTCTCAGGATGACTCGAATAATACGGCAGTTTCGCGGATCTCGTTCGAGCAGCAGACCGAGTTCCGAACTCTCGGTTCGACGAACGGACGCGTCTGATGTCTCGCAATCGATTCCTGTGACCAGCAGCACTGTAGCCCTCCCCCAGCACGATTTGAGTACAGAAAACCGAGAGCTTTTCTCAAGATGACTCGAACAATACCAATAGGTTTCCGAACCTAGCTCGGGTTGCAGGCCGAGTACAGAGCTCTAGACTCGACAGACGAACGCGCCTGATAATTTCGAATCGATTTCTGTGATTATCAGCTCTCTGGCTGCCCTACAGATCGAGTTAAGTACGAAAAACCGAGAGCGTCTGCTACAATGACTCGAATAATACGAATAGGTTTGCGACCCTGGCTCCGCTAGCAGACCGAGTTCAGACCTCTGGATTGAACAGGCGAACGCGCCTGATCATTCTAGATGCATTACCTGTGCTGACCAGCTCTGTAGCTTTCCTGAAGCTCGAGTTATCTTGAGAAAACCGACAGCGCGTATCAAGATGACTCGAAACGGCCGTTCCCGCCTGTGCTTTTTGGCCTTCAAAGTTACCCGATCGAGCTGAGATCAAGATGGCGAGCGGGAATAAGATCGAATATCATGAGAAAAAATACTAGAGCTCTAACGAATTGTCAAATTTTGAGAACGAAATTTTCAACCGACCAAAAGTCACCAAAAGGTCCGTCGAGATTTTTGTTGCCAACTAGCTCTCCAGCTCCCCGGAATTACTCTTAAGCTTCCAGCAATAACTTGCTAAGGAAAGCTCTACGAGTTATTCCCCATGTCCAAAGGGCTTCTTCGCTCTTCGGGTTTTGGACGCTACCAAGTTTGGCCTTCAAAGTTACCCGATCGAGCTGAGATCAAGATGGCGAGCGGGAATAAGATCGAATATCACGGGAAAAAATACTAGAGCTCTAACGAATGGTCAAATTTCGAGAACATAATTTTCAACCGACCAAAAGTTGTGAAAAGTTCAGTTCTTTTTTTCGAGCCAACTAGCTCTCCGGCGCGCCGGAATTACTCTTAGCTTCCAGCTATGCTGGGCCCGGCGGTAAACCGTCAACCTTTGTTACCGCCGGGGACTCGTAGAGCTTCCTACCTTGATGTTAGTTGAGAAAACCGCGCATCCAACATTCCGACTTATAGTAAATATTTGTTGACCTCTGAATGCGACAGGTGGACGCGTCTGATGTCTTCGAATCGACTTCTGTCACCAGCCCTGCCGCCCCCCTACAGGCCCGAGTTAGGTGCAGAAAACCGACAGCACTTTTGAGAATGACTCGAACAATATAGAAGTTGTGCCGATCTAATTTGGACAGCAGACCGAGTTCCGAGCTCTGGATCCAACAGGCGGACGAACACCCCTGATGATTCTGAGTGCGATAGGCGTGCTTACCAGCACTGTAGCTGCCCTGCAGCTCGGAATAAGTACAAAATACCCACCACGCGTATCAAGTTGAATCGGATAATACGAATAGGTTTGTGCACGTAGCTCGGCTAGCAGACCGAGTTCAAACCTATGTATTCGTCAGGCGAACGCGCCTGATGATTCTGAGTGCGATAGCTGTGCTAACCAGCACTGTAGCTGCCCTACAGCTCGAGTTAAGCAGAAAACACCGACAACACGTATCAGGTTGACTCGAATAATACGAATAGGTTTGCGGACCTAGCTCGACTAGCAGACCGAGTTCAGACCTATGGAGTCGACAGGCGAACGCGCCTGATAATTCTGAGTGCGATAGGTGTGCTTACCAGCACTGTAGCTGCCCTACAGCCGAGTTCAGTAGAAAATACCGACAACGCGAATCAAGTTGACTCAAAGAATACGAATAGGTTTGCGGGCCTAGCTCGGCTGGCAGACCGAGTTCAGACCTCTGGATTCAACAGGCGAACGCGCCTGATGATTCTGAGTGCGATAGCTGTGCTTACCAGCTCTGTAGCTGTCCTCAAGCTCGAGTTAAGATCAAAATAGCGACAGCGCGTATCAAGATGACTCGAAACGGCCGTTCCCGCCAGTGTGCTTTTTGGCCTTCAAAGTTACCCGATCGAGCTGAGATCAAGATGGCGAGCGGGAATAAGATCGAATATCACGGTAAAAAATACTAGAGCTCTTTCGAATCGTGAAATTTCGAGAAAATAATTTTCAACCGACCAAAAGTCACCAAAAGGTCCGTCGAGATTTTTCTTGCCAACTAGCTCTCCAGCGCGCCGGAATTACTCTTAGCTTCCAGCTATAACTGGGCGCCGGCGGTAAACCGTCAACCTGGTTACCGCCGGGGACCTCGTAGAGCTCCTAGCCACGCGCCATAAGTCCACGCGTATCTCTGGAGTGCGCATGGTGAAATTTTTCCAAGAATAAAGCGGACACGTACATGTACGAGTTGTAGTGCGTCTTTCAGCGCGCGAGAGCGATGCTGCCGCGGCAGCGAACATGTAGGTAGACATGCACAGATGGACAAGCATGCGAAAATACGATCGACGTCAGCAGGCGCGGCAACGCACCGGGCACGAGCGCGCGCACGCACATGCGCGCGCACGCGAATATATACAAAATCTCACGCGGGCACGCTTTCACAACCACGCGCGCTCACTCGCGCGCGGGCACCCCCTCACGCACACACACACACACGCACACACACACACACGCACACAAACACACACACACACACACACACACGCACCAACAAAAAAATCACACACACACACACGCACACACACACACACGCACACACACACACACACGCGCGCGCATACAGACACGAACACAGACACAGACACAGACACACCCGCACGCACACGCACACACACACACACACAGACGCGGCCACACACACGCACACACACACACACCTGCCTGCCAGACACACACACACACAAACGCAAACATCTACAGATACAGACGAACCGACGCCCTCGCACTCACAAACCGATCCCCCGCTGCTCAGCGCCCTCATTCCCCCGCGAAATCCTCGCGACCCCGCGCACCCCGCCCCCCCCTTTTCCGCCGGCGCTCCGGAGGGGGGAGGCACCGCCCCATGTCGGGGCCGGCCCTCCCTCCACTCCATCCACTCCGCCCTCGCGGAGCGCTGGGGGGGGGGATGGGGGGGGGGGGCGCGGGCGGCGCCTGCACCGCGCGCGCACACACGCACGCAAACGCACACACACACACACACATACACACACACACGCACGCACACACGCACACACACACACAAACAGACAAACGCAGACACAGCCACACACACACACACACACACACACGCGCCCCCACACACACCACCTGCCAGACACGCACACGCACACGCACACACACACGCACACACACACACACACACAATCCACAGACACGGACACACTGACGACGTCGCACTTACACACCCATCCCCACACTGGTCAGCGCTCTCCGCCCCCGCCACCCCCCTGCCGCCCCTGCGCGCCCCGCCCCCCCTGCTCTTCCCGCCGGCGCTCCGGAGGGGGGGGGCGCCGCCCCATGTCGGGGCCGGCCCTCCCTCCACTCCATCCACTCCGCCCTCGCGGAGCGCCGGAGGAAAAGGCGGAGGGGGAGGGAAGGAGGCGGGCGCAGGCGGCGCCAGCACCGTGCGCGCACGCACACACGCGCACACACGCACACCCACGCACACACAAGCACACACACACACACGCACACACACGCACACACACACACACACACGCGCGCACACGCACCCGAACACACACAAAAACACACACGCACACACGCAAGCAAGCACATGCGCATACACGCACACGTAGACACGCACACACACACAGACACACACACATATATATATGCACATACACGCAAACATAAACACACCCGCACACACACACACAGACGCGCACAAACACACAAACACACATACACACACGCACAAACACACGCACACACATACACGCACACACATGCACACAAACGCACACATACACACGCACACCCACGCACGCACACACACACACACACGCAAACACACACACACACACACGCACACGCACCCGAATACACACACAAACACACACACACACGCAAGCACATGCGCATACACGCACACGTATACAAGCACAGACACACATGCACATACACGCAAACATAAACACACACGCACACACACAGACGCGCACAAGCACGCACACACACATACACACACGCACAGACACACGCTCTCACACACACACACACACACACACACACACGTCCACACACGCCTCCTGCGCGCACGCACACACACACACATACACACACACAGCCACGGAGAGACGCACGCACACACACACACAAACGCACAAACACACCGACAGAGCGAGTTGCAAACAACCACGCGCGCACACAAAGCACACGAACACACACACACCGGCCACACACACACACACGCACGCACACACCCACAACCACGCCCACACACACGCACACACACACACGAACACACAAACACACAAACAGAAAATACACACGCACACACACACACACACACACACGCGCACGCACGCACACCCGCACACAGACAGCCATTCACAGCCAGAACGAAAACATTTGCACAAGCCCTCGCGCGAGCGAGCACGCAAAAGACGCACGCGCGAACGCGCAAACAAGCTGCCGCACACGCGCGCGCACATTCAAAATGCAAAATGAAATGCTCTCCCCATGCGCACGCACAGGCACGCACACAGACGGAAAGACAAACGCGAACAAGACACACTCCAGGTGCAGGCTAAAACGGTAATCACACGCAACCTGCCACGCAGGCACGCACAGACACACACACAAACACACACACACACACACACACGCCGACCACACCCTCTCACTCTCTCTCACACAAACTCCCACACACGCGGAGACGCACACATGCACACGGACGCCGACACGTACAAACACACAAGCCGCCCCCCACCCCACCCCAACACACGAAAACACAGGTGCACGCGGACGCACGCACAGTGACTGAGAGACACACACATACACACAGAAAGGCACACTCGAAATGCACCCTACATCAGTGACCACAAACCTACGGCCACGCACGCACACACGCACACACAGACACACACACACACACACGCACACACACACACACACACACACACGCAGCCATACGCACACACCCAAAACCCCCTCAGCAACACACGCACGCACCCAGAACACAAACACACACGCACACACATAAACACACGCACACACACACACACGCACAGACGCAAACACACCCGCACACATACGCACGCACGCGAACACACGCACACACACACACCGTGTAAAGCACCGACCAGACGCCAGCGCCCACAAGCCGAACACGCGCGCGCGCTCACGCCAACACGCCACCGACTGCCACACCCAACGCACATTCAAGATGCAAACGTGACGTCCGCACATATCGCACGCCGCGCGCACAAGCACGAACCCGCACACACACACACAGACACAAAGACACGCAGAAACATGGATACACAGACACAGAAAACCAGTCACAAGGACACACAGACACCCAGACACGCAGACATTCAGACACACAGACACACGGACACACAAACACACAGACATATAGACACACAGACACGGACACACGGACACACGGACACAAAAGACACACGGACATACAGACACACAGACACACTGACACACAGGCACACAGACACACAGAAACACAGACACACAGACACACAGACTAGCAGACACACGGACACACAGACAAACAGACACACAAACATTACAGATACATAGACACACAGACGCACAGACACACGGACACACGGACTCACTGACACAAACACACAGACACACAGACACACCATCACCAACACACAAAGACTGACAGACACACAGACACGCAGACACACGGACACACGGACACGCAGACGCACAGTCACACAGACACACGGACACACACAGGGACACACAGACACACTGACACAATGACACACAGACACACAGACACACAGACACACAGACACACAGTCACTACCCCACACAGACAAACTACACACTTGACACACTGACACACAGAATTCACAGACACACAGACACACTTCACACACGGACACAACCCGAAACACAGGCAACCGGGACAACACCAGATACACAGACACACAACCACACGGACACAAAGAAAGACAGAAAAAAAAACAGACACACAAGCACAGGGACACACAGACACACAGACACGCAGACACACAGACACAGAGACCCACAGACACACAGACACACGGACACTCAGACACACAGACACACAGACATACAGACACACAGACACCAGGAAAGACAGAGATACAGAAAACCAAGCTCACAGACTCACAGACACACAGACAAACGGACACACAAACACACAAACACACAGACACACAGACACACACACAGACGCATAGACACACAAACACACAGACAAACAAACACACAGACTTACAGACACACAAATACACAAACACACAAACACACAGACACTCAGGCACATTGACACACACAGGGACACACAGACACACTGACACACAGACACTCAGACACACAGACACACAGGCACACAGACACACAGACACACAGGCACACGCAGACACGCAGAAACACCAACACACAGACACGCAGACACAAGAGCACACAGACACGCAGGCACAAAGCCACGCAGACACACAGACACACAGACAAACAGATACACAGACACACTGACACACTGACACACAAACACACAGACGCAAAAAAAACACTGACACACATACACTCAGACACACAGACACACAGACACGCAGACACACGGACACCCAGACACCACACAGACACACAGACACACAGACACACAGACACACAGACACACAGACACACAGCCACACAGCCACACAGACACACAGACACACAGAGAACAGAAACAAACACAGGCACACAGACACACAGACACACAGACACACAGACACACAGACACACAGACACACAGACATACAGACACATAGACACACAGACACACAGACACACGGACACACGGACACACTGGCACCAACACACAGACACACAGACACACCAACACCAACACACAAAGACTGACAGACACACAGACACACAGACACACGGACACACGAACACGCTGACACACAGTCACACAGACACCCGGACACACAAAGGGACACACAGACACACTGACACACTGACACACAGACACACAGACACACAGACACACAGACACACAGTCACATACACACAGACAAACTAACACACTGACACACTGACACACAGAAACACAGACACACAGACACACTCACACACGGACACACAGACACACAGGCAAACGGACACACAGATACACAGACACACAGACACACGAACACGAAGAAAGACACAAAAAAACGGACACACAAGCACAGGGACACACAGACACACAGACACGAAGACACACAGACACAGAGACCCACAGACACACAGACACACAGACACACAGACACACGAACACTCAGACACACAGACACACAGACATACAGACACACAGACACAAGGAAAGACAGAAATACAGAAAACCAAGCTCACAGACTCACAGACACACAGACAAACGGACACACAAACACACAAACACACAGACACACAGACACACACACACACAGACGCATAGACACACAAACACGCAGACAAACAAACACACAGACATACAGACATACAACTACACAAACACACAGACACACAGACACTCAGGTACACTGACACACACAACACCAGACACACAGACACACAGACACTCAGACACACAGACACACAGGCACACAGACACACAGACACACGCAGACACGCAGAAACACCAACACACAGACACGCAGACACAAGAGCACACAGACACGCAGGCACACAGCCACACAGACACACAGACACACAGACAAACAGATGCACAGACACACTGACACACTGACACACAGACACACAAACGCAAAAAAAAACACTGACACACAGACACTCAGACACACAGACACACAGACACACAGACATACAGACACACGGACACCCAGACACCCAGACACAGAAACACTCACGCACACAGACACACAGACACACAGACACACAGAGAGACAGAAACACAGGCACACAGGCACACACACACACACACAGACACACAGACACACAGACACACAGACACACAGACACACAGACACACAGACACACAGACACACAGACAGACAGACAGACAGACAAACATACAGACAGACAGACCGACGGGGCTAACAGCGCCACGCGCGCACGCACAGACACTGACACACACACACACACAGACGCGCACACACACACGCAAATACACGCGCACAGACAGACAGACAAGCACACACACAGACGCACAGAAAGACAAACACACAAACAGATCCACAGACAGACAGACACACAGACATACTGACATACAGACTCGCAGACACACAGACACAAAGACACGCAGACACAAGGATACACAGACACACAGAAAACCAATCACAAGGACACACAGACACCCAGGCACGCAGACACTCAGACACACTGACACACGGACACACAAACGCACAAACATACAGACACACAGACACGGACACACGGACACACAGACACAAAAGACACACGGACATACAGACACACAGACACACTGACACACAGACACACAGACACACAGACACACAGACACACAGACACACAGACACACGGACACACAGACAAACAGACACACAGACATACAGACACATAGACACACAGACACACAGACACACGGACACACGGACACACTGACACCAACACACAGACACACAGACACACCAACACCAACACACACAGACTGACACTCAAAAAAACACTGACACACAGACACTCAGACACACAGACACACAGACACACAGACACACGGACACCCAGACACCCAGACACACAAACACTCAGGCACACAGACACACAGACACACAGGCACACAGACACACAGACGCACAGCCACACAGCCACACAGACACACAGACACACAGAGAGACAGAAACACAGGCACACAGGCACACACACACACAGACACACAGACACACAGACACACAGACACACAGACACACAAACACACAGACAGACAGACAGACAGACAGACAGACAAACACACAGACAGACAGACCGACGGAGCTAACAGCGCCACGCGCGCACACACAGACACTGACACACACACACGAACACACACACACACACGCAAATACACGCGCACAGACAGACAGACAAGCACACACACACACAGACGCACAGAAAGACAAACACACAGACATATCCACAGACAGACAGACACACGGACATACTGACATACAGACACGCAGACACACAGACACAAAGACACGCAGACACAAAGCACACCCACACGCAGGACACAAGGCTATTGAGAACAACACAGAAGAAAAACCAGTCACAAGGACACACAGACACAAAGACACGCAGACACTCCAGGACACACAGACACACGGACCACAAACGCACAAGGCATACAGACACACAGACACGGACACACGGACACACGGACACAAAAGACACACGGACATACAGACACACAGACACACTGACACACAGACACACAGACACACAGACACACAGACACACAGACACACGGACACTCAGACAAACAGACATACAGACATACAGACACATAGACACACAGACACACAGACACACGGACACACGGACACACTGACACCAACACACAGACACACAGACACACCATCACCAACACACAAAGACTGACAGAAACACAGACACACAGACACACGGACACACGGACACGCAGACACACAGTCAGACAGACACACGGACACACACAGGGACACACAGAAACACTGACACACAGACACACAGACACACAGACACACAGACGCACAGACTCACAGTCACATACACACACAGACACACTGACACACTGACACACTGACACACAGAAACACAGACACACAGACACACAGGCACACTCACACACGGACACACAGACACACAGGCAACCAGACACACAGATACACAGACACACAGACACACGGACACAAAGGAAGACAGAACAAAAACAGACACACAGCACAGGGACACACAGACACACAGGCACGCAGACACACAGACACAGAGACCCACAGACACACAGACACACAGACACACAGACACACGGACACTCAGACGCACAGACACACAGACATACAGACACACAGACACGAGGAAAGACAGAAATACAGAAAACCAGGCTCACAGACTCACAGACACACAGACACACTGACACACAGACACACAAACACACAGACACACAGGCACACACACACACAGACGCATAGACACACAAACGCGCAGACAAACAAACACACAGACATACAGACACGCTACTACACAAACACACAGACACACAGACACTCAGGCACACTGACACACACGGCACCAGACACACAGACACACAGACACTCAGACACACAGCCACACAGGCACACAGACACACAGACACACGCAGACACGCAGAAACACCAACACACAGACACGCAGACACAAGAGCGCACAGACACGCAGGCACACAGCCACACAGACACACAGACACACAGACAAACAGATACACAGACACACTGACACACTGACACACAGACACACAGACGCAAAAAAAACACTGACACACAGACACTCAGACACACAGACACACAGACACACAAACACACGGACACCCAGACACCCAGACACAGAAACACTCACGCACACAGACACACAGACACACAGACACACAGACACACAGACACACAGAGAGGCAAAAACACAGGCACACAGGCACACACACACACACACACACAGACACACAGACACACAGACACACAGACACACAGACACACAGACACACAGACAGACAAACACACAGACAGACAGACCGACGGGGCTAACAGCGCCACGCGCGCACACACAGACACTGACACACACGCACACACACGCGCACACACACGCAAATACACGCGCACAGGCAGACAGACAAGCACACACACAGACGCACAGAAAGACAAACACACAGACAGATCCACAGACAGACAGGCAGACACACAGACATACTGACATACAGACACGCAGACACACAGACACAAAGACACGCAGACACAAGGACACACAGACACACAGAAAACCAGTCACAAGGACACACAGACACCCAGACACGCAGACACTCAGACACACAGACACGCGGACACTCAAACGCACAGGCATACAGACACAGAGACACGGACACACGGACACACGGACACAAAAGACACACGGACATACAGACACACAGACACACTGACACACAGACACACAGACACACAGACACACAGACACACAGACACACAGACACACAGACACACGGACACACAGACAAACAGACACACCGACATACAGACACATAGACACACAGACACACAGACACACGGACACAAAGAAAGACAAAAAAAAACAGACACACAAGCACAGGGACACACAGACACACAGACACGCAGACACAGAGACACAGAGACCCACAGACCCACAGACACACAGACACACAGACACACAGACACACGGACACTCAGACACACAGACACACAGACATACAGACACACAGACACAAGGAAAGACAGAAAGACAGAAAACCACGCTCACAGACACACAGACACACAGACACACATACACACAGACACACAGACAAACGGACCCACAGACACACACACACAGAGACACAGACACACACACACATTCGCATAGACACACAAACACGCAGACAAACAAACACACAGACATACAGACACACAAATACACAAACACACAGACACACAGACACTCAGGCACACTGACACACACAGCACCAGACACACAAACACACAGACACTCAGACACACAGACACACAGGCACACAGACACACAGGCACACGCAGACACGCAGACACACCAACACACAGACACGCAGACACAAGGGCACACAGACACGCAGGCACAAAGCCACACAGACACACAGAAACACAGACAAACAGATACACAGACACACTGACACACTGACACACAGACACACAGACGCAAATCAAAAAAAAACACTGACACACAGACACTACGACACACAGACACAGAGACACACAGACACACGGACACACAGACACCCAGACACACAGACCCGCAGACACACAGACACACAGACACACAGACACACAGACACACAGACACACAGCCACACAGCCACACAGACACACAGACACACAGAGAGACAGAAACACAGAAAACCAGTCACAAGGACACACAGATACCCAGACACGCAGACACTCAGACACACAGACACACGGACACACAAACAGACAGACATACAGACACACAGACACGGACACACGGACACACGGACACAAAAGACACACGGACATACAGACACACAGACACACTGACACACAGACACACAGACACACAGACACACAGACACACAGACACACAGACACACTGACACACAGACAAAGCGACACACAGACATACAGACACATAGACACACAGACACACAGACACACGGACACACGGACACACTGACACCAACACACAGACACACAGACACACGGGCACCAACACACGCAGACTGACAGACACACAGACACACAGACACACGGACACACGGACACGCAGACACACAGTCACACAGACACACGGACACACGCAGGGACACACAGACACACAAACACACAGACACACAGACAACCAGACACACAGATACACAGACACACAGACACACAGACCCACGCACACACCGACACACTGACACACGGAAACACAGACACACAGACACTCTGACGCACGGACACACCGACACACAGGCAACCACACACACAGATACACAGACACACAGACACACGGACACAAAGAATGACAGAAAGACAGACACAGAGGCACAGGGACACACAGACACACAGACACACAGACACACAGACACATAGACACAGAGACCGACAGACACACAGACACACAGACACACAGACACACGGACAATCAGACACACAGACACACAGACACACAGACACACAGACACACAGATAGACAGAGAGACAGAAACACAGACACACAGACACACATACACACAGACACACGGACAAACGGACACACAGACACACAGACACACAGACACACAGACACACAGACACACAGACACACAGACACACAGGCACACAAACACGCAGACAAACAAACACACAGAAAAGACTAAAAGACGCACAGACACACAGACACACGGACACACGGACACGCAGACACACAGTCACACAGACACACGGACACACACAGGGACACACAGACACACTGACACACAGACACACAGACACACAGACACACAGACACACAGTCACATACACAGACAGACATACTAACACACTGACACACTGACACACAGAAACACAGACACACAGACACACTCAAACACGGACACACAGACACACAGGCAACCGGACACACAGATACACAGACACACAGACACACGGACACAAAGAAAGACAGAAAAAACAGACACACACACAAGCACAGGGACACACAGACACACAGACACGCAGACACACAGACACAGAGACCCACAGACACACAGACACACAGACACACAGACACACGGACACTCAGACACACAGACACACAGACATACAGACACACAGACACAAGGAAAGACAGATAGACAGAAAACCAAGCTCACAGACACACAGACACACAGACACACATACACACAGACACACAGACAAACGGTCACACAGACACACAAACACACAGACACACAGACACACACAGACGCATAGACACACAAAGACGCAGACAAACAAACACACACACATACAGACACACAAATACACAAACACACAGACACACAGACACTCAGGCACACTTACACACACAGCACCAGACACACAGACACACAGACACTCAGACACACTGACACACAGGCACACAGACACACAGACACACAGGCACACAGGCACGCGCAGACACGCAGAAACACCAACACACAGACACGCAAACACAAAAGCACACAGACACGCAGGCACAAAGCCACACAGACACACAGACACACAGACAAAAAGATACACAGACACACTGACACACCATGACACACAGACACACAGACGCAAAAAAAAAAAAACACTGACACACAGACACTCAGACACGCAGACACACAGACACACAGACACACGGACACCCAGACACCCAGACACACAGACACGCAGACACACAGACACACAGACACACAGACACACAGACACACAGACACACAGACACACAGCCACACAGACACACAGACACACAGAGAGACAGAAACACAGGCACACAGGCACACAAACACACGGACACACAGACACACAGACACACAGACACACAGACACACAGACAGACAGACAGACAGACAGACAGACAAACACACAGACAGACAGACCGACGGGGCTGCCAGCGCCACGCGCGCACACACAGACACTGACACACACACACACACACGCAAACACACACACGCAAATACACACGCACAGACAAACAGACAAGACCACACACACTGACGCACAGAAAGGCAGACACACAGACAGATCCACAGACAGACAGACACACAGACATACTGACATGCTGACACGCAGACACACAGACACAAAGACACGCAGAAACAAGGATACACAGACACACAGAAAACCAGTCACAAGGACACACCGACACCCAGACACGCAGACACTCAGACACACAGACACACGGACACACAAACACACAGACATACAGACACACAGACACGGACACACGGACACACGGACACAAAAGACACACGGACATACAGACACACAGACACACTGACACACAGACACACAGACACACAGACACACAGACACACAGACACACAGACACACGGACACACAGACAAACAGACACACTGACATACAGACACATAGACACACAGACACACAGACACACGGACACACGGACACACTGACACCAACACACAGACACACAGACACACCAACACCAACACACAAAGACTGACAGACACACAGACCACACAGGACACACGGAACACACGTGGACACGCAGGACACCACAGTCACACAGACACAGGACACACACAGGCACCACAGGACACACACAGGGACCCACAGACACACTGACAACACAGACACAGACCAACACAGACACATAAAACACATAGACCACACAGACACACAGACCACACAAGTCACATAAACACACAGACACACACAGGAAACACTTACCACTGACACACACACTGCACACAGAAAACACTGAACACACAGGACACACTCACCACACGGACACACAGGACACACTCACACACGGACACACAGACACACAGACACCGGACACACAGATACACAGACACACAGACACACGGACACAAAGAAAGACATAAAAAAACAGACACACAAGCACAGGGACACACAGACACACAGACACGCAGACACACAGACACAGAGACCCACAAACACACAGACACACAGACACACAGACACACGGACAATCAGACACACGGACAATCAGACATACAGACACACAGACACAAGGAAAGACAGAAAGACAGAAATCCAGGCTCACACACACACACAGACACACGGACACACATAAACACAGACACACAGACACACAGACACATAGACACACAGACAGACAGACACACAGACAAACGGACACACAGACACACAAACACACAGACACGCAGACACACACACACACAGACGCATAGACACACAAACACGCAGACAAACAAACACACAGACATACAGACACACAAAAACACAAACACACAAACACACAGACACTCAGGCACACTGACACACACAGCAACAGACACAAGGACACACAGACACTCAGACACACAGACACACAGGCACAGACACTCAGACACACAGACACACGGACACACAAACACACAGACATACAGACACACTGACACGGACACACGGACACACGGACACAAAAGACACACGGACATACAGGCACACAGACACACAGACACACAGACACACAGACACACAGACACACAGACACACAAACACACAGACACACAGGCACACGGAAACACAGACAAACAGACACACAGACATACAGACACATAGACACACAGACACACAGACACACGGACACACGGACACACTGACACCAACACACAGACACACAGACACACCAACACCAACACACAAAGACTGACAGACACACAGACACACAGACACACGGACACACGGACACGCAGACACACAGTCACACAGACACACGGACACACAGGGACACACAGACACACTGACACACAGACACACAAAAAAACAGACACACAGACACACAGACACACAGTCACATACACACACAGACACACTAACACACTGACACACTGACACACAGAAACACAAACACACAGACACACTCACACACGGACGCACAGACACACAGACACCGGACACACAGATACACAGACACACAAGCACACGGACACAAAGAAAGACATAAGAAACAGACACACAAGCACAGGGACACACAGACACACAGACACGCGGACACACAGATACAGAGACCCACAGACACACAGACACACAGACACACAGACACACGGACAATCAGACACACAGACACACAGACATACAGACACGCAGACACAAGGAAAGACAGAAAGACAGAAATCCAGGCTCACACACACACAGACACACGGACACACATACACACAGACACACAGACAAACGGACACACAGACACACAAACACACAGACACACAGACACACACACACACAGACGCATAGACACACAAACACGCCGACAAACAAACACACAGACATACAGACACACACACATACACAAACACACAGACACACCGACACTCAGGCACACTGACACACACAGCACCAGACACACAGACACACAGACACTCAGACACACAGACACACAGGCACACAGACACACAGACACACAGGCACACGCAGACACGCAGAAACACCAACACACTGACACGCAGACACAAGGGCACACAGACACGCAGACACAAAGCCACACAGACACACAGACACGCAGACAAACAGATACACAGACACACGGACACACTGATACACAAACACACAGACGCAAAAAAAAAAAACACTGACACACAGACACTCAGACACACAGACACACAGACACACAGACACACGGACACCCAAACACCCAGACACACAGACACGCAGACACACAGACACAGAGACACACAGACACACAGACACACAGACACACAGCCACACAGCCACACAGACACACAGACACACAGACACACAGACACACAGACACACAGACACACAGACACACGGACACACAGACAAACAGACACACAGACATACAGACACAAAGACACACAGACACACAGACACACGGACACACGGACACACTGACACCAACACACAGACACACAGACACACCAACACCAACACACACAGATTGACAGACACACAGACACACAGACACAAGGACACACGGACACGCAAACACACAGTCACACAGACACACGGACACACACAGGGACACACGGACACACAAACACACAGACACACAGACAACCAGACACACAGATACACAGACACACAGACACACAGACACACGGACGCACCGACACACTGACACACAGAAACACAGACACACAGACACACAGACACACTCACACACGGACACACAGACACAGGACACACAGATACACAGACACACAGACACACGGAAACAAAGAAAGACAGAAAAAAACAAACACACAAGCACAGGGACACACAGACACACAGACACGCAGACACACAGACACAGAGACCCACAGGCACACAGACACACAGACACACAGACACACGGACACTCAGACACACAGACACACAGACAAACAGACACACAGACACAAGGAAAGACAGAAAGACAGAAAACCAGGCTCAAACACACACAGACACACGGACACACATACACACAAACACACAGACAAACGGACACACAGACACACAAACACACAGACACACAGACACACACACACACAGACGCATAGACACACAAACACGCAGACAAACAAACACACAGACATACAGACACACAAATACACAAACACACAAGCACACAGACACTCAGGCACACTGACACACACAGCACCAGACACAAGGACACACAGACACTCAGACACACAGACACACAGGCACGCACACTCAGACACACAGACACACAGACACAAACACACAGACATACAGACACACTGACACGGACACACGGACACACGGACACAAAAGACACACAGACATACAGACACACAGACACACAGACACACAGACACACAAACACACAGACACACAGACACACAGAAACACAGACACACAGACACACGGACACACAGACAAACAGACACACAGGCATACAGACACATAGACACACAGACACACAGACACACGGACACACGGACACACTGACACCAACACACAGACACACAGACACACCAACACCTACACACAAAGACTGACAGACACACAGACACACAGACACACGGACACACGGACACGCAGACACACAGTCACACAGACACACGGACAAACACAGGGACACACAGACACACAGACACACGGACACACAAAAACACAGACACACAGACACACAGACACACAGTCACACACACACACACACACACAGACACACTAACACACTGACACGCTGACACACAGAAACACAGACACACAGACACACTCACACACGGACACACAGACACACAGACACCAGACACACAAATACACAGACACACAGACATACGGATACAAAGAAAGACAGAAAAAACAGACACACAAGCACAGGGACACACAGACACACAGACACGCTGACACACAGACACAGAGACCCACAGACACACAGACACACAGACACACAGACACACGGACACTCAGACACACAGACACACACACACACATACGGACACACACACACAAGGAAAGACAGAGAGACAGAAAACCAGGCTCACTGACGCACAGACACACAGACACACATACACACAGACACACAGACAAACGGACACACAGACACACAAACACACATACACACAGACACACACACACACACAGACGCATAGACACACAAACACGCCGACAAACAAACACACAGACATACAGACACACAAATACACAAACACACAGACACACAGACACTCAGGCAAACTGACACACACAGCACCAGACACACAGACACACAGACACTCAGACACACAGACACACAGGCACACGGACACACAGACACACAGGCACACGCAGACACGCAGAAACACCAACACAAAAACACGCAGGCACAAGGGCACACGGACACGCAGGCACAAAGCCACACAGACACACAGACACACAGACACACTGACAAACAGATACACAGGCACACTGACACACTGACACACAGACACACAGACGCAAAAAAAAACACTGACACACAGACACTCAGATACACAGACACACAGACACACAGCCACACGGACACCCAGACATCCAGACACACAGACACGCAGACACACAGACACACAGACACACGGACACACAGACACACAGACACACAGCCACGCAACCACAGGCTGACACACAGACACACAGAGAGACAGAAACACAGGCACACAGGCACACAGACACACAGACACACGGACACACAGACACACAGACGCACAGACACACAGACAGACAGACAGACAGACAGACAGACAAACACACAGACAGACAGACCGACGGAGCTGCCAGCGCCACACGTGCGCACACACTGACACTGACACACACACACACACACACACACACACGCGCGCACACACACGCAAATACACGCGCACAGACAAACACACAAGCACACACACAGACGCACAGAAAGACAAACACACAGACAGATCCACAGACAGACAGACACACAGACATACTGGCATACAGACACGCAGACACACAGACACAAAGACACGCAGACACAAGGATACACAGACACACAGAAAACCAGTCACAAGGACACACAGACACCCAGACACGCAGACACTCAGACACACAGACACACGGACACACAAACACACAGACATACAGACACACAGACACGGACACACGGACACACGGACACATAAGACACATAAGACACACGGACATACAGACACACAGACACACTGACACACAGACACACAGACACACAGACACACAGACACACAGACACACAGACACACAGACACACGGACACACAGACAAACAGACACACAGACATACAGACACATAGACACACAGACACACAGACACACGGACACACGGACACACTGACACCAACACACAGACACACAGACACACCAACACCAACACACACAGACTGACAGACACACAGACACACAGACACACGGACACACGGACACGCAGACACACAGTCACACAGACACACGGACACACACAGGGACACACGGACACACAAACACACGGACACACAGACAACCAGACACACAGATACACCAACACACGGACACACATACACACTGACACACAGAAACACAGACACACAAACACACTGACGCAGGGACACACCGACACACAGGCAACCACACACACAGATACACAGACACACAGACACACGGACACAAAGAATGACAGAAAGACAGACACAGAGGCACAGGGACACACAGACACACAGACACACAGACACACAGACACACAGACACACAGACACATAGACACAGAGACCGACAGACACACAGACACACAGACACACGGACACACGGACAATCAGACACACAGACACACAGACACACAGACACAAAGACACACAGAAAGACAGAGAGACAGAAACACAGACACACAGACACACATAAACACAGACACACAGACAAACGGACACACAGACACACAGACACACAGACACACAGACACACACACACAGACACACAGACACACGGGCACACAAACACGCAGACAAACAAACACACAGACATACAGACACACAAATACACAAACACACAGACACACACGCACATATACTCAAGCACACTGACACACACAGCACCAGATACACAGACACTCGCAGCGCAGCCTTGCCCTAGTCTGCCCGCTCCGCCCCCCCCCCCGTCTTGCTTCCCCTCTCTTGCCCCCTCAAAACCCAGCCCCCACAGCACCCCCCGCCCTATCGACCCGCATGCCAGGCGGACCCCGCAGACGGATCCAGCTCATTCCCCTGCATATCCACGCCCCCCCCTCGGGTCCCCTCCGAGACCCGCTGCGACGCGCGCGTCGCATCCCTCAAATCGCAGCTGCGCTGGAACGCAGCCAAGTTCTCGATCCTTCCCGCGCCGAAACCTGTGACCACTCGCGCGGCGCCGCCGCCACTCGACGGTCCAGGCGGCTCCGCGCGCCTCGGGCGCACCAACACCCCCCCTCGTATATACGCGCCCTCGCCCGCGGCAGCCCCTTCCTCGACCGCGACGGGGCCGGGCGCAGGTCGCGCCGCCAAACGCGCCGACCTCCTCCGAGGGACCACCGCCTCTGACCGAGGCTCCACCTTTCGCTGCCCCGACGCTGGAGCCCTCGCCGCCCCCAGTCTTACCCCCTCAGCGCCGCCCCCCGTCTCCTCCGCTGCCACATCTTTCCCCCCCGCGACAGTCGCGCACGCCACATCGCCACCTAGACCCCCGCCGCCCGCGCGCGCCCCCGCGGGCCCTCGAGCACCTCGGACGCGGCCTGGCCCAGCGACGTCGCGCTCCCCGCCGACATCCCTAACTCCAACCGCGGTCACCGCGCCACCCGCCGCCCCTGCATCCAAGCGAGGCGCCGCCGACTTCCCCCGTGCGCGCCGCGCGGCAGAACGCGGAGCGGCGCCACCCGGCGAGCCAGAGACCCCCCCCTCTCTCGGAGACACCGCCCCCCCGCCAACCCCAGCGGTCAAGTCGCGGACGCCTGCCGCGCCCCTTGACTCGGCTGCGCCCGAAGCCGCGCCCTTCGTCGTGACCGCTAGCCGCCCAGCGGTACCATCACCATCGACGGCGCGCCCCTCCCCTGACTCGGAAACCGCAAACATCCTCCGCAGGCGCCTGCTCGCGGAACGCGGCTCGGCGGCGGCAACCGAGACAACGCCCCCCCTGCGTCCTCCACGGCCTGGCCCTGCACCAACTCCACCGCCGGACGTAGGCCCACCCCCCGACCCGACAGAGGCCGAAGCCCCGGCCCGATCGCCAGCGACGCCGCGCGCGCGCCCGATCCCTCGGGCCGCCGACGGCCCACCCCCCCCCTTGCGCTCCGTCGCTCCGTCGGCGTCACCGCCAACAGCCCCACCCCCGCCCCATCCGCCGCCACCAGACGCACTCGCATCACCGCCCCCCGGCCCACTCCCGCCACTGCCCTGCCCCTCACGCGCTGCGCCCACCTCGGTCGCATCTGCGCCCGCGCCCTGCCCCTGACCGCGGCCCAGGCGGCAATACACTGCCATGTACGCCTCCTTCTGCTTGATGTGCGCCGGCTCGTCTCGGATCAAGCGCGGTGGCTGGTCGTCGTCAAACATGAAGTACCTCCCCTCATGAACGCGGCACAGAGTCGTGTAATGGCCGCTATAAATTGACCGCCCATTGTGGTAAACCACACCGACCAACTGCATCTGGGGAAGCCCTGGCAGCCTCAGGTGCTCTTCCCCCCACACTGCCTCCCGCGCCTCGGTGCCCCTCCTCAATTGAACCACCAGAACTCGTGGCACACCAGTGGCTCTCGTCTGCCTCACGTGCTTAACCCGGTCGTGCTCGTCGCGGCAACACCCCGGGCAACTCTTCTCGATTTCTTCAGGAGCACAGAAATCGCAGTACAAATTCCTGCAGCATCAAGGGCCCACCTGGACGTCCATGAACACGCAGCTTCAGTACATCCTCAGCCTCGTACGCGACAGTCTCGTAATTGCACACGTCACACTTCTCCCGCTTCTCCAGGACGAACCCGAAGATCTGATCAACGCACGTCACCCGCAGATTCAGCGCCCGGATACTACCGAGGTCCCGCTGCGCAAACCGACCTGCCAACATCTCTGCGTCACGCGCAGCCACCATCAGCTTACCCCAATACGCAAACACATCCTGCTGCTGCCAAGGGTCGTTGAACTCACTCGGCCGCCCCATCACATCGTCGTCGCAGTCAACGCTCGTACGCCGCAGCACACTCACAGGTCCCTGCTGCCAGCGTCGCGAGCACAACTGGTTGCACGTCTCCCACATCCCGCACACGCAACAACGCCCCGTGCCCCGGTCATCGCACTGCTGCTCTGAATGCCATCGAAGCCACTCCAAGACGGCAGGCGTCCGCAACATCAGCTGCGTCACACTGACCACGTAGCAGGTGTGCCATGGCCGCGGCATCCCTCGGACGGCACGCACCGCACGCTGTCCCACGAAGCCGCGCGAATGCCAGCCACGTTCGGAACATCCATGTCTGCCGGGCACAGTGGCGGCCGAGGCGGGCAGGGGCTCGGCGGCGGCGGAACCGGGCGCCCCAAAGCAAACAAACTCTGTGGCCCGAACGCTGCGGATATCGCTTGTTCCCGACGGCGCTGTCGGCGGCCGGCAGCCCGCTGCTGCGCCCGCAAGTACGCCTCTCGATCTCGTTCCTGCGCCTGCTGCCGGGCCAGCGCCGCGGACTCTCGACCACGCTGTAACCGACTCTGAACCTCCACACCCTCCAGTCTCTGTGACTGATCGCGCGTCGCCTGCAGCACGACTCGCGCGCGCTGCGCCACGGCCCTCATCTTCTGCTCCCGAGATCCAAAGCACGCGTGGGCACGCACATACCCGAACAGCCCATAGTGGACGGACATGTGGAACTCGGAACCCTCGAAGAACACCTTCCCTTTCCCTACCAAGTGCACCTCGGACCAGAGGTCCGCTCCGAAGAGCACCCGGTCACGTCTCTGGCCAACAGCCCCCCTCTCGCCGAGACCCGAATAGAACTTCTTGCCGGGGCAACCCCAGGATCGGCCCTCATACCATGCGTCCCTCAGACGCAACTGCTCCACGGCTGCCTGCATCTGCGCATCCGTGCTGTTCATGTCGCCCACGATGAGCAGCCGATGGCATTCGTCACCGCACTTCGCCACAATCGTCCCAAGTATCGCACGACGCCGCTCCCATGACGCGTCCGTGGGCAGGTGCACCGCCGCCACGTGCACATGCCCATCGCCGCCGGCGCCGCCGTCTCCGGGCACCTGGACACGGCACAGCACGACCGGATCCTGCCCTGGCACAGCCACAGATTCCGCCCGCAGACCGTGCCTGACGTACAGATGCACATACCCCCTGGACTCCTGCGCCTGCGCAACGCCCGCCAATTGAAACTCCACTGACAGCTCCTCGTACGCGCCCCCGCCCTCGCACTCCTGCAAGGCAACGACGTCACACCCGCGCGCCTGCCTCCAACGGAGCACCTCGCCAAGAAGCGCGGCGCGCTGATCCCGCGCGGTCCAGGAATGCGGGGCCACGGCAGCGCGATGCCCACCAGCAATGTTCCACGTCGCAAACAACAACGTCGACGCGCCCTCAAGGCCGTCCCCCTCGCCTGCCTCGTCCGCGGCCCTCCTCACCACACCCGCCATCGCCCGACCCGCGCCCGCCGCACTGGGCCCGGACACATCCGCGCGCGGGACGACGCCGAAGAGATCCAGAGCGTCACGGCACTCCTGGTCCGAGAGCAACAACTCCATGACATCCCGCGCACCCCGCGCGCCGACGCCCGCGCGGAAAGACGCGAACGCGCCCCGCAACGAACGACACACGTCTGGCACGAACGACTCCGCCGACGCATCCAGCACCCTGGCACCGGCCCCGCGACCAACGTGGCCCAGCAGGAGCCCGAGTGCGCCGGCGATCCTCTGCGAAGGCACCCGAACGTGCGGCGCCTCCCCAAAATCTACCACTGGTGGCGGGCGCCGCCCATCACTGGCCTGTATCGGCCGCAGCAGCGCGTCGATATTCCGAGCGATTCGCCCTGCAACCGCCTCCCTGCGGCCTCGATCGTACACGCGCACGGTCAAGAGACTCGGCACGCCCGAGCGCCTCCCCCGCCCGACCAGCCTGGACGCGCACAAAGATCCAATCCTGGGGAACGCCAGACACGCTCAGAGCGTCCACGGCAGCAACCATCAGCAACTCCTTCTTATCGCTGACGCAGCTCGCGTCCCAAACGCTCGTCCAATTGTGCGCCACCCGAGCAAAATGCTCTGGGTTCTCCTCCGCGCCGACGTGCTCGCCCACCTTTGCCGAGGCCACAGTCATCGACAGGTCTAACCCTGAGCACAGCTGTCGCGCCACCTTCAGGAAGAACTCCAACGCCTGACGCTCCAGTCTGCCCTCCGCCAGAGCGCTCTCCGACCGCACGGTCACGACCCACTTGTCCATCCGCAGCGCGCAGCCACCGCGAACCTCCCCGAACGCATCCTTCATCTTCCTGGCCGCCTTATCCAAGCTCCCGTGCAGTCTCGGCGGCACCAGCGCACCCATGGCCTCCTTCACAGCGCTCATGTGCAGCGGGCCCAGGCTCGGTTCCACGACATCGAACACGCGACCATCCCACCGCCCACACGCCACCACCGATCCACCATCATGTCAGCGACACGGCCCAACAACTCCACTCCGTCGTCGTCCGGGCGCTCCCGGGACAGACGCGCAGCGGCAGCCCTCAAACGCCCCCGCAACTCTTCCACCGTGTCAACACCATAGAAATCCTCTGCATCCCCACCCGCCAGCTCCCGCGCGGCCTCACGTTCCTCCAACGTCACACCGCGCACCCTCTTCCGGTCCAGGAGCCTGTCAGCCACGGCGGTCAGACGCCGCCGCGCGACGTCATCTCCCCCCGCCTCGGCATCGACAGCCTCAGCCAACGCGGACACGCACGGCGCGCCGTCCTCACCCCAGAGCCAAGTGTCATCATCCACTCTGTTCAGACCTCTGAGCCTCTCCGCCTGCGCCGCACGGACGGTCTCGAGACGGCCCAACAATGTCCCCGCCGCACACCTCTCCTCTGCGGTCCACAAATCCGCCTCGCAGTACCCATACTTCCGCAACGTTGACGAAGCGCGCGCCTCCAACCGCAGCTCGAACCGACGTCGCTCCCGGAACGCCGTCGTGTGCCTGGCCCGCATGAAGTCCGCGTACTCCGGCAAGTCTTCCTCGAACACCACGTCCCACGGATGCCGGACGCGCGTCGTTGCGACGAACCCGATCCCAGCGACGGCCGCGGTCTTCGCCGACATGTGCACGCGGACTTTCGCCAACGTCATCCCCTGCGCCTTCCTGTGCGTCAAAGCCCACGCCAGCTGCAGCGGGTAGTTCTCGCGCGCGAGGCCGTCCTCCGTCGTGGACGATACAGTCTGCCTCCAGATGGGCACCCAGTTCTTGCGCACAGGATCGTTCTTGAAGAAAGACCGCGGCTCGCCATTCTCGTCTTTTCCCAGATCGACGTCGTCGAACTCGACAAAAACACATTATGCGCCTGCAAGTCCGGGCGCGCACTGTTGTGCGGGTCCGCCCCGTCCGGCCACATGTACCCGCGCAGCGTGCCCATCGCCCCGTTCATCAACCCCGCCTCGACCCACACGTTCTGCGTCAGCAGCACGCGCGCCCCTTCACACATGTGAAGCTCGTTCTCGATCCCTCGGAAATCGTCGGCCGCCATCTCTTCCGGCCGAGATTTACTTTTATCCTTCCAATTGTGATAGGCGCGCAGAGACGCAAAGGGCTTGCCACTGGCAGCCGCCACCTGGTACAGCCTCTCCAGGTTCACCCTATCCGCGCCGCAGGCACCCGACGCCCGATCCTTCCTGCCATCCATCAGCAGCGGCGCCGTCTCGAACGCTGCGAGCTCCTCCCTGCCCTCCTTCGTCATCTGCAGCACCGACCTGTTCCGGCGCCTCAACCACGCATGATCCGACTGGTCCCACGTGCACTGCGCCATTCCTTTGGTCACCTCCAGAAAACGATCGGCATCCCGCCGGTACTCCGCCTGCCGCTCGGCGGACAGACCCTCCTTCTTCCCACTCCATCTGTGCACGCGCCGCAGCACGGCGACGTCCTGGAACGTATTGCGCACAAACTGGCCCGTGGCCACCAACTTCTCCGTGCTCCACGCATCGTCTGGAGTGCGCTCCGCCCCCCTCGGCTTATTTTTCCCATGCCCCTCATACTTGCCCATTCGATACAACGGATCGTCGCCGATGGGCGGCGCCTGCTGCGGATCACCTGCCAGCACGACATCCTTCCCGCCGAGATACACTGGCTCGTCCTCCTCCATCTTCCTCCCCTTTCCTCCTTGTCCGCCTCCTCCGCGCGCCGCAAACTTCGCATCCGTGCCCAGAGTGTCCTGCACCTTGTACTCGATCTTCCCCAACATCTGCCGCCCGATCATACTCATCTCATCCAACACAACCAGCTTCGCCTGCCGCAACCGGTCCCGCGTCCGCAAGAAGCGTTCACCACCCTTTTGCTTCCAAGGCCCGCAGTACCCCACCGGAACACCGAAAGCCCTGTGCAGAGTAGTCGCCCCATACTTCAACTGGAACGAGGCGCACCCTGTCGGAGCAGCCAGCAAACAGCAATTCCGCACCTCCTCATCAATCTCCGACTGAGAGCGCCTTCCCTCGCGAATCCCACCCCGGAGGCCCGGCACCCGATCCATTCTGGTCCGCGGAGCCGTCTGACGCGCCCTCTGTCGCCTCGCCGCCACAAAACTACGCACCGTGCGCGACTTCCCCGTGCCTGCCACGCCCGTGACCATCAGGCGGAGCGGGTCCTTCTCGGAGTGGCGTCCATCCATAACGATGTCGGGGGCAAACTTCTGCCAGGGGTCCAGGTCTTCGCGCAAGACGACCTCGGCCCCGTCACCCACGTTGGCCTTGCCGTACCAGACATCGCGCAGCTCCTCGAGGCGCCGCTTCTCCCCTGTGGACACATTGCACGGTTCATCCAGCCAATAGAAATCCTTCGGGTTCACACGCACCCTCCCGCGAACGTCCTCCCGCGCCACATCCCCGACGCGCACGTCTGCCGCCTGCACCGCGGGGCCCGCCGCGCTAACCCGCTCATCCGCTGGGCGGCGATCCCCCTCGGACACCTCCCCCGCACCTGCGGCACCCTCCACACCCTCCCCTGGTCGCGGGTCGCGCAACACGATATCCCGAGGCTCCTCGTTGGGATCGTCCTAGGCGTTCTGCGCGAGTCTGTCCACCAGCTCCTCCAAGTCCTCCCCCGACTCCGCCGCATCGCTCTCTCTGCCAGCGTCACCCTCCCTCGAGCCACCGTCGGAATCCTGGCCCCCCACGTCGCCCGCGGCGTCGCCCGCCCCAGCGTCACGCCCCTGCTGCCGCGCCCGGTGCCGACGCACCATCTCGCGGCGCGTCCGCCTCAGCAGCTCGCGGTTGGTCCTCACCCCACCAGCCTCCAAGATT
>CAUYUJ010007804.1:0-32500 GCA_963575745.1 Prorocentrum cordatum
ACGGGCCAGGAGGCCTAAAGACGCCCAAGATGCCTCCAAGACGGAGCTGGAGCATTCCATGAGGGCCCCAAGTCGGCCCAGAGAGGCCCCCAAAACGGCTTCCGATGGCGTCAGACGGGCCACGAGCCCACCAAAACGGCCGAAGATGGCCCTAAGATGGCCCAAGCCTCCAAGACGGTCCAAGAGCCCTCCAAGACGTCCTCCAAGAAGGCCGACAGGGTCAAAATGGCTTCCAGACGGCCCAGATGACCTTCAAGATGCCCACGTGTTCCCCGAAGGCTTTCCAAACCGATTCGGGGAACACATGGTCCGATAGCTTGGCAGGTCTGGCCTCAACGTTCGGCCACATAGGCGCTTCCAGAAAGGCAGGGGGCGGCGGTGATTCGCCGTAGGCGTCTTCGATAAAATCGGTCGGGGAGAGAGAGTGCACAGTGGCGGGGGGGGCCACACTTGCTCACCTTATGCTCCGTCGACCTTGGCCATGTGCTTGATCAGGTCAACAACACGGCACGAGTAGCCCCACTCGTTGTCGTACCAGGCCACGAGCTTCACGAACGTGGAGTCCAGCATGATGCCCGCCTTGGCATCGAAGGTGCTGGAGATGGGGCACGTCTCGAAGTCCGTAGACACGAGGGCCTCGTCGCAGTAGCCCAAGAATCCCTTCATGTCGCCCTCGGAGCGCCGCTTGATCTCGGCGCAGATCTCTTCGTAGGTCGTCGCCTTCTCCAGCTCGCAAGTGAGGTCCACGACCGACACGTCGATCGTGGGCACGCGGAAGGCCATGCCCGTGAGCTTGCCCGCCACCTCCGGCACGACCTTGGCCACCGCCTTGGCCGCCCCAGTGGAGGAGGGGATGATGTTGCCAGATGCCGCACGGCCACCGCGCCAGTCCTTCTTCGACGCGCCGTCCACAGTTGGCTGAGACGCGGTCATGGCGTGGATAGTAGTCATCAGGCCCCGCTTGATGCCGAACGCGTCGTTGATGGCCTTCACCATGGGGGCGAGGCCGTTGGTGGTGCACGATGCGCACGAGACGCAACTCATGTCACTCTTGTAGGTGTCCTGGTTCACGCCCATCACGATGGTGTGGCTGTCGTCCTTGGCCGGGGCCGAGAACACAACCTTCTTCGCGCCCGCCTTGAGGTGCGGCTGGATCTTCTCGTCGGTCAGGAACACGCCGGTGGACTCGCAGACGTACTCCGCCCCGTGCTCCTTGAAGGGGATCTCGGCCGGGTCGCGGGTGTGCGACAGGGCCACCTTGTGGCCATCAATCACCAAGGAGTCCCCGTCGACCTCGATGGTGCCGTCGTACCTGCCGTGGATCGAGTCGTACTTCATCTGGTCCGCCACCGCGCCCCCTGGCACGTTGAGGCGTGGCAGAACGCCAAGGGCTGTCCGGTAGGGCTTCTGTCAGTCTTCGAAGGGACCCCCCCTCCAGGTCACGCCCAGTCGCTTGCACCACCGCCCTCTCCCCAGGCTCCACAGGCGGCCCCGACGCCTCCCTGGGGTTGCCCAAGGTCTGCAGAAGGCCCGACATGGCTTCCAAGACGACCCAGGCAAGACACCAAGGCCACCAAAATGGCACAAAATGCATCCCAAATGGCCCAAGATGGCCTTACGCTGGCCCGAGAGGCCCCCATACGGCACATGAGAGCTCCTAGGCCCCACAAGGACCCGAAAAAGTCAAACCGAATAACGTTCCGAATGTTTTTGTATGACTTTCGCGTTCTCGCCTTTTCAGGCGTCCATCGGCCCAAGACCGCCCAAGAGGCCTCCAAGAAGACTCTCAGACTCAGGATGGCCCATGAGGCCTCCAAGACGACCCCAAGGTGGCCCAAAGAGGCCCCAAGACGGCACAAGACCCCCACGACGACCCTTCGAGGCCCAAAGAGGACCTCAACACTGCCCAGAGGGGCCCGCAAGACGGATTCCAAAGAGGCCAGACCGCCCGAGAGCGCGCTAAGACGTCCTAAGTTGGGAGTCCCAAGTAGCCTCCAAGAGGCACCGAGTGGCCCCCAGGAAGCCCCCAAGAGGACTCAAGAAAGGAGGGAAGAAGGGGAAGAGAGAAAGACGACGACGAACACGACACCCTGACGCGACGCGGAAGAGCGTCTCACATGTCACGGCTCTCTCGAAGCTGAAGACGAGATGAGGCGTGGTAGAATGCCAAGTGCTGTCTGGTAGCCGAGGGTTTCTGGAAGTCTTCTAAGGGCCCCCTCCCCCTCTCCCAGCGCAGTCCTCATGCACCGGCCCCTCCTCCCGAGGCTTCCTGGGCGGCCGGATGCCTCCCTGGCGATGCCAAGCCTCGCTCTTCGGTCGAAGATCGTCTCAAAGTGCCCACTGCGAGACCAACGGCCCAGGACGGCCCTCAGGGCCCCATAGAGCCCCATGCTGGCCCAATAGGGACTCCAGATGGACTCAAGAGGGCCGAAAAGGGCTCCAAGACGGCCCCACGACCGCCCCAAGAGACCGTCCAGACGGCCAAGAGGGCCAACAAAAGCAGCCCCAAAGGGCCCCACGACGGCCCTAAAGGGCCCCGAGGCGGCCAAAGAAGGCCCCGACGAACCGTGCAAGACTGCCTTTCGGGTGCCCAAGACAGCCCTCGGACGGCCCAAAGAAGCCCCCTGAGCTCCTCAAGTAGTCCATACGAGAGGTGTCACGAGCGACGGCCTTCTGGGCGACGATCGAAGGATCGTCACGCCGAGTGCTTCGCCGGCACGGGGGCGGACGCGCCGCAGGCAGCTGGATAGGCGAGGTACTCGGCGTCGTAGCTCGCGTTCACGAGCTTCAGCTCCGTCTCCGGGTCCTTCATGACGATGCGCGCCACCTGGCGCCCGATGCGCCCGAAGCCGTTGATGCCGACACCGACCGCCTGCCTGGCCACCTTGGCGGAGGAGCGACGGCGGCTCGCGGCCGCGCCCACGACGCCAGCCGCCACGAGCGAGCACGCGGCGGCGGCGTTGAAGCCCGAGCTCGCGCCGCTCTCGACGCGCGGCTCGGAGAGGGAGGCGCGGAGGGCCGGCGAAGGGCGCTGGGCTGGGGCGGCGGGGACGCCCACGAAGCAGGACACGGAGTCGCACAGCGCCATGGCGCCACCGACAAAGGGGCTCTGACGAGGCTGCGCAAAATCGTGGCAGGACTGGCCACAAAAACGACTCGAGTCGAAACGGCTACGGAGCGAAGCCAGATCGGAGCAGCACTCCCCATCTCCGCCCCTCCCCGTTGACACCCTCGTGGCGCTCCCAGCTCCCCGGACGCCCGCCCCTGACAGGGCCGCTGCCGATCCCGAGGGCCTGCGAGCAGGAAGGCCAGATCGCTCTCAGAGTCCAGAAGTGATGAGGAAACTCGATGAGGATCGCGACGACGCAGCTGCTAGGCGAGAGCGCTTTATCGAGCGCTCGTTGCATCCAGATTAGAACGATCCGAATGAACACACGTTGCGCTGATCGACAGTGTCGGCTCGCGTGGCCAGTGTCGGCCGTTGCTGCCAACAGAAAAATCTGCCACCGATCCGGCACGATGCTTGGCGTGTGAGAATGCCGAGCTTCCAGAGCCCCCCCTCCTCTTGGTAGCACCTCTTTGCGTGGACCGCCGCCCCCTCCCGGGCCTCCTGGCCCGTGGCACGGTGGCGGAACGTGCCACAGGCACCTGAATCCGCCGCCCCCTGTCGATTCACCACAGGGGTGCCTGGCGTGCCGAACGGTATGGCTTTTGGTTTTGGTGCTTTTTCCAAAAGAACTCCCCCTGGGGCTCTGGCGCGTCCCGCCGGCCACCCGGAAGACCAGGTTGCAAACGGTTTGCCTGCCCCAGACGGCCACAAGATGGCCCAAGATGGCTTCCAAGACAACTAAAATAACCCCAATATGCCTCCAAAACGGCCCAAGATACACCCAAGACGGCCTAAGATAGCCTCGAGATGGCCTCAGACGGCCCAAGAGGCCCCCAAGAGGCCTCCCAGACGCTCCAAGAGCTCCTCCAGGAGGACCCGAAGAGGCCAAAATCATTAATTGTCCTCGGCTTTCCGACGACCCAAGACGGCCCAAGAGGCCCCCAAGATCGCCCCCACAGCGCCCAAGAGGCCTCCAAGATGGCCTCAGGACTGCCCAAGAGGCCCCCAAGACGGCCCCAAGAGGGCACAAAGACGACCCCAGAAGCCTCCAAGACGCCCAAGATGGCCTCGAAGACGGCCCTGGAGCACCCCAAGAGGGCCCCAAGTCGGCCCAGACAGGGCCCCCCAAACGGCTTCCGACGGCGTCAGACGGGCCACGAGCCCACCAAGATGGCCGAAGTTGGCTCGAAGCTGGCCCAAGACGGCCCAAGAGGCCTCCAAGAGGGCCTCCAGGAAGGCCAGAAAAGGTTAAAAACATTATTTGACTTACGTGCTTGAAAGATTTTGACATTTGCATCTTTTCGGCCATCCGAAGGCCCGATACGGCCCAAGAGCCCCCAAAGAGCGCCAAAAGATCGCCCAAGAGGCCTCCAAGATGGCCCCAAGAGGCCCCCAAGACGGGCCAGGAGGCTCTTAAGACGCCCAAGATGGCCTCCAAGACGGCCCTGGAGCACCCCAAGAGGGCCCCAAGTCGGCCCAGACAGGGCCCCCCAAACGGCTTCCGACGGCGTCAGACGGGCCACGAGCCCACCAAGATGGCCGAAGTTGCTCGAAGCTGGCCCAAGACGGCCCAAGAGGCCTCCAAGAGGGCCTCCAGGAAGGCCAGAAAAGGTTAAAAACATTATTTGACTTACGTGCTTGAAAGATTTTGACATTTGCATCTTTTCGGCCATTCGAAGGCCCGATACGGCCCAAGAGCCCCCAAAGAGCGCCAAAAGATCGCCCAAGAGGCCTCCAAGATGGCCCCAAGAGGCCCCCAAGACGGGCCCAAGAGGCTCTTAAGACGCCCAAAGATGGCCTCCAAGACGGCCCTGGAGCACCCCAAGAGGGCCCCAAGTCGGCCCAGACAGGGCCCCCCAAACGGCTTCCGACGGCGTCAGACGGGCCGAAGATAGCCCTAAGATGGCCCAAGACGGCCCAAGAGGCCTCCAAGAGGGCCTCCAGGAAGGGCCGAAAAGGCCAAAATCATTGATTTCCCATGAGTTTTTGAAGGATTGTGGCATTTGCTTTTTGTTCGGCCTTCCGACGGCCCGAGATGGCCCAAGTGCCCCCAAAGATCGCCCAAGAGGCCCAAGATAGTTCCAAGAGGCACTCAAGACGGCCCAAGAGGCCTCCAAGATGCTCAATATGGCCTCCAAGACGGCCCAAGAGCCCTCCAAGACGTCCTCCAAGAAGGCCCGAAAGGGTCAAAATGGCCTCCAGACGGCCAAGATGACCTTCAAGATGCCCACGTGTTCCCCGAAGGCTTTCCAAACCGATTCGGGGAACACATGGTCCGAGAGCTTGGCAGGTCTGGCCTCGACGTTCGGCCACATAGGCGCTTCCGAAAAGGCAGGGGGCGGCGGTGACTCGCCGTAGGCGTCTTCGATCCGCCGTCCCCTGTCGATTCATCGCAGAGGTGCCTGGCGTGCTAGATGATTTCGGTGTTGGTTTGGGTTCTTTTCCCAAAGAAATCCCCCTGAGGCTCCGGCGCGTCTCGCCGGGGTCCCGGGAAGGATCTCAAAACGCATCCGTCGATGCCGTTGTTGCCCCAAGTTGGCCCAAGATGGCCTCCAAGACGGCCAAGATGGCCTCCAAGATGGCCTCCAAGACGGCCCAAGAGGGCCCAAGGTGCCTTCCAAATCGTCCAAGAAGCCTCAAAACGGACCAAGATGGCTCCAAGATGGCCTCGAGATGGCCAAAGAGGGTGCCAAGAGGTCCCCCAGGAGAGCCCGAAGAGGCCAAAATCATTGACTTTCCATTGGTTCTTGAATGATTTTGACATATGCTTCTTTTAAACCTTCCCGCTGTCCAAGACGGCCCAAGAGGCCCCCAAGATCGCCCCCAGAGCACCCACGAGGCCTCCAAGATGGCCCCATGACGGCCCAAGAGGCCCCCAAGACGGCCCCAAGAGGGCCCCAAGACGGGCCAAGAGGCCTCCAAGACGCCAAAGATGGCCTCCAAGACGGCCCCGAAGCGCCCGAAGAGGGCCCCAAGCCGGTTCAGAGAGGCTCCCAAGACGGCTCCCGACGGCGTCAGACGGGCCAGGAACCCAGCAAAATGGCTGAAGTTGGCTCGAAGCTGGCCCAAGACGGCCCAAGAGGCCTCCAAGAGAGCCTCCAGGAAGGCCAGAAAATGCATAAACAAAAAAAAACATGTTCCTAAGGTGTTTGAAGGATTTTGACATATGCTTCACTTAGGCCTTCCGACGGCCCGAGACGGGCCAAGAGCCCCCAAAGATCGCCCAAAGATCGCCCAAGAGGCCTCCACGATGGCCCCAGAACAGGCCAAGAGGCCCCCAAGACGGCCCCAAGAGGCCCCCAAGACGGGCCAGGAGGCCTTAAGACGCCCAAGATGCCTCCAAGACGGAGCTGGAGCATTCCATGAGGGCCCCAAGTCGGCCCAGAGAGGCCCCCAAAACGGCTTCCGACGGCGTCAGACGGGCCACGAGCCCACCAAAACGGCCGAAGATGGCCCTAAGATGCCCAAGACGGCCCAAGACGGCCCCAAGAGGCCTCCAAGACGCTCAATATAGCCTCCAAGACGGCCCAAGAGACCTCCAAGACGTCCTCCAAGAAGGCCCGAAAGGGTCAAAATGGCCTCCAGACGGCCAAGATGACCTTCAAGATGCCCACGTGTTCCCCGAAGGCTTTCCAAACCGATTCGGGGAAAACATGGTCCGATAGCTTAGCAGATCTGGCCTCAACGTTCGGCCACATAGGCGCTTCCAAAAAGGCAGGGGGCGGCGGTGATTCACCGTAGGCGTCTTCGATAAAATCGGTCGGGGAGAGAAAGAGTGCACAGTGGCGGGGGGGCCCACACTTGCTTACCTTATGCTCCGTCGACCTTGGCCATGTGCTTGATCAGGTCAACAACACGGCACGAGTAGCCCCACTCGTTGTCGTACCAGGCCACGAGCTTCACGAACGTGGAGTCCAGCATGATGCCCGCCTTGGCATCGAAGGTGCTGGAGATGGGGCACGTCTCGAAGTCCGTAGACACGAGGGCCTCGTCGCAGTAGCCCAAGAATCCCTTCATGTCGCCCTCGGAGCGCCGCTTGATCTCGGCGCAGATCTCTTCGTAGGTCGTCGCCTTCTCCAGCTCGCAAGTGAGGTCCACGACCGACACGTCGATCGTGGGCACGCGGAAGGCCATGCCCGTGAGCTTGCCCGCCACCTCCGGCACGACCTTGGCCACCGCCTTGGCCGCCCCGGTGGAGGAGGGGATGATGTTGCCAGATGCCGCACGGCCACCACGCCAGTCCTTCTTCGACGCCCCGTCCACGGTTGGCTGAGACGCGGTCATGGCGTGGATAGTGGTCATCAGGCCCCGCTTGATGCCGAACGCGTCGTTGATGGCCTTCACCATGGGGGCGAGGCCGTTGGTGGTGCACGATGCGCACGAGACGCAACTCATGTCACTCTTGTAGGTGTCCTGGTTCACGCCCATCACGATGGTGTGGCTGTCGTCCTTGGCCGGGGCCGAGAACACAACCTTCTTCGCGCCCGCCTTGAGGTGCGGCTGGATCTTCTCGTCGGTCAGGAACACGCCGGTGGACTCGCAGACGTACTCCGCCCCGTGCTCCTTGAAGGGGATCTCGGCCGGGTCGCGGGTGTGCGACAGGGCCACCTTGTGGCCATCAATCACCAAGGAGTCCCCGTCGACCTCGATGGTGCCGTCGTACCTGCCGTGGATCGAGTCGTACTTCATCTGGTCCGCCACCGCGCCCCCTGGCACGTTGAGGCGTGGCAGAACGCCAAGGGCTGTCCGGTAGGGCTTCTGTCAGTCTTCGAAGGGACCCCCCCTCCAGGTCACGCCCAGTCGCTTGCACCACCGCCCTCTCCCCAGGCTCCATAGGCGGCCCCGACGCCTCCCTGGGGTTGCCCAAGGTCTGCAGAAGGCCCGACATGGCTTCCAAGACGACCCAGGCAAGACCCCAAGGCCACCAAAATGACACAAAATGCATCCCAAATGGCCCAAGATGGCCTTAAGCTGGCCCGAGAGGCCCCCATACGGCACATGAGAGCTCCTACGCCCTACAAGGACCCGAAAAAGTCAAACCGAATGACGTTCCGAATGTTTTTGTATGACTTTCGCGTTCTCGCCTTTTCAGGCGTCCATCGGCCCAAGACCGCCCAAGAGGCCTCCAAGAAGACTCTCAGACTCAGGATGGCCCATGAGGCCTCCAAGACGACCCCAAGGTGGCCCAAAGAGGCCCCAAGACGGCCCAAGACCCCCACGACGACCCTTCGAGGCCCAAAGAGGACCTCAAGACTGCCCAGAGTGGCCCGCAAGACGGATTCCAAAGAGGCCAGACTGCCCAAGAGCGCCCTAAGACGTCGTAAGTTGGGAGTCACAAGCAGCCTCCAAGAGGCACCGAGTGGCCCCCAGGAAGCCCCCAAGAGGCCCCCAAGAGGACTCAAGAAAGGAGGGAAGAAGGGGAAGAGAGAAGGACGACGACGAACACGAGGCGAGACACCCTGAAGCGACGCGGAAGAGCGTCTCACATGTTACGGCTCTCTCAAAGGTGGAGACGAGATGAGGCGTGGTAGAATGCCAAGTGCAATCTGGTAGCCGAGGGTTTCTGGAAATCTTCTAAGGGCCCTCTCCCCCTCTCCCAGCGCAGTCCTCATGCACCGGCCCCTCCTCCCGAGACTTCCTGGGCGGCCGGATGCCTCCCTGGCGATGCAAAGCCTCGCTCTTCGGTCGAAGATCGTCTCAGAAGTGCCCACTGCGAGACCAACGGCCCAGGACGGCCCCCGGGGCCCCAAAGAGCCCCATGCTGGCCCAAGAGGGACTCCAGATGGACTCAAGAGGGCCGAAGAGGGCTCCAAGACGGCCCCACGACCGCTCCAAGAGACCGTCCAGACGGCCAAGAGGGCCAACAAAAGCAGCCCCAGAGGGCCCCACGACGGCCCAAGAGGGCCCCGAGGCGGCCAAAGAAGGCCTTGAGGGGCCGTGCAAGACTGCCCCACGGGTGCCCAAGACGGCCCCCAGACGGCCCAAATAAGCCCCCCCCTGAGAGCTCCTGAAGAAGTCCATACGAGAGGTGTCACGAGCGACGGCCTTCTGGGCGACGATCGAAGGATCGTCACGCCGAGTGCTTCGCCGGCACGGTAGCGGACGCGCCGCAGGCAGCTGGATAGGCCAGGTACTCGGCGTCGTAGCTCGCGTTCACGAGCTTCAGCTCCGTCTCCGGGTCCTTCATGACGATGCGCGCCACCTGGCGCCCGATGCGCCCGAAGCCGTTGATGCCGACACCGACCGCCTGCCTGGCCACCTTGGCGGAGGAGCGACGGCGGCTCGCGGCCGCGCCCACGACGCCAGCCGCCACGAGCGAGCACGCGGCGGCGGCGTTGAAGCCCGAGCTCGCGCCGCTCTCGACGCGCGGCTCGGAGAGGGAGGCGCGGAGGGCTGGCGAAGGGCGCTGGGCCGGGGCGGCGGGGACGCCCACGAAGCAGGACACGGAGTCGCACAGCGCCATGGCGCCACCGACGACGGGGGACTCTGACGAGGCTGCGCAAAATCGTGGCAGGACTGCCAACAAAAAAACGACTCGAGTCGAAACGGCTACGGCTACGGAGCGAAACCAGATCGGAGCAGCACTCCGCATCTCCGCCCCTCCCCGTGGACGCCCTCGTGGCGCTCCCAGCTCCCTAGACTCCCGCGCCTGACAGGGCCGCTGCCGATCCCGAGGGCCTGCGAGCAGGAAAGCCAGATCGCCCTCAGAGTCCAGAAGAGATGAGGAAACTCGATGAGGATCGCGACGACGCAGCTGCTAGGCGAAAGCGTTTTATCGAGCGCTCGTTGCATCCAGATTAGAACGGTCCGAATTAAACACACGTTTGCGCTGATCGACGGTGTCAGCTCGCGTGGCCAGTGTCGGCCGTTGCTGCCAACAGAAAAATCTGCACCGTTCCTGCACGATGCTTGGCGTGTGAGAATGCCGAGCTTCCAGAGCCCCCCCTTCCCTTGGTAGCACCTCTTTGCGCGGACCGCCGCCCCCTCCCGGACCTCCTGGCCCATAACACGGTGGCGGCACGTGCCACAGGCACCTGCATCCGTCACCCCCTGTCGATTCAGATGATTTCGGTGTTGGTTTGGGTTCTTCTCCAAAAGAACTCCCCCTGGGGCTCCGGCGCGTCCCGCCGGGGTCCCAGGAAGGATCTCAAAACGCATCCGTCGATGCCTTTGCTGCCCCAAGTTGGCCCAAGATGGCCTCCAAGACGGCCAAGATGGCCTCCAAGTTGGCCCAAGATGGTCCAAAATGGCCTCCAAGACGGCCCAAGAGGATCCAAGATGCCTTCTAAATCGTCCAAGAAGCCTCAAAACGGGCCAAGATGGCTCCAAGATGGCCTCAAGATGGCCCAAGAGGGTGCCCCCCCAGGAGAGCCCGAAGAGGCCAAATCCCATTGGTTCTTGAATGATTTTGACACATGTTTCTTTAAGCCTTCCCGCTGTCCAAGACGGCCCAAGCCCCCAAGATCGGAGCCCCAAGAAGATGGCCCCATCCAAGAGGCCCCCGAGACGGCCCCAAGAGGGCCCCAAGACGGGCCAAGAGGCCTCCAAGACGCCCAAGATCCTCCAAGACGGCCCCGAAGCGCCCGAAGAGGGCCCCAAGCCGGTTCAGAGAGGCCCCCAAGACGGCTCCCGACGGCGTCAGACGGGCCAGGAACCCACGAAGATGGCCGAAGTTGGCTCGAAGCTGGCCCAAGACGGCCCAAGAGGCGTGCACGATGGCCTCCAGGAAGGCCAGAAAGGGTATCAAAACATTGATTTTCCGAAGGTTTTTGAAGGATTTTGACATTTGCTTCTTTCGGCCTTCCGACGGCCCGAAACGGGCCAAGAGCCCCCAAAGATCGACTATAGTCCTCTGTGGGTCCGGTGTCCGGGACGTCCGGGGTGTCCGGGGGACGTGTCCGGGGTGTCCGGGGTGTCCGGGGTGTCCAGGGAGTCCGGCGTGTCCGGGGTGTCCGGGGTGTCCGGGGTGTTCGGGGTGTCCGGGGTGTCCGGGGTGTCCGGGTGTCCGGCGTGTCCGGGGTGTCCGCGTACGTGTCCGGAGTGTCCGGGGTGTCCGGGGTGTCCGGGGTGTCCGGGGTGTCCGGGGTGTCCAGGGTGTCCGGGGTGTCCGGGGTGTCTGGGGTGTCCGGGATGTCCGGGGTGTCCGGCGTGTCCGGGGTGTCCGGGGTGTCCAAGGTGTCCGGGTTGTCCGGGGTGTCCGGGGTGTCCGGGGTGTCCGGGATCTCCTCCTCCAATTGTTCTTCCTCCTCCTCCTCCTCCTCCCTCCCCTCCTCCCTCCTCCTCCTGCTCTCCTCCTTCTCTTCCTCCTCCTCCTCCTCCTCCTCCTCCACCTCCTCCTCCTCCTCCTCCTCCTCCTCCTCCTCCTCCTCCTCTTCCTCCTCCTACTCCTAATCCTCCTCCTCCTCCTCCTCCTCCCCCTCCTCCTCCTCCCCTCCTCCTCCTCCTCCTCCTCCTCCTCCTCCTCCTCCTCCTCCCTCCTCCTCCTCCTCCCCTCCTCCTCCTCCTCCTCCTCCTCCTCCTCCTCTCCTCGTCCTCCTCCGCCTCCTACTCCTCCCTGCTGCCTCAGGGGCTTGGGTCGTCAAGCCGTCTCTTGGCGGTCCCAGGGCTTGGGTCGTCGTCGTCGTCGTTCAGGGTCGGCGGCACCGGCCGTAAGGCCGTAAACCTTCACTCAGGGAAGGGGCGTTCAGTGGGGCTGGCGGGACATTGAATGTAAGTTTCAATATGTGATGGGCCAAGGTACGGGCAAACTATTTTACAACCGCCGCATGCGCGGTTCGGGCGGACGGTACATGAAATACAACCGCCACTCAGCAATGGGGAGTTCAGTCGGGCGGGCGGGCGGGACATCCAATGTAGCCTTCCCTCTGTCATGGGACAAAACTCTAGGAACATATCTCGCAACCACCGAAGACGCCGGTCGGGCGGGCGGGACATTAAACGAAACCTTCACTCAGGGATGGGGCGTCCAGTCGGGCGGGCGGGGCATTATGTAGCCTTCATGATGGGCCAAGGTAGGAGGAAGCGATGTTACAACCGCCGACAACGCGGGTCGGGCGTGCGGGATATGAAATGCAACCGCCACTCAGAAATGGCATTTTGGGGAGATCAGTCGGGCGGGCGGGCGGGACATTGAACGTAAGTTTCACCATGTGATTGGACACGGCTTGATGAACATATATCGCATCCGCCGGAGACGCTGGTCAAGCGGGCGGGACATTACATGAAACCTTCACCCAGGGATTGGGCATTCAGTCGGGCGGGCGGGACATAACATCTAACATCGGCTCTGTAACAGATAAGGCTGGGGCAGGATATCTCGCCACCGCCGAAGACGCCTGTCGGGCGGGCGGGACATTAAACGAAACCTTCACTGAGGGATGGGGCGGCCGGTCGGGCCGGGCGGGACATTAGATGTAACCTTCACCGTGTGACGCGCCAAGGCAAAATGAAATAGTGTTACAACCACCGAAAACGCGGGTCCGGCGAGCGGGACATTATACATGAAACCTTCACCAGGGATGGGGCGTTCGGTCGGGCGGGCGGGACATTAAATGCAACCTTCACTCAGGGATGGGGCGTTCGGTCGGGCGGGCGGGACATTACATGTAACCTTCACTCTGACATGGGACAAGGTTGGGAGAAAATATGGTGGAGCCGTCGGGCGGGCGGGACATGAAATGCAACATTCACTCAGGAATGGGGAATTCAGTCGGGTGGGCGGGCGGGACCTTACATGAAGCCTTGCGTCGTCGACGTGGTCGTCGTGGTTCGCCGTGCGCCGCGCCGTCGTCGTCGCCGTCGCCGCATCGGCCGCCGCCGCCGCCGCCGCCGCCGCCGTCGTCGTCGTCGTCGTCGTCGTCGTCGTCGTCGTCGTCGTCGTCGTCGTCGTCGTCGTCGCGGCGTCGTCGTCGCCGTCGTCGTCGTCGTCATCGCAGGGGGGAGGGGGGGGGAGGGTGAACGAGGGGGGGGAGGAGGGAGGGAAGGGAGGGAGGAGGGAAGCGGGAGGGGGGAGGGAGTCCTTGGCCGGCGGCGAAAAAGGGGGGGGGGGTCGTGACCCCCCCGGTTTTCCGGGGGGGGTGGGCGCTTTTCTCTTTTTTTAGTTTTTTTGAAGGGTGACACCCCCTCGGTTTTCTGCCAGCAGCAGCACAACAATCCCTTTCCAAGGTTTATTTTTGCAGGGCCGCGGATGCTCCAGGGGCTCCCGAACAGTAGGTCGATAAGGGCTACTGGTGGACTTGGCGGGCGGGGTCGGCCAGGCAGGGCATTGAAGTGTGGGGCCTCATGGAATACGAGGAGAACTTGGGTGGACGGGTGGTTTCTGGCTGGCGGGGCACCAACGAGCTGGCCGGGCGGGGCGGACCAACGCGCGGGTGGGGGCGAGCGGGCGGGACATTAGAATGGGGCGCGCAATCGAGCATTTTTTCATTACCGCAATAGTATGACAGCGCATCATCGCAGCAGTGCTTCGCCGCGTCGCGCGGCAGCGGAACGAATGGCGAGCGCCGCGCCGCCCGAGCCAGCGCGCGGCCTTCACCGACAAACTGTTAAACGCGGAGGCTGGGAGGGCAAATCGAAGCGGGCCGCGCAACGCTTTGCTGGCAGGCCCCGCGGCGCGCCACATCTACATATATTCCCATCTACTCATTTCCCCCAAACGCAAGAAAAGCAGGAGGGCGAATGCTCGCGGGCACGGAGGCCTTTACTTGCATCGGCCCGGGGCGTCGTCCCGGGGCATTTGGCATCGGCCCGGGGCGTCGTACGAAGGGTTAGCCACAATTTTGTCCCAATCCCCGCCGCGCCGCTGGAAAAACACAGCCTCGGCGAAGGTGGTGAGAGTGTTCGAGTTGACGCGAACGGGAGGGATGTCAGGGATCGCCGCGTCAAGGGCATTCCCAACCATCCGTTTTGCCTCCTCCAACGCAGCCTCATCCATGGCGCTGGCGACCTTGTTGCCCGTGCTGAAGCCGGAGCTCTTGCGCGTCTGGGGGTAGCTCATGTTGAAGATCGGCAGCGCGAGCGGGCTCAATGAGCCAGGGAAGCTTTGCGTGCGAGCGCCGCTGCAGCACGCCATCAGCTGGGCCATGAGCGACACGCCGAATGGGAACTCGCGATGGAAAGCGCGCGCTGCATGTCGCATGATGGCATCGGCAGCAGCGCTGCCGAATATGTCTCGGATCTGGAAATGGTCGTCGACTGCGCCCCAAGACGCGCGCATCTCAGACCGAAACTGAGGCGCATCACCGGTGCAATGCACAGGCGCGCGCTGCCCATCACCCCTGATGTGGAAGGTCGCCAAGCCAGGGGCAGCCGCCGCCGCTGCGCGCATCCGAAGGCACGACGGGCGGAACATCGCGGAATCGCAGCAGCGAGTAGGGAAGTGAAATCTCCGTGGCAATTCTTGCTCCGGGGAGCGAGGCCACCGAAAGCAAGGGCTGCTGAAATTGCTGCGGGAAAACAAGGCACAGAGTCTGGTGAAATCTCCGCTCCGCGCTCCGTCGCGGTTGGTGCTGCGGTCTCCAATGAGGACGCTGCCCACGAGACCCACCACTGTGCCAATGCAGCCGGCGCTCGTGAACAACGGCCTGGCGATTATGAGTGCCTCCGGCCCAGCGCCTAGCATGAGAACTCAACATAAGAACTACTCATAAGCACGCCAGATAGCCCCATTATGCGTAAACGATTAGACTGCCACTAGAACCACGCGCGCTTCGCGCGCGCTTAGGTTCTAACATGCTCTAGTTGTAGTCTACGAAGTGTTCGGAACCGGAGGGCGTAGATTGCCCCGCGGATCGCGCCGCTCAGGAAGCTTCTCTTGCGGCCCTAAAGACGGACTTGGCGCAGCGCCCCCACGCCCACGTCGGCGCACTTCCCGCAGGGATCGCGCCCCGCAGGGAGCTCCACCTTCGCTCCCAGAGGCAAGGTTCGCATAGAGGCACGCCATTCACGCGGACCGTGCCTCGCAAGTAACTGCATTTGCGGCACCACAGGGAAGCTTCATAGCGCCGCCCCGCTCACTTCGGCACCCCTCTCAGACAGATCGCGGCCCGCAAAGAGTTCCACGAACGGCCCCAGAGACAGGCTTCGCACCCCGCCCTCCCGCCTACGTCAGCACGCCTCTCACGCGGATCATGGCCCACAGGGATCCCCACCTACCGCCGCAGAGGCAGGATTCGCACTGCGCCCCCCACCTCGCCGTTGCGGCACGCCCCATCACGCGGATCGCGCGCGCAAGGAGAACAGCCTAAAAGCCCAGAGACAAGGTTCGCACAGCGCCGCCCCGCCCACGTCGGCGCACCTGCGACGCGAATCATGCCCCAGGAGGAGGCCCCCCTCCCACGGCGCCAATGGGCAGCTTCGCGCGGCACCCCCCCGCCCATTTCGGAACATGCCTCGGGGATATCCGAATTATTTGGCATATCCTTCACGCGGATCGCGGCCAACAAGGAGTTCAACGCACCCCTGCACGCGGGCTCCGCAGCAACCATCTTTCCGCATTGCCCCGCGGCGCGCAATGTATGAAGAGAGACCCGCGATCTGCACTCCACATGTCTGCACAGGGATGGGTCCGTCACCAAACCTATTGCTTGCTTATCTACGGCCTTCGGCCATGCTGCTACCGCCCCTGAGTTTGGGGCAGCTGATTCTCGGATACATGTACTTTGGGGTCTCTTGGCGTGCTTCTCTGGCGCCTCGTGGGGCGAGTTTTGAAGCTTCTCGTGGCCTGTCTTGTGCCCTGCTGGAGCTTCTCGGGGCCTCTTTGGGGGCCCTTGGGCCTCTCGGGTGCCCGCTGCGGCCCCGGGGGCGCGTTCGTGGCGGAGGGCTCACATGTCAGTTGGCATTCCCCCTCTTAGACTCCACTTGGGGCCCTCGTGGGCGCTTCTTGGACCGTCTTGGGTCTCATTTGGGCCGTCCTGGGGCCCTCTCGGAGGCCTCTGGGGCCGTCTTGGGTCGATCTGCGGGGCCTCATGGGCCGTTTAGGACGCTGTGGAGACCCAAAGTGCGGATATGCTAAAAGTGCACGATTTCGACCAGGAGTGGAACAATTGGGGCATCCTGGGGCCATCTCGGGGCGCATGTTGGAGCCTTCTTGGAGCGTCTTCGGGGCCTCTTGAGCTGTCGTCGCAACATGTGGGCGCCTTCGGCCCTGTCAGGTCGCTCCGATCGCTTTTGGTGGCCTCCTGAACTGTTTCGGGAAGCGGGGGGGAGCCCAGGAGGCCCCGGAAGGGGTCAAACATCTGGTGGGCCAAAGCAGGGGGGAAGACGAAATCTGGGAGAGTGTCCCGGCCTGCGCCCCGGGCCCCCCGCACCCCCGCATTATGTATATACATATATATATATACATGTATATGCATATATGTAAATACATATATATATATATATACAAATATATTTGTGTATATACATACATACATACATACATACATACATGCATGCATACATACATACATACATACAGACAGACAGACATACATACATACACATATATATAGCTGTGTGTAAATGCATGTGTAATTCTACATGCATCTATGTGTGTATATACACATGTACAATATTATACAAGTTCAGCACATCAATAGGTACGTATATGTATACAGGGGCGCGCGCATATCGGTGCCCCTGCTTTTTTTGTCAACGTCATCCTCTGAACGACTCACTTAAAATGTAACGCCCCCTCGCATACTGCACCTGTGTAGGCGCGCCCGTGCGCAGGCTTGCCCCGACTGAGCGGCGCGCGTCCACGCGCGCGCTCAGTCGGAGCAAGCGCGAGCGACTCAGGCGCTCCCCCGCCACACTGACCTGCCGACGCCTAGTCAAATCACTTGCGCGCGGCACAAGTCCCCGCCTGCCACTCGAAGCGCTTCTCCTGCACGTTCACCTCCGCGGGGTCTGCTTCGAAAGTGGAGAAGTAGTCCACAATCCTCGACCGCCTGGTCATGGAATCGAGCTTGAGCGCGTCGGGGGCCCTCACGCGCGGGGCATCGTTGCACCCCCAATTGAAGCGGTGTTCCGCAGGTTGACCATTAGAGCCGCCTTGCCGCAGTTCGGCCTCACGGGGAACTCTCCGCCCGATCAGTAAATCGCCGCGCGCCGCCGTCGTCGCGGGCGCCTCCTGTATAGTGGCGGCCTGACAGAATGCAAAATTGATACCCTGCTTGCGGCGCTCCTCCTCGTTCTCGAAGCACGTGGACGGGATGTACCTGTGGGCATCCGAGAAGACGTCGTGCCGGAAAGCAGACAGCAGGGGCTTGCAATTGCCGCCGCCCCCGACATGGCACAAGCAGACGTGCGTGCCCTGCTTCCCCAGGAGGCCGAGGATGTCGCTCGCGCGCACCATGCGACGGCCTTCGGGGTTCCCCGCGAACGCAGTCATTAGCGCCATAGAAAACTTCTTTCGGTCGGAGTCGGGCGGCTTGTAGGTCAGGTGGTTGTGCAGGGGGGCATGTCATGTGGATGTAGCAGTCGTCCTTCGCTGCTTCCTGGATGCACTCAATGCTCCCGCCACACTGCGTCCCACCCGTGGCAGAGGATATGTTAGCGCGCGCACTGTCAAAGCATAATATGGCGTGCTCCGTGACATGGCGGCCCTGCTGAAAGAACTCGGCGCGCGCCTTCAGGTCGCCAGGCCCGTTGGTTGCATTCGCGAAACGCCATGGCATGTTGGAGAGCGAATACGCCGCCGCGGTTGCCCAATGCTTCGCGTTGCGCAGCTCGAAGTCTTCCACGGGGGCGAAGTTCGCCCACTCCTGGAAGTTCTTCAAGTAGGGAATGACGCTCCCCCCGGTACGTTCCACTTCCGCCTTCGCCGCCTCCATCAGCACGAATTTGGCCGCCGTCATCGCCTGCCCCATGCGGATGACGAGGCGCTGAGGCATCGCGCCGACGGCCAGCCAGGCCCCGTCCTCGAGCTCGCACGCGGCATCGGGGTGAGCGCGAAGCTCGCCCCCGCAGAGCAAGCCAACAACGCGGGCGAGGAGGAAGTCGCTCTTTGGGTCCCAGGTCATGCCCAAGTCTACGTACCGAGCGACAATGGACAATGCATTCTTTTTGACGAGATCCACGCTCGACCAAGCCTCGCCGAAGCCAAGTGCCAACTTGTTCGCTAGCCGCTTGGTCTCCTCCAAGAGGGTGGCCTTCGGCCCTGTCGCCTCTGCCAGAACCTGGAATGTCAAGTAGCTGGCATTGTGCTCGTCAAGCCCGTCGTCTTTCCACCTCTCTACGTCGGCGCAGCGAGCCGCCGCAGCCAGGCGCGGGCGCGCGCGGCGCTCGACGGGAACACCTGCTGGCGCCGCCGTTCAACCGACTGGCGTGGACAGCGAGAGACGCGACGTGGCGAAGTGGGCGGAGTCGCGGCCGTCTGGGCGCAAACCTTCTTTAAGCCAAAACGCCAGCAGTGAGGAGAGGACGCCTTGGTATGATTGGTTAACGTGTTTCCTACGTTTCCCAACCTGCTAGGTTTTCTCTCGGGTTCCTTAATGGGGGTCCTCCAGAACCCTCTCGTAAGTCGCTCGCGCGTCTCCCCCTGGGCCTTTCCTTTGGGGATCCTCCTGGAATGCCTTTTGAAGGCTCCCCTGCTGCACCCCCAACCGTGTCATGCTGGAGCGCGAGCCTGCTATCCGCAACTCGTGGATGCTGTGTCGTTGAATCCGATTGCTTCCTTGTGGTTCCCCATCTCTCTTGGCGGTGGTGCACGACGATGTTTTTCTTTGGGAAGGCACCGTAAGCTGGCCCCCTCTTGCTCGCTCAGTCGGAGCCCGAGGAGGCATCGCTGCCCACGACGTCTGACGACGACGTGGACGAAGAAGACGCTGAAGACGAGCTCGAGGAACCCTGCTTTTGGCAGGGCGCTTCATCACAACCGCCTCTTCGCTGAGCTTCCCCAAGCGCCTCTTCTCACGGCTGCGCCGCGCCGCCTCCTTGTGAGCCGCCTTCTTCTCGTCTGCCGCCATCTTCTCGCGAGCGCAAATGAAAGCCATCGGGGCCGCCTGCTTGTGACGAGAGCGCCTTTTCACGGAAGGGGCGGGGACCTTTCAACCGTTGTTGGTTGCGAGCTGGGCAGCTGGGCTGGGGTCGCGGTGCTCTTCTTGATGCGTTTCCCATCCCTCGGCATCGCCAGGGAGCACGGCGTGAACCTTGCAACAAAGCAGTGCTTGAGCCTCAAACCAGCTACGGAAGACTGAACTGACGCTGGTGACGACGCTGATGACATGCGTCAGCCTGAAGAAACTGCCCATGACAATGCGGATGAGGAGTATTACATTCAATGTGCTGTTGATGACGATGCTGATGACATGCCGTGCTCTGAGGATGCTGTTGGTGACGATGGTGATGACGAGTATGACTATCAAAATCTTGCTGATGACGATGGTGATGACGAGTATGGTTTTGAACATGCTGCGGATGACGATGCCGATGACATGCATCAACCTGCTGATGATGTCAATGACCATGCTGATGACGATGGTGATTCTAAAGCTGCTGTCAATGACGATGGTGATGACGTCTCCTCCTCCTCCTCCTGCTCCTCCCCCTCTTCCTCCTCCTCCTCCTCCTAGGTGGTCCGAAGGTGGAGGAAGAGGGGGGAACCAAGAGGTGCCTCTTCTGGATGGTCCTCCTCCTGGGTGTTCCGAAGGCGGAGGTGGAGGTGGTGATGATGACGAGTATGACTATCCAGACCTTGTTGATGACCATGTTGATGACAATCATTACTTCCAACGACGCCGTGCTGCTGATGACTATGCTGCAGATGACCATGCTGATGACATGCCGTGCTCTGAGGATCCTGTTGGTGACAATGGTGGTGACGAGTATGACGATCAAAACCTCGCTGATGACGATGGTGATGACGAGTATGGTTTTGAGCACGCTGCGGATGACGATGTCGACGGTTTGCGTCGACCTGCTGATGATATCGATGACCACGCTGATGGCGATGGTGATTCTAAAGCTGCTGTCGATGACGATGGTGATGACGTCTCCCCCTCCTCCTCCTCCTCCTCCTCCTCCTCCTCCTCCTCCTCCTCCTCCTCCTCCTGGGTGGTCCGAAGGTGGAGGAGGAGGAGGAGGAGGAGGAGGGGGTAGACCAAGAGGTGTTCCACCTGGGTGGTTCTCCTCCTGGGTGGTCCGAAGGAGGAGGTGGAGGTGGTGATGATGACGAGTATGACTATGAAAACCTTGGAGAGAGCGCGCCCGCAGGGCCCGAGCAAAGGGGAGGGGGGGCTAGGCTTGAGCTACCCCCCCCTCCTTGAGCCGCCCTTCCCTTGTTGAAGCACCCCTCCCCCCCCCCTCCCCCCCTTTTTTTTGCAGAGGGGGGGGGGGGGGGGGGGGGGGGGGGCTTACAGCTACCCCCCCCCCTCCCCCCTTGGGCCCTCCCCGGAAGCTACCCCCCCCCTCCCCCCCTTTCCAAAGGGGGGGGGGTGCTTAAGCTACCCCCCCCTCTTGTCGCTGCCTGCTGGAGCACCCCCCCCTCCCCCCCCTTTCCGTGCACAGGGGGGGGGGGGTGCTTGGAAGCTGCCCACCCCCCCCCCCCTTTGGCCGCCCCGGAAGCTACCCCCCCCCCTACCCCCCTTTCCAAAGGGAGGGGGGTGCTTAAGCTACCCCCCCCCCCCCTCCCTTGGAACCGCCCTGCTGGAAGCCCCCCCCCCCCCCCTTTGTGCCAAGGGGGGGGGGGGGGGGGGGGGGGGGGGGCTTGGAAGCCCCCCCCCCTTCCCCCCTTTGGCCGCCCAGCCGCCCAGCCCCCGGAGCCTCCGCCCTCCCTTTCGCCGACGATCCAAAATGAACAATCCACGATCGAGGATGGACGATCGACGATCAACGATCGACGATCGAAAATCCCAATCGAATCGCTTGCAATCGATTGCACTCCATTCCACTGCAATCCCCCTCCCCACCTCCCTCCGCTCCCTCCCCTCCCTCCACACCCTTCGTTCCATCTCCTCCCTCCCCTCCCTCTCCTCCCCTCCCTCCCTTCCGTCCTGTCCCTTCCCTGCAATCCAATCGATTGAATCGATTGCAGTTGCAATCCAATCGATTGCAATCCAATGGATTGCAAGCGAATCGTTTGCAATCCAATGGATTGCAATCGATTGCAACGCAAGTGTATCATTCAACTCGTCCCGTGCCAACGCCCGGGAACGAAAAATTACCCTGGCGACGTACCCAACCCCTGCGCAAACGCGGTGCGCAAATAGTTTAGGACACTTAATAAGGGGGGCGATGACGGAGCGAGGGTTACATATGTCTGCAGACGGAATTCGGGAGACTCGCAGGAAACTGGCTTCAGGACAAGGACTAGATAAAGCTGATTAGTTGCAATCCCTGAGCAACCCTAGCCACTTCGAAAGCGGGGATCTCAGATCGCAGCCCCCCAGGGATGGCGAGGTCTAATTTGGGTCCGCGCGTGGCGTCACTGTGCTGGGCCCCCCAGCAGGCCTCGAAAGTGGCGACAGTTTCACAGATCGCAGCCCCCCAGGGATGGCGAGGTCTAATTTGGGTCCGCGCGTGGCGTCACTGTGCTGGGCCCCCAGCAGGCCTCGAAAGTGGCGACAGTTTCACAGATCGCAGCCCCCCAGGGATGGCGAGGTCTAATTTGGGTCCGCGCGTGGCGTCACTGTGCTGGGCCCCCCAGCAGGCCTCGAAAGTGGCGACAGTTTCACAGATCGCAGCCCCCCAGGGATGGCGAGGTCTAATTTGGGTCCGCGCGTGGCGTCACTGTGCTGGGCCCCCCAGCAGGCCTCGAAAGTGGCGACAGTTTCACAGATCGCAGCTCCCCCGGGATGGCGAAGCCTAATTTGGGTCCGCCCGTGGCGTCACTGTGCTGGGCCCCCCAGCAGGCCTCGAAAGTGGCGACAGTTTCACAGATCGCAACCCCCCAGGGATTCGTCTAATTTGGGTCCGCCCGTGGCGTCACTGTGCTGGGCCCCCAAGAGGGCGAGCGGGAATAAGATCGAACATGGTCAAAAAAATACTAGAGCTCAAACGAATTGTTGAATTTCGAGAACAAAACTGGACGCCGGCGGTAAACCGTCAACCTTTCTCACCGCCGGGGGACTCGTAGAGCTTCCTGACAATATATAATGCCGAAACAAATTGCAGAGAAGGTTTTTTCAGCCTGAGCGATTTCAGACCTCTCGATGCAACAGCCGAGGGCCCCTCATGCTTCTGGATCGTTTTCTGTGCGCATGAGCTCCTGCAGCTGCGAAAATCAACAGCACCTCTCAAGATGCCCCCTTACAGCCCGAGTTAAGTGCAGAAAAACGACAGCACCTCTGAAGATGACTCGAACAATACGAATAGTTTCGCATGGCTCGGGCAGCAGACCGAGTTCAGAGCTCTGAATGCGGCAGGCGGATGCGACTAATGTCTTCGAATCGATTCCAGCTCGAGTTAAGTGCAGAAAACGGACAGCACCTCTCAAGATGCCTCGAAGAATACGAATAGATTTGCGGACCTAGCTCGGGCAGCACACCGAGTTCTGAGCTCTGGATTTGGCAGGCGGACGCGTCTGATGTCTCCGAATCGATTCCTGTGAGTACGAGCCATGTGGCCCCCCTACAGCCCAAGTTAAGTGCAGAAAACTGAGAGCACCTCTCAAGATGACTCGAATAGTACGAATAGTTTCGCTAACCTAGCTCGGGCAGCAGACCGAGTTCAGACCTCTAGATGGAACAGACGAACGCGCCTGATGATTTGCAATCGATTTCTGTGAGAATGAGCTCAGTAGCTGCTCTACAGATCAAGTTAACTACAAAATACCGACAACGCGTATGAAGATGACTCCAAACAGCCAATCCCGCAGCGACGCTTTTTGGCAGTAAAAGGTACCCGATCGAGCTGAGATCAAGATGGCGAGCGGGTATAATATCGAATACCATTAGAGCTCAAACGAATTGTTGAATTTCGAGAACAAAATTTTCAACCGACCCAAAGTCAGCAAAAGGTCCGTCGAGATTTTTCTTGCCAAATAGCTCTCCAGCGCGACGGAATTACTCTTAAGCTTCCAGCAACTAGCTGAGGGAAGCTCTACGAGATATTTTCAACCGACCAAAAGTCAGCAAAAGGTCCGTCGAGATTTTTCTTGCCAACTAGGCGGAATTACTCTTAAGCTTCTAGCAACTGGCGCCGGCGGTGAACCGTCAACCTGGTCACCGCCGGGAACCTCGTACAGCTCCTTGCACGCGTAAGAGTGCTCAGAGTCGAAGCAGGGAGCTTCTCGGGGTATTTCTAGAAAAAAATCGAATTCACATTTTTCCGTGTCAATTTCATGCTGGTTGCTCCTGATTTTCCTATAGTAAAACTTCTAGAGAGCTGAGCTGCTCAGAGAACAAAGTTCATATGCCAATGCTCGGCGTGACAATCTGCTTTCTCAAAATGAATTGTCAAATATCTTTCAAATCTTGGGAAAACCGACCTAAATGCGTGACATTGTCTCTGTTGGTCGGGGCGGCCAACTAGCTCCACCCCGCGCCGGAATTCCTCTTAGCTCATCGATCACGAAGAGCTCTACGAGGTACTAGCTAAGGTAAGCTCTACGAGTTAAGCTCTCTCCTTCGACTCTGAGCACTCTCACGCGTGAAAGGACCTCTACGAGGTTGCCGGCGGTGACCAGGTTGACGGTTCACCGCCGGTGCCAGTTCCCGGGGAACTCTCTGAGAGCTAGAGAGTTTTAGATTAGAAGCCGGACGGTGGTGGTGCCCGCCAGTAGCCCATCTCCGACGGTCCAGGATCCCCGCAGCGGCTCGCCTGGGCCGGCAGCGGGTTCAGGTGCGCTTCCAGCACACGTCCACGCGAGCCTGCACTCGTGCAGGCACGCGTGGAAGCGTTCCTGGTAGCGCTTCAGAAGCGCTTCTGGGGAGCCCCCCAAAACTCTTCTAGAACTGGGAACCGGCGGTAAACCGTCAATCAGGTTACCGCCGGGGCCCTCGTAGAGCTCTTTTCTCACACGGCGCTCCTGAGTAAGCATGGAGGAAGCGTCTAGAGCAAGAGCTCAGAAACTCGAAAAATCACGTTTTTCTGTTTCTATCTAACGTCGGTTCCTCCAAGTGTTTCAATAGTAATACTGCACCAATGGGCCTGAAAATTTTACTGGCGGACGCGGAATAACCCACTACAGGTGCGAAAAATCTGCTTTCTGAAAATAAATTCCCAAATATCCTTCAATGTTTTCCAAAACCACCCAAAAGTTACCACTGGGCGCCGGCGGTAAACCGTCAACCTTCCTTACCGCCGAGGGACTCGTAGAGCTTCCTAGCAATATATAATGTGGAAAGAAAATGCAGAGAACGAATAGTTTTTCAGCCCAAACAATGTCAGACCTCTCGATGCAACAGCCGAACGCCCCGGATGCTTCTGGATTGTCTTCTTTGCGAGCTCTGTAGCTCTCCTACAGCCCCAGTTACGTGCGTAAATCGACAGCAACTCTCAAGATGACTCTAACGAAACCAATAGTTTGGCAAGCCGAATATCAAACCGAGTTCAGACCTCTGAATGCGACAGCCGGACGCGACTCCTGTGATGACCAGCCCGGCAGACCCCCTACACCCCGAGTTAAGTGCAGAAAACCGACAGCACCTCTCAGGATGACTCGACTCGAACAATACAATAGTTTCGCAGACCTAGTTCAGGCAGCAAACCGAGTTCCGAGCTCTCGATTCGACAGGCGAATCGATTCCTGTGACCACCATCACTGTAGCGCCCCCAGCCCGAGTTGAGTGTAGAAAACCGAGAGCACTTCTCAAGATGACTCGAACATCACGAATAGTTTCCCGATTCTAGATCGGGCAGCAGACCGAGTTCAGGGCCCTGGATTCAACAGACAAATGCGACTGACGATTCTGAATCGGTTTCTGTAAGTATCAGCTCTGTAGCTGTCCTACAAGTAAAGAAAACCGAGAGCGTCTGTCAAGATGACTCGAATAATACGAATAGCTTTGTGGACCTAGCTCGGCTAGCGGACCGAGTTCAGACCTCTAGATTCAACAGGCGAACGCGCCTGATCATTCTGAACCGATTAGCTGTGCGCACCAGCTCTGTAGCTGTCCTAAAGCTCGAGTTATCTTCAGAAACCCGTCATCGCGTGTCAAGATAACTTGAAACAGCCGATCCCGCCTGCCTGCTTTTTGGCAGTAAAATGTACCCGATCGAGCTGATCAAGATGGCGAGCGGGAATAAGATCGAATATCATGGGAAAAAATACTAGAGCTCAAACGAATTGTTGAATTTCGAGAACAAAGTTTTTCAACCGAGCAAAAGTCACCAAAAGGTCCGTCGAGATTTTTCTTGCCAACTAGCTCTCCAGCGCCCTGGAATTACACTTAACCTTCCAGCAATGACTTGCTAAGGGGAGCTCTACGAGTTACTTTGTCCTTTCTGGCCGGGTCGGCCAACTAGCTCCACCCCGCGCCGGGACTGGCGCCGGCGGTGAACCGTCAACCTGGTCACCGCCGGCAACCTCGTAGAGATCCTTCCACGAGTGAGAGTGCTTAGAATCGACAGAGAGAGCTTCTAGAAGCATTTCGGGAAAAAAAAAAAAATGTTTTTTTTATGGAGTTGGTTCCGCCAAATCGTTTCATAGTAGACTGGCACCGGCGGAACCGTCAATTTGGTCACCGCCGGGAACCTCGTAGAGCTCCTTCCACGGATAAGGGTGCTCAGAGTCGGAAGGGAGAGCTTCTGGAGGCATGTCTAGAAAAGTTGAACATTGTTTTTTCCATATCGAGATGAAGTTGGTTCCGCCGAGTCTTAGTAAATGTGCGCCTACAGAGCTCATATTAAGACGCAGAAGCCCTCAGAGTCGTTTACAGGTGCGGAAAATCTGCTTCTCGAAAGAAATTCTCAAATATCTTTGAAATCTTAGGAAAACCAACTGAAAGTTGTCACATTGTCTCTTTTGGTCGGGTCGGCCAACTAGCTCCACTCCGCGCCGGAATTCCTCCAGCTCATCGATGCCGAAGAGCTCTACGAGGTATGTGCGCGTACCTGGCCGGGTCGGCCAGCTCCACCCCGCGCCGGAATCTCTAGCTCATTGCTGCCGAAGAGCTACGAGGTAAGATTCGTCCCGTTCCAGAAGATCTCTTCGCTCTCCGGGTTGTGGACGCTACCAAGTAACTGGCGCCGGCGGTGAACCGTCAATCTAGTCACCGCCGGGAACCTCGTAGAGCTCCTTGAAGAGTGCTCAGATGTAAAGCAGACAGATTCTCAGAGCAGTTCTAGAAAAAAACACCAAATTCCGATTCTTCGGTATCAACATGACGCATATTAAAACTCTCTCCAGACAGCTGAGCTGCTCGCAGAAGGAAGTTTAGATACTAGTGCTCGGAGTAAAAATCTGCTTTCCCAAAATACATTTTCGCGAAACCGAAACAAAGTTATCACGTCTTCTTTTCCGGCCGGGTCCACGAACTTGGCAGCGCCCACTGGAACCGGCGGTAAACCGTCAACCTGGCCACCGCCGGGAACCTCGTAGAGCTCTTTTCTTGCACGGCGACCGTCGGAACACGGAGAGAAAGCTTCTGGAGCGAGAAAGAAAAATTCAAACAAACACGTTTTTCTGCTTTTACTCAACGTCGGTTCCCCCAAGTCTCTTGATAGTAATACTGCACCTACAGACCTGAAAATTTTACTGGCAGACGCGGCAAAACCCACTACAGGTGCGAAAAATCTGGTTTCTCAAAATAAATTGTCAAATATCTTCCAAATATTCGCAAAACCACCCAAAAATTGTCACATTGTCCGCCTCGGCCGGGTGGGCCAACTGGGCGCCAACAATAAACCGTCAACCTTTGTTACCGCCGGGGACTCGTAGAGCTTCCTGACAACATATAATGTCGAAAGACAATTACACATAAAAAATAGTTTTTCAGCCCAAGCAATTTCAGACCTCTCGGATGCAACAGCCGAACGCCCCCGATGCTTCAAGCAATTTCAGACCTCTCGGATGCAACAGCCGAACGCCCCCGATCTGTGGCTCTCCTACAGCCCGAGTTACGTGCGTAAATCGATAGCACCTCTCAAGATGACTCGAACAATACGAATAGTTTGGGAAACCTAGCTCGAGTATCAGACCGAGTTCAGACCTCTGCATGCGACAGGCGGACGCGTCTGATCTCTCTGAATCGATTCCTGTGATTACCCGCCCTGCAGCCCCCCCCCCTACAGCCCGAGTTAAGTGCAGGAAACCGACAGCACCTCTCAGGATGACTCGAACAATACGAATAGTTTCGCGGCCCTAGTTCGGGCAGCAGACAGAGTTCGGAGCTCTGGATTCGAAAGGCGGACGCGACTGATGTATCCGAATCGATTCCAGTGATTACCAGCCATGCAGCCTCCCTACAGCCCGAGTTAATTGCAGAGAACCGACAGCATCTCTCAAGATGACTCGAACAATACGAATAGTTTCGCGATGCTAGATCGGGCAGCAGATTGAGTTCAGAGCTCTGGATTCAACAAACAACGGCCACTGATGATTCTAAATCAGATTCTGTACGTATCTGCTCTGTAGCTGTCCTGTAGCTCGAGTTAAGTACAGAAAACCGAGAGCGTCTGTCAAGATGACTCGAATAATACGAATAGGTTTACGGACCTCGCTCGGCTAGCAGACCGAGTTCAGACCTCTGGGTTCAACAGGCGAACGCGCCTGATCATTCTGAATCGATTAGCTGGTTACCAGCTCTGTAGCTGTCCTGAAGCTCGAGTTATCTTGAGAAAACCGTCATCGCGTGTCAAGATGACTCGAAACGGCCGATCCCGCCGGGACGCTTTTTGGCAGTAAAAGGTACCCGATCGAGCTGAGATCAAGATGGCGAGCGGGAATAAGATCGAATATCACGGGAAAAAATGCTAGAGCTCTAACGGATGATTGAATTTCGAAGAACAAAATTTTCAACCGACCAAAAGTCATCAAAAGGTCCGTCGAGATTTTTCTTGCCAACTAGCTCTCCAGCGCCCCGGAACTGGCGCCGGCGGTGAACCGTCAACCTGGTCACCGCCGGGAACCTCGTAGAGCTCCTCTCACTGGTAAGAGTGCAGAGAATCGACACAGAGTGAAAAAATAGAGATTTTTCGAAAATCTTAAAATTCGATTTTTTCGATGTTCATATTTGCTCAGTTCCTGGAAGTCAACTCATGCAAAAATTCATCGAGAGAGCTGAGCTGCTGTCAGAGAGGAGTTTCCATGCCAATGCGACGCGCAAAAATCTGCTTTCTCAAAATAAATAGTCAAATATCTTTCAAATGTTTGCAAAACCACCCAAAAGTTGCCACATTGTCCGCCTCGGCCGGCTGGGCCAACTGGGCGCCGGCGGTGAACCGTCAACCTTGGTTACCGCCGGGAAACTCGTAGAGCTTCCTAGCTCGACTTAAGTTGAGAAAACCGACAGCACCTACCAACATTCCGACTCATAGTGAATATTGTTTGACCTCTCAATGCGACAGGCGGACGCGTCTGATGTCTGCGAATCGACTCCTGCCATTACCAGCCCTGTAGCCACCCTACAGCCCGAGTTAAGTGCAGAAAACCGACAGCACCTCTGAGGATGACTCGAACAATACAATAGTTTCGCAGACCTAATTCGGGCAGCAGACCGAGTTCCGAGCTCTGGATTCGACAGGCGGACTTCAAATCGATTCCTGTGACCACCAGCACTGTAGCTACCCTCAGCGCGAGTTGAGTGAAGAAAACCGAGAGCGCTTCTCAAAATGACTCGACCAATACGAGTAGTTTCGGAATTCTAGATCGGGCAGCAGACCGAGTTGAGAGCTCTGGATTCGACGGACAAACGCAACTGATGATTCTGAATCGGTTTCTGTAAATATCAGCTCTGTAGCTGTCCTACAGCTCGAGTTAAGTACAGAAAACCAAGAGTTCCTGTCAAGATGACTCGAATAATACGAATAAGTTTGCGGACCTAGCTCGGCTAGCAGACCGAGTTCGGACCTCGCAATTCAACAGGCGAACGCGCCTAATCATTTTACATCGATTAGCTGTGCTTACCAGCTCTGTAGCTGTCCTAAAGCTCGAGTTATGTTCAGAAAACCGTCAGCGCGTATCAAGATGACTCAAAACGGCCGATCCCGCCACAGTGCTTTTCGATAGTAATATTCACCCGATCGAGCTGAGATCAAGATGGCGAGCGGGAATGAGATCGAAGATCACGGGAAAAAATATTACAGCTCTAACGAATGTTCAAATTTTGAGAATATAATTTTCAACCGTTAAGTCAGCAAAAGTTCCATCGAGATTTTTCTTGCCAACTAGCTCTCCCGCGCGTCCGAATTACTCTTAAGCTTCCAGCTGCTAGTTTAGGGAAGCTCTACGAGTCACTAGCTCCACCCCGCGCCGGAATTCCTCTAGCTCATCGACTGGGCGCCGGCGGTAAACCGTCAACCTTGGTTACCGCCGGGAACTCGTAGAGCTTCCTGACAATATATAATATAAGAAACAAAGGCAGAGAACGAAAAGTTTCTCAGCCAGAGCATTTAAGACCTCTCGATACAACAGCCGAACGCCCCCGATGCTTCTGAATTGCCTTGCACGAGCTCAAGCCCTCCTACAGCCCGAGTTACGTGCGTGAATCGACAGCACCTCTCAAGATGAATCTAACAAAACGAATAGTTCGGCAACCCAGCTCGAGTATCAAACCGAGCTCAGACCTCTGATTGCGAGAGGCGGACGCGTCTGATGTCTGCGCTCCTGTGATTACCAGCCCTGCAGCCCCCCTAAAGCCCGAGTTAAGTGCAGAAAACCGACACCTCTCAGGATTGCTCGAAGAATACAATAGTTTCGCGGAGCTTGGGCAGCAGACCGAGTCCCGAGCTCTGGATTCGACAGACAGACGCGCCTGATGTCTTCAAATCGATTCCTGTGATCACCAGCATTTTAGCCCCCCTCGGCCCGAGTTCAGTAAAGAAAACCGAGGGCACTTCTCAAGATCATTCAAATAATACGAATAGGTCCGCGATTCTATATCGGGCAGCTGACCGAGTTCAGAGCTCTGTATTCGACAGACAAACGCAACTGATGATTCTCAATCGGTTCATGTAAAAACAGCTCTATATGTGTTCTACAACTCGAGTTAAGTACAGAAAACCGAGAACGTCTCTCAAGATGACTCGAATAATATGAATAGGTTTGCGGATCTAGCTGCTAAGAGACCGAGTTCAGACCTCTGAATTCAACAGGCGAACGCGCCTGATCATTCTACATCGATTGGCTGTGCTTACCAGCTCTGTAGCTGTCCTCAAGCTCGAGTTATGTTCAGAAAACCATTATCACGTATCAAGATGACTCGAAACGGCCGATCCCGCCACAGTGCTTTTCGATAGTAATATTCACCGGATCGAGCTGAGATCAAGATGGCGAGCGGGAATAAGATCTAATATCACGGAAAAAATACTAGAGCTCTAACGAATGTTGAAACTGGCGCCGGCGGTGAACCGTCAACCTGATCACCGCTGGGAACCTCGTAGAGCTCCTAACACGCGTAAGAGTGCTCATTATCAAAAGAGAGGGCTTCTGGAAGCATTTCTCGGAAAAGAGAAAACATGATTTTTTCATGTCGACATAGAGTTGGTTCCGCCAAGTGTTTTGATAGTAAAAGAGCATGTACAGAGCTCATATTAAGACGCTGGGGCAGTCATAATTGTCTACAGGTGCGAAACATCTGCTTTCTTAAAATGAATTGTCAATATCTTTCAAAAAATCGCAAAACCACCCAAAGTTGTCACATTGTCCGCCTCGGCCGGGTGGGCCAACTAGCTCCACCCCGCGCCGGAATTCCTCTAGCTCATCGATGCCGAAGAGCTCTACGAGGTATTTTGAGAACATAATTTTCAACCGAGCCAAATTCAGCAAAAGTTCCGTCGAGATTGTTCTTGCCAACTAGCTCTCCAGCGCGTCCGAACTGGGCGCCAGCGGTAAACGTCAACCTTGGTTACCGCCGGGACACTCGTAGAGCTTCCTAGCTCGACTTTAAGTTGAGAAAACCGACAGCACCTACCAACATTCTGACTTATAGAGAATATTTTTTGACCTCTGAATGCGACAGGCGGACGCGTCTGATGTCTGCGAATCGACTCCCGTCATTTCCAGCCCTGCAGCCCCCCTACAGCCCGAGTTAAGTGCAGAAAACCGACAGCACCTCTCAGGATGACTCGAACAATACAATAGTTTCGAAGACATGATTCGGGCAGCAGACGAGTTATTCGACAGGCGAACGCGCCTGATGTCTTCAAATCGATTCCTGTGACAATAAGCACTGTAGCCCCCCTCAGCGCGAGTTGAGTGAAGAAAACCGAGCACTTCTCAAGATGACTCGATCAATACGAATAGTTTCGCGATTCTAGATTGGGCAGCAGACCGAATTCGGAGCTCTGGATTCGATAGACAAACAAAACGCAACTGATGATTCTGAATCGGTTTCTGTAAATATCAGCTCTGTAGCTGTCCTACAGCTCGAGTTGAGTACAGAAAACCGAGAGTTTCTGTCAAGATGACTCGAATAATACGAATAAGTTTGCGGACCTAGCTCGGCGAACTGGGAGCCGGCGGTAAACCGTCAACCAGGTTACCGCCGGGAGCCTCGTAGAGCTCTTATCTGCACGACGCTGCTTGGAACACATGGGGGAAGCTTTCTTACGTTTGAGCTGAAAAGCCTTTGAAATGACGCTTTTCAGCTCACCGAAAGTCGCTTGATTCAAGTGGGAACCGACAGCAGCTCTCAGATGACTCGTGCAATACGAATAGTTTCGCGGATCTATGGAACAGACTAACGCGCCTGATCATTCTGAATCGGTTTGAACTACAGAAAACCGTCAATGCGTGTCAAGATGCTCGAAACGGCCGACGGTTCCCTCAAGTCTTTTGATAGTAATATTGCAGCTACGGACCTGGAAATTTCACTGGCAGACGCAGCACAACCCACTACAGGTGAGAAAAATACCGGTTCCCAAAACGAACTTGAAAATTTTGCAGAAAGATTACAAAACCGACCCAAAATTACCACATCGTCTCTTAAGCTCGGGTCGGCCAACTAGCTCCACCCTGCGCCCGAATTCCTCTTAGCTCATCTTGCCGAAGAGATCTACGAGGTACAGACCGAGTTCAGACCTCTAGATTGAACCGACGAACGCGCCTAATCATTCCACCGATTAGCTGTGCTTACCAGCTCTGTAGCTGTCCTAAAGCTCCAGTTATGTTCATAATATCGTCAGCGCGTATTAAGATGACTCGAAACGGCCGATTTCGACACAGTGCTTTTCGATAGTAACTGGCGCCGGCGCTGAACAGTGCTTTTCGATAGTAATGGGATCCGGCGGTAAACCGTCAACCAGGTAACCGCCGGGAGCCTCGTAGAGCTCTATTCTGGCGCGGCGCTGCTCGAAGCACACGAAAGAAGC
>CAUYUJ010007804.1:37500-44292 GCA_963575745.1 Prorocentrum cordatum
ACCACATCACGACCACCACAACGCGACGATAGAGACAGGACGAAGCGAACGAAGCAAAGAACAAACCGCCAGGGCACCGACGCATCCCCACCATGCCCCCACGCAGCCGCAGCGCCACGGGCACGTCCACGCACGCCAAACGCATCTCGTCCACCGCCTGGCCAAAGAACGTCATCGACACCACCCTGCCAAGGGCAAATCCGGCAGCGACCCCGTACACGCGCTCCGTCTCCCCATCTTCCTTGTCGATGAACGTAAAGGTCTCCACCGCCTCAGTGACCGGACCGTGCAAGCGCCCGCGCGCAGCAAAGGCCAGAGGACCACTGACGACCGGCCGACGGCCGCTCCGCTGGATACCTAACCTGCCCCCGCCCAGGACCGTAGGAAACGATCGCGCGCCGCCACATGAAGCTACCGTCCCACCCTACCACCCCCCCCTCCCATTCCCGCCCCCATCCCATCCCGCCGCCCAGAGGCGATCCCGAACCGCTGAGCACGCCACGCCCAACACCTGCACGTCGACGCACGCGTTCCGCATGCTGGCGTCCAGCCTCTCGAGCCCAACCGGCCGCACCTGCTCGGGCTTCCTCTTCGGCGCCATGACCCTGCAATGGACCGAACCGCGAAACTCTAACGGACACGACGCAACAACCACGCAGCGGCCACGTACGACGACAGCGACGACGACCCCGACCACTCCCGCACGCCCTGGGCCGGATTGCATTCGATCCCCAAGACCAGATCTGCCTCGCCTCGTCCCCGCGCGCGCTCGGCAACAGACCGGGCGCGTCGAACCCAAATGCTGCGGGGCGCGCGAACGTGCCATGATGACGCAAACGGACAGTAAGAGGAAGAAGAAGCGACACAGAGAGCCACGAACAACGCCCCCGCGAACTGGCTACCGTGGCCCGCCCCAAGGCAAACAGAGACACACGCCACGCTGACCCCACCCACTCTCCCTCCGAGAGCGCATGCGCAGCAATGAGCCGTCCACCAATGCCGGCGACCGACGCGGGACCGACGCGGCCGCCGCGTGCCCTCAGGCATCGCACCCTGTTGGGAAACCGGAGACCCGCAACTTACCCATAGATCCTTGCGGGGCCTCAACCACATGGGAACCCAGGGCAAGGTGGCGACGCGCCGAGCGATCAGCAGCGCGGGCGACGACGGGGCGAGTAGGGAAAACGGCGACGAAAAAGCACCGACGAGGAACATCAAAGCGACCTGCCACTCGCACGACAACTCCACATGCCACGCACAGACGCCCCCCCTCACCCCTGAGAAACTCCAAGGACCCCAGAACCAGGCAACACCTTTTTTTCTCATAGCGCGGCGAGCGCGGGCCGCAGAGCTCCCGGAACACAAGCCCTGCGCCGCCAGGATGGCCGCCCACCAGGCCACGTGCGCCTCCAGCGTGCGAGCGCGCCCCGGGGCAATGCCAACGCGCGCCTCCAGCAGCGCCTACTCGGCCCACCCGTTCAAGCCCATCGGCAAGGAGCAGGCCGCTCACGCCCGCACGCAGCACTCGTAAGCCGCATCCGACTGCATGCATGTCTGCATGCCCGCCATCCAGAGCCGCCCCTGCGCGAGCCGCACCGCCCCGCGCGAGCCCCTCCCACGCCGCCCCGCCGCGCGGGTTTACATACACCACGACGTGCACCTGCGCCGGCTTCTGCTCCCCCACCCCGCCCTGCACCGCCTGAACCTTCGCGTCATCGTACATCCAAAACATACCGCCCGGCCCGCGGCACATGGACGTGTAGTGCCCAGATCGCACCGTGGCCCCGTTGTGAAAAAGCACCCCCGCCAGCACCATGCGCGGAAACCCCGGCAGCTGGATCTCCTCCTCCACGTCCACGCGCCGGCGCAGCAATACGCCCTGGCCCCCCGCCGCCACGGGGCGGATCACCCGCGCGAAGAGCACCGTCGGCGGCTCGCGCACCCGCCATTGCAGCACGTGCACCTGCCGGGACTCACACCTCGGGCACTCGAGGCGATCCGCCTCCTCCTGCACCTCGGGCCCGCACGCGCGCAGATACAGCTCGGAGGTCGTCAACGACACCCCCCTGTCCTCGGGCGGGACCACGCACACCATCTCGGCCGACCCGTACCTGGCACGGCAAAGACCACACGAGCGGCACCGCGAGTGCGTTTCTGTCACACTCCTGAACAGGCGATCCCAGTGCGTAACCTGGAAGCCGTCCTGCCCATGGAGCCATCCATCGCCCCACGGCACGCACCGACCGGCATCCAGCTCCACCTGCCGAAGCCCCAACAAAGGCTGCCGACCCCGTGGCCGCGAAAACAGTCTCCGAGAGAGAAGTGACACAAAAGCAAAAACACACATAAACAAACACACGCACACACAAAAAAACAAAATAATAGAACATTACGCAATATACAATCAGTGAAACGAATTTCCCTCCAGCAAGATACAACTTCCCAGATTATGTTTCGCTGCCACGTGTCTCCGAGCCCTCGCCCGACTTCCGAACCTGACGAGCTCTGTGGAACCAATGCCCAAAGAACTCGCTGGCGTCCCACTGCTGGTCATCGCCGCACCGCTCGCCCACCGCCGCCCTCTCCTGCGCGAGCCTCGGCTTCCGCACCCCTGCGCGGCGCAACGCCGCCATGACCTGCCCCAGCGTCTCCCGCAACAAGCACACGACACAATCCTCTCCAAGCAACGCCCTGGGGCACTGGTCTCGCCCATGTCTCGAAAGGACCTCGTGCACGGACGGCACCCGCAGGAGCAGCTGCAGCACGCCGTTGACGTAGCACGTGTTCCCCAAATTCCCCATGCCCACCACGGGCACGCCGGCGACCTCTCCCCATCCACCGTCTTGCCACTCCTCAGCGCCCGGCACGACAATGGCAGACGGCGAGGAGATCTGAACACCCTCGCCCAGCCCCTCCGCCTCGACGACGAAGTCCTGATCGAACAGCGACTCCCTGCCGAAAGCCGCATCGTGCAACGCCTGCCTCCGGCGTGCCCTCTCGCGAGCCGCCCTCTGCTGGCCCCTCGCAAACGCCTCGCGGTCCCTCTCCGCGGCCCTCTCCCTGTCGAGCCCCTGCTGATCCCTGGCAGCCTGCCGGCGATCCCGGACCTCCTGCGCCTCTCGCTCCCCGCCGACCTCACAAACCCTACACACCTCCCCGCGCCGCACCCGGGCTGCCTCCGCGCGCCCCCTGCCTCGCAGCGCAAAGACGTCTGCCACGTCCACGTACACCATCAGCCCGAAGTGGTCGGACGCGCAAAACTGCACGCCTTCGAACACGACAGGCCCCCGCGCCATCACATGCGCCCGGGCAAACAACTTCTCCCCGAACATCGCGCGGTCAAAACAAAACCCGGGGCCGCTGCACTGCTGATCTGCGAAAAACCTGTTCCACCTCACGCCCCACGTCTTCCCAGCGCACGTGGCATCGCACATGCCCTCGGCCTCGCACAGCGCTGCGACCTCCTCGTCCCGCACGTTCCAGTCGCCCACGACCAAGACCCTGGCACGCTCCGCCCCGCTCTCGTCCAGCGACCGCAGCGCCTCTCCCAGCGCGGCAGCGCGCTGCGCCGCCCTGTCCCCGGCAGGCAAATGCACTGCCAAGACGAAGACCTCGTCCGCCGCGGCACCGCCTTGGCCCGGCGCCACCCTGACGCGCGCAGCCACGCCAGCAGCCGAGGAAGCCTCACACAACAGCCGCTCCGCCTCCATGCCCCTGCGAACGTACAAGTGGACGTACCCCCGCGTCGCCGCTGCCGGCGTGGCGCCCAAGAACTGGTACTGGTCGAGCAGCTCGCCCATCGCGCCCGCCCCTTCGCACTCCTGCAGCGCCACAACGTCGCAGCCGAAGGCCCTCCGCCACCCCAAGATCTCGGCAACCAAGGCTGCCCTCTGATCTCTCCCCCCATACCTGGGAGGAGCCTGCGCCGACCAAGACCCGCCAGCAACGTTCCACGTGCCCACACGCAGCCGCACCCCCGCGGTCGCCCCGTCGCCGCGGCCCCGCTCCAGAGCAGAAGTCCGCCCCCCGGAGACGCTGCCGGCCGCTGCTTCCGCGCCCTCCCCCTCGGCCTCGCCGCCCCTGCGCACCAGCGACGGCGCGTGGCCCAGCGACCGCAGCACCGCCCTGCACGCGTCCACCTCAACCAACAGAACAGAAACATCCGAAGCGCCCTCCTGCCGGAGACGCGTCCGAAAGCCCGCGAAGACTGCCGCCACCGCCTGGCCCGCGTCTGGCACGAACGTCTTCGACGCCATGTCCAAGCCTCTCTCCCCGGCAGCCCTGGACACCAGAGAGAGCAAGACCCCGAACGCGCAGAGGCAGCGCTGCTGCGACACCCGGCACTCGGGAACCCCCTCCTCCACGATCGTCTCCGGCCCCGCCTGGCCCGCCACCGCCGAGGCGGGTCCGCGCACCAACGCGTCCAAGTTCAAGGCCACTCGACGCGCGGCACCCTGCCGTCGCATTTCATCGTACACGCGGACGACAAAGCGCTCTGCGCGCCCCAGGACTTCTCCCTCTGACGCAGACCTCACGGACACGCAGAACCAGTCGCGCCCCTTCTCGTCCACCGCGACAGGCAACACCAGCTCCTTCTTCCCCGCCACATCCGCTCGATTCCACACCTTCTTCCAGCCGCCCATGATCTTCCTGAACTGCTCCGCGGACTCCGCCCGCCCGGCATGCAGACCGACCGTCTTGCTCGCCACCGCGACGGGCAGCGCCAGGACGCCGCAGATCCGCTGCAACACCTTCAGAAAAAACTCCAGGACGTCCTCCGTGAACCGGCCGCGGCGCAAAGCATCCTCCGACCGCACGTTGTTCACCCTGTAGCGGTCCATGAGCAAGTAGCTCGCCCCCCCCCAACACCGCAACGTCCTTCTGGGCCGCCACGAACCGATCCAGACTCCCGTGAAGCGCGGCCGGAATCAATGCCCCCAGAGCCTCCTTCACCGCGGACATGTGCAGAGGCCGCATCTCCGGCGAGAGGGAGTCCTCCACCCTGCCGTCCCAATACCCCAACACGTCCTGCCGCCGAAGCATCCCCGTCGCCAGCTCGCCCAGCTGAACCTCCTCTCAGTGAGAGCCCCCCCGCAAACCTCCCGCGCAGCACTGCAACGCCCAATCGTCCCAGCGCGCCGTCCACAACCCGAGCTGTGTAACCCCATCCGGCCGCACCCCCCCGCAACACCCAGCCAAACAAGAACCTGCCGCGTCGATCCGCTCCTTCCGCGCGGAGCTCCCGCACTCGTCACGTTGTCCAAACCCTCTGCCCGCGGACTGCATCCGCTTCCGCCGACCCTAGCTCCGCCCGACTCCCCGCTCCGACCCACGTCGCGAGGAGCCGGCTTGAGTCCGCAACTGTCTCACCCGATCCACGTGTCGCCGTCCACCGCCCTGCACACGCCCCGTGCACTGAACCCCTGCAGCCCGGCGCGCCGCTCCTCCCCCACCACCCGAAGGCCCTCCATCAGCACAGCCGCAGCGTCCTGCTCGACCGGCGCCCACGCGTCCGCCCGGCAGCACCCGTGCCGCCGCAACGTCCTGGACGCGCGAGCCTCGCAGCGCAGCTCGTAGCGCCGGCGCTCGCGAAACGCGCGCGTGCGACGAACTCGCATGAACGCCTCGTACTCCGGCAGGTTTTCCTCGAAGACAATATCCCACGGATGCCGCACACGCGTGCACGCCACGAACCCGATACCCGGGGCGCCCGCCGTCCTCGCGGACAAGTGCACCCTCACCCGCTCCAGCGTCATGCCCTGGGCCTTTCAGTGTGTCAGCGCCCACGCCAACTGCAGCGGGAAGTTCGACCGTGCCAGGCCCTCCTCCACCGTCGACGCCACCGTCTTGCGGAATATAGGCACCCAGTCCCCGCGCACGTCGTCCCCCGGGAAAAAGGATCGCGGGCGCCCGTGCGCGTCGCGGAGCTGCACGCTGTCGAACCGCACGAAGACGCAGATCGGGGCCGTGCGGCCCTTGTGGGCCCGATCGCCGTCGTGAGGGTCCGCGTTCTCCGGCCACATGTACCCCACCACCGTCCCCATGGCACCGTTCATCAGCCCCGCCTCCACCCACAAGTTCTCCGTCAGCAGAACCCGCGCCCCCTCGCACACGAAGATCTCGTTCTGGATCCCCCTGAAGTCGTCGGCGTCCAGCCCCTCCGGGTGCTCCAGGCCCTCCGGCGTGTCGTGGAACGCGTGCAGGCGCGCAATGGGCTTCCCCGTCCTCGCCGACACCTTCTCCAACTTCAACAAGTTGATCTTGTTGGCCCCCACCTCGCCCGTGGCCCTGTCCACCCTGCCGTCCATGAGGATCGGGGCTTCCTCGAAGCGCGCCAGCTCGGCGCGGCCCTCCGCAGTCTGCTGGAGCCGACTGCGGTTCCGCTGCGCCAGCCACGCGTGGTCAGCGGCCGTCCACGCGCACTCCGCCATGCCCCGCGTCACCTCCAAGAACCGCGCCGCCTCCCGCCGATAGAGCTCCCGCCTCTCTGCCGGCACGTCGTCCCGCTCATCCGCGTACCGCCACACCCGCCGCAGGAACGCCACGTCCTCGAACGTGTCCCGGACGTCCCCCCCCACCGCGTGCAGCCGGAACGACGACCACGCATCCGAGGGCGTAACCGCCGCTCCCCTGGGCTTGTTCTGGCCCGCCCCCTGGTACGCCCCGAAGCGATCGAGCGGATCGTCCCCGATCGGCGGCGCCTGCTTCATATCCCCCGCCAGCACCGCGTCGCGCCCCAGCAAGAACGCAGCCGCGCCCACCCGGACCACCGCGCGCCCCTCCTCCCCCTTC
>CAUYUJ010007805.1:0-44289 GCA_963575745.1 Prorocentrum cordatum
TTTTAGATTGGCAACAAGTGTGAGCAGCCGCGGGTGCGCCCTGCGCCAGCGCAGTCGCACAGGAAGGAGTGGGTGGAGGAGCGGGGTGAAATGGAGCGGAAGGGGATGGAGTGGAGGTTGGGAGTGGGGGGATGGAGCGGGAGGGGATGGAGGGTGGAGGGTCTCGCTCCTCCCTCTAGGCCTCCGACATGATTTTGCCTTCGCGACGTGTATCCTGGAGTCCTCCTCCTCCTCCTCCTGCTTCCACACCTCCCCCTCCTCCTCCTCCTCCTCCTTCTCCTCAACCTCCTCCCCCCCTCCTCCTCCTCCTCCTCCTCCTCCTCCACCTCCTCGTCCTCGTCCTCGTCCTCGACCTCATCCCTGGGACAGTTTTTTTTCGCCTCGGGGGTCTTTCTTGCTTTGGGGCATGCGGACGACCACGCCGAAAGTGCGAAAAGCGTGTGCGCGCGTTGTGCTTTGCTCTGCTTCATCTCCCCCCCCTCCTGGACGCATAGAGACCTGAGCTCCTGGTCTCCCGCCTGAACATCACCAACACGTCCACACACGTGAAGCAAAACAAACGCTTTGCGGAACAGGTTCAACACCTATCTCTTCGTCCGTGCTCTCAAGACGATGAAGACGACGATGCTAACGACGATGATGCTGATGGTGGTGGTGGTGACGATGGTGCTGGTGAGGAGGAGGAGGAGGGTGGTCGGAAGAGGGTGGAGGAGGATGAGGAGGAGGAGCAGAAGGAGCAGCGGAAACAGGAGGGAGGAGGAAGATGGAGGAGGAGGGGGAGGAGGAGGAGGAGGAGGAGGAGGAGGAGGAGGAGGAGCCAGAGGCGCAGGTGAAGGGACGCGGGAGACAAGGAGGGGAGGAGGAGGAGGAGGAGGAGAGCGGTGGCGGAGGAGGGGGGAGGGGGTGGAGTGCCGCAACGAGGACTCCCCGACCCCTGGCCCTCCTGCCGGGAGGGTGGGGTCTGCCGCTACGCGCCCGGAGCCGAGGGAGACTACACGAGGATGCGGTGCAGGAGGAGCGCGAGGTGGCGGTGGCCGAGAGCCGGGGCCCCGGCGGCCGCCCGACCGTCGGAGAGGGGGCGGATTCGCATTCATTGCTGCCAAGACCCTCCTCCCTCCTCCGAGGGGACGCCGTCCTCCTCCGCCTCCACCTCCTCCTCCTCCTCCTCCCTCCTCCTCCTCCTCTTCCTGCTCCTCCTCCTCCTCCTCCTCTTCCTGCTGCTCCTCCGCCTCCTCCTCCTCTTCCTGCTGCTCCTCCTCGTGCTCCTCCTCCTCCTCCTCCTCCTCCTCCCTCTTCTACTCGTCCTCCTCTCGCCGTCCCCGTTCTGCCCGTCCTCATCCTTCTCTCCTCTCCTTCTCCTCTCTTTCTCCTGCGAGGAGGGGCGAGAATGGGGGTACACTGGACGTTTCAGTTGGCTCCCAAGGTATAGTCCTATAGCCTTATAACCCTATCGCCCAATCGGCCTATAGCCCAATCGCCCTATAGCCCAATCGCCCTATAGCCATATAGCCTTATAACCCGAAAGCCCTAATAGCCCTATAGACGTGTAGCCCAACAGCCCTATAGCCCTATAGCCTTATAGCCTTATATCGCCCTGTAGCCCTATAGTCCCATAGCCCTATAGCCCTATAGTCCTGTAGCCCTGTAGCCCTGTAGCCCTATAGCCCCATAGCCCAATAGCCCCATAGTTTTATAGCCCCATAGCCCTACAGCCCCATAGCCCCGTATCCCCGTAGCCCTAACAAGATTTTGATAGGGCTTTCTCTCCGGTATCATTTTCATTTCGGGGAAACGTAAGACTCGAGTAAGCCGGAATTCGGGTTAGCCGAAGTTTTTTGACGAGCGCGTCCTGGGTTTTGACGGTTCAGTTGTCGTGGGATGTTTGCAGCGGGAGCTCGCGTCAAATTTCAGATTGGGTCTCGTCATTGTCATGATGGCCCCATCAGGCCAACCCGAGTCCCGCGTACCCGAGTCTTACGCCTCCCCGATCATTAAAAATAGAGGAAATCAGTCGGCTTGGGCCCCTGGGGCCCGTTCTCGGGCTCCGCGGCCAGCGGAGCTGGATCCGGGGCGGACAGCTGGCCCCGGGGACGGGGTCGGTGATGCCTAGGACGCGTGTTGGCCCAAGCGTGCGTGTGTGCGTGCGTGTGTGTGTGTGTTTGTGTGTGTGTGTGTGCTTGTGTGTGTGTGTTACCTTTCTGTTTGTGTGTGTTTGTGTGTGTGTGTGTGTGTGTGTGTGTTGTGTGTGTGTGTGTGTGTGTGTTTGTGTGTTGTGTGTGTTTCTATTTGTGTGTGTTGTGTGTGTTGTGTGTGTTGTGTGTGTGTGTGTATGTGTGTGTGTGTGTGTGCGTGTGACCCTGTTCGGCCTCGCCGATGGCGCGCGCCTTTTGACGGCGGCCCTCATGGCGCCGCCGCCTATGTCGTACTGTGAAGGGGGCCTCGGCGGACAGCGCACAGTGGGCTGGCGTGAGCACGCGCACCGAGGAGCCGCGAGGGGCGTCGAGACCTTCTCCGGGGCCGCGGGCCGACCAATGTCAGAGCGTCAGATGGCTGGGGAGGGCCCAGACCCCCGACGTCATTTTTTTTTTTCTCCCCCTCCTTTTTAAAGTTTTGTTGTTGTTGTTGTTGCTGCTGCTGCTGCTGCTGTTGTTGTTGTTGTTGTTGTTGTTGTTGTTGTTGTTGTTGTTGTTGTTGTTGTTGTTGTTGTTGTTGTTGTTGTTGTTGTTGTTGTTGTTGTTGTTTCTTTTTTTCATTCGTATTAGTATTATTATTATTATTATTATTTTTTGTTGTTTTGTATAATGATGTTGACCCTCAGAGGCCTCGACCCATTCCCTGGGACCGGTTTTTCATCCCGAGTCGTTTCTGTCACCTGTCCCGAGGCCAGGGAAGGGCCCCCAGACGCCGAAGACAGCGAAAGAGCTCCCCTCGTGACCTCTTCACGACTCGAGGGGGGTCTTGGGGAGGGAGTGCGAGGGGGGCAGAGGCAGGGGGCACAGGGCAGCTGGGGGCGAGAAATAATCAAACGGTAGTCAGGGGACTATTTTTTGAGTATTTATTGCAGTGCCGTTTTTAATGCATGCTCCGCGTGCGGATCATGTATTAAAAATGCAAGGATTTAGCATTAATAGCAACGATGAGTTCATGCATAAATTTATTCAAAAATTAATCATGTATTAAACATCTTCTTTTCTTCTCAAAATTATATGTATTCAAAACTGCCTTGTATTTTCGTCGAAAATCCCCCTGGAGGGGGGGGTTGGGGCGAGAGGGCAGGGCAGGGGGCACGGGGCAGCTGGGGGCCTGGTGCAGGCCCGCCCCCTCGCGCCTCCCACCCTGGGCTCGCCGGCGACCACAGACACGCTGCCGCCGCGCGTCGCCAGCGAGCCCCTTTTTGGGTGCAGAGTTCGGCCCGTCGGCGACGGTGCCGCCAGCGACTCCACCGCCAGCGAATAAGCTCAAGCATGTGAGCACGTCGGAGAAGACAGCCGCCAAGAGCCCCGGAGTCGAGCAAGCCATGCAGTCCATTCAGCCCGTGGAGAGCAAGAAGCAGGCTGCCGTGGCGAAGGTTGCCGCACCTCCTGCCCCATCAGGTTGGCTGCAAAGCAAGGGGGGAGCCCGTCAGCGCGGCGCTGCTCCGCTTTTCCCGGCGCGCGGATGGGTTCTCTCTGCCTCCGCAGGAGGGGGAGGGCGGGCAGATTAGGGTTACGTCGGGCCTGTCCCTCTACAGGAGGAAGATTCAACAATAGTTTAAAGAATAGTCTGGGGACGATGTTCTGAGTACTTTTTGACCATTTTGGAACATGTTTGGACTATCCTTAATTTTCGCCCAAAAGCAAGCTTTTAGGGGGACATGCCCGACCTAACATGCACGCTCAACCCCACATGCTCCCGCTTGCCATCGGGCTCCATCTGGCTTGTTCCTGGGCTCAGGCTGCGTTGATCTGGCCTCATGGCCCACCGATCGGCCTTGATTCGGACGGGGCTAGGGCGAGGATAGATCCGTTCCAGAGCGTTCCGGAACGATCTGAGAAGTCCGCGGCGCCCGAAACATCCTCCAGAGCCGCCGGATCCTCACCCGAATGTATCCTCGTCCTGGCTTCGTCTTACCTGTGGCCCACCCATCGGCCTTGATAGCCCTCGGTCGTCTTTGCGAAGCCCTCCAAGGAGTTATACTCCTAGAGGCAGCGGCTGCAGAGGGAAAGTATCCTCCCGCCGACGCGCCTCCCCAGCGCGCCCTCCTTCCCCTCGTCGTCGTCGCCGTCGTCGTCTTCCTCCTCCTCCTTCTCCTCCGTGCCATCCCCCTCCTCCTGCCGCTCCTCTTCCTCCTACCCCTCCCCTTTCAACTCTTCTTCCTCCTCCTCCTTTTCTTATTCGTCTTCTTCTTTCTCCTCCTCTTACCCCTCCTCTTAGCCCTCCTACTCTCCTACCCCTCCTCCTTCATCCTACCCCTCCTCCTCCTCCTCCTCCTGCTCCGCCTCTTTCACCTCCTCCTCCTCGTCCTCCTCCATTCCTTCTCCTTATATACCTATACGACCACCTTTCGGATGATAAGGAGGTTGCGGGGGGGGGAGAGGGGGGGAACCAACATCTGACTCTCACTCAACGGGACACCACGGGACACTATGGGACACCACGGGACATTACGGGACACATGTCGATCTCACTATCGATCTCACTATCGATCTCATTCAACGGGACACCACGGGACACTACGAGACACCACGGGACATCACGGGACACCGCGGGACACCTCTCGATCTCACTATTGGTCTCACTATCGATCTCACTATCGATCTCACTATCGATCGCACTCAACGGTACACCACGGGACACCACGGGACACCACGGGACACCACGGGACACCGCGGGACACCGCGAGCCACCGCCAGACGGACGGACGGACGGGCGGGCGGGGGAGAATCATTTGTCTTGACTTCGCCCTAGCAACGGCGGACACCACGGGACACCACGGGACACCACGGGACACCACGGGACCGCGGGACACCGCAAGCCACCGCCGGACGGGCGGGCGGAGGAGAATCATTTGTCTTGACTTCGCCGTAGCAGCGGTGGGTTCATTCCTGTCGCGCGCCCACGCAGCTTCGCCTCGCCCGCACGCACGACACGAACGAAACGAAACGATATCCCGGTCGGGGGTCTCCGTTCCACTGCGATCTCACCCCCCAACCTCCGATAACTCCTCCGTGTCGCACCCGAAAGGGCGGGTCATTTCAAGGGCGGGCCATACGTTTCGCCTGAGATCTCTCACCGTTTATGATCCTGAAGCCTCAAATTTGCAGCAATTCCACGGATGGAGGGCGGGTCATTTCAAGAGGTTGCTCTCGCCGTAGCGCCGCGCACATCCGTTTGAAAACATGCAAGAGTTCCACGGGTGGAGGGCGTGCCGTTTTCAATCTGTGGCTCTTGCTTGAGAGCCTCGCGCATTCGTTTTCAGAGTTTACAGCGGTTTTAAGGATTCTCATGCTTAACTCACCACCCACCAAACCACCCCAACCCAACCCGAAGGTTCAGATTTACCCTCGATTTCCAGTGGGGGGGGGGTCGGGGAACATCGAAAAAACACGCGTGGAACCCTTACCACCCCCAACCCGAAATTCGGGTCTTCGGGTTGGGTTGGGGTGGTCTGGTAGGTCGTCAGTTTTAAGGATTCTCATGCTTAACGTATCAGGCATTGTGTTTTGGCAGGATGTCGGACTGTCAGGGCGCCACAGTTACGTTGGCGCGTGGTGTTGATGTCCAAGAAATGGTTTTTAGTGCGATTCAGGATTTCCAAGACGCAGCAGTAATGGTGATTCGCGGCGTTGAAGTTCCCGGAAGGATGTTCTGGCACAGTTCTGGATTTTCAAACGGTTGTCTTCCAACGGGGCACTTCCATCAGTGAGAACGAATCCTTGTAGGGGGCCTGTGAAGAGGGCCTTGGGGTGGGGGTTTGTGGCACTATCGTTGATGGATCTTCGGTTTACACTATTCCTCCTCCTCCTCCTCCTCCCTCCCCTCCTTCCCCTCCCCCTCCGCCTCCTGCTCCTCCTCCGCGGCCCCGCCTCCGAAGCGTGCCCTCTGGACGTTTGCGGTGGACGTTTTCCTCTTCTGGTCTCGTCCTCTTGGCCGCCCTTCTTCCCTCCTCTAGGCCAGAGCACTCCTCCTCCTCCTCCTCCTCCTCCTCCTCCTCCTCCTCCTCCTCCTCCTCCTCTTCCCCCTCCTCCTTCCTCCTCCTCCTCCTCCTCTACCCCCTCCTCCTTCCCCCTCCTCCTCCTCCTCCTCCTCCTCCTCCTCCTCCTCCTCCTCCTCCTCCTCCTCCTCCTCCCTCCTCCCTCCTCCCTCCTCCCTCCTCCATCCTCCCTCCTCCTTCCTCCCTCCTCCCCCTCCTCCTTCCCTCCTTCTCCTCTTCCCCTCCCTGTTCCTTCCCTCGCTCCTCCTTCCTCCTCCCGCCGCCTCCTTCCTCCTCCTCATCCCTCTTCCACCCCGACCTCATTCCTCCCCCTCCTCCTCCTTCCCCCTCCTCTTCCTCCTCCTCCTCCTTCTCCTCCTCCCTCCTCCTCCTCCTCCTCTTTCCCCCTCCTCCTTCTCCTCCACCTCCTCCTCCTCCTGCCTCCTCCTCCTCCCTCCTCCTCCTTCTTCTCCCTCCTCCTCCTCCTCCTCCTCCTCCTCCTTCCCCCATCCTCCTCCTATCCTCCCCCTCCTCCTTCCCCCTCCTCCTTCCACCTCCTTCCTGCCTCCTCCTCCTCCTCCCCCTCCTCCGGGCGCCTCCTCCTCCCCCTCTTCCTTCCCCCTCCTCCGTCTCTCCTTCCTCCTCCTCCTCCTCCTCCTCCTTTCTCCTCCTTCCCCCTCTCCTCCTTCCTCCTCTTCCTCCTCCTCCTCCTCTTCTCCTACTCCTCCTCCTCCCTCTCCTCCTCCCCTCCTCCTCCTCCTCCTCCTCCTCCTCCTCCCTCCCTCCTCCTCGCCTCCCTCCTCCTCCTCCTCCTCCTCCTCCTCCTCCTCCTCCTCCTCGCTCCTCCTCCTCCTCTTCCTCCCCCTCCTCCTCCTCCTCCTCCTTCCTCCTCCTCCTCCTTCCTCCTCTTCCTCCTCCTCCTCCTCCTCCTCCTCCTCCTCCTCCTCCTCCTCCTCCTCTTCCTCCTCCTCCTCCTCCTCCTTCCCCCTCCTCCTCCTTCCTCCTCCTCCTCCCACCTCTCGCCGCCGAGGCACGGCGAGGGCCGCCGACGCAGCGACCGCCGCGTCGAGCCTGGAGGCGCGGGGCGGGCGCCCCTCGCGCGCGCGCGGTGCCCCGCCGCGGCCGCTCGCCCTCCGCATTTTTTGTTGTTGTTCGTCGGCGGCTACTCCGGATTCCATAATAAAGTAGGGAGGGTCACATTTGGCGGGGGTTTCTGATTCGAGCTGTCTTGTAGGGTTCGGGGGGGGTCTGGGCAAAGTGCCGCCCTTTCATGGATGGTCTGGGGGGGTCTAAAACTTCTGGTCTGGGAGGGTTGTGACCACCTCCCTTTTATTACGAAATCTGGACTAGGCTTAAGTCGGGCCTGTGCCTCTACAGGGGGATTTTCGACGAAAGGTAAAAACATAACTCCAAAATAGTCCCAACATAGTCCAAATATAGCCTGGGCGCCCCTCGCGCGCGCGCGGGGCCCCGCCGCGGTCGCTCGCCCTCCGCATTTTTTTTGTTGTTCGTCGGCGGCCAGGCTTACAGTCGGGGCCCTGGAGAAGGAACCCTTTTCGTTGGGGAGGGGCTCGGTGTTCCTTGATTGTTTTACAGTTTGCCTTGGGTTTTGCTTAGGGTTTCGATGGGAAATCGAAGTTTCACTTATGGAAAAAAGGGGCCTCGTTCCTTGTGTAGGGTTCCTTAGGTCAACGCTCCGACTGTAGGCTGAAGTCGGGCCTGTGCCTCTACAGGGGGATTTTCGACGAAAGGTAAAAAATAACTCCGAAATAGTCCCAACATAGTCCAAAGATAGCCTGGGCGCCCCTCGCGCGCGCGCGGGGCCCCTCCGCGGTCGCTCGCCCTCCACATTTTTTTTTCTTGTTCGTCGGCGGCTTCTCAGGAGGCGCGAGGGTTTTTGAGAAGTCCCGCCGCCTTCCGAGATGGCCTTCTCCTCCTCGCTCCCCCCTCGCTCACCGCCAAGAGAGGAGACCCGCGCGGCAACCACGGTCCAGAAGGCGGCGCGCGGCCGGCAGGGGCGCAAGCGTGCGGAGGCGGCGCGGGCGCTTAAGTCGGGCCTGTCCCTCTACAGGGGGATTTTCGATCGACGAAAGGTAAAAGATACCCCCCAAAATAGTCCCAAAGTAGTCAAAAAACGGTCTGGGGACTATTTACCTAACAGCTCTTGCTGATAGGTTTCTAGTGGTTTCAAAAGAGAGCATCATGACTCCTCAGGGGGGTCTGGGCGGGACCCGGGGAGGCTGCCGCCGAAGCCGAAATCGCGTGGGACATCCTCGCAAAATCGCTCTTGGTGCTCCCAGAACTCCATTCCCGGGCCACATTTTGGATGCCCGGAGCCAACTGTAGGCGACTTCGTGCTCTTCGACTTCCCAGAACTCCATTCCCGGGCCACATTTTGGATGCCCGGAGCCAACTGTAGGCCACTTCGTGCTCGTCGATTTCCCAGAACTCCATTCCCGGCGTACATTTTGGATGCCCGGAGCCAACTGTAGGCCACTTCGTGCTCTTCGAGTTCCCAGAACTCCATTCCTGGGCATGATTTTGAATGCCCGGAGCCAACTGTAGGCCACTTCGTGTTCTTCTAGTTCCCAGAACTTCCATTCCTGGGCCACATTTTGAATGCTGAGGCAGGCTGATGCTGCGGCCGAGGCAGGCTGAGGCTGAGGCAGGCTGAGGCTGAGGCCGAGGCTGAAGGCAGACTGAGGCTGAGGCTGAAGCAGACTGAGGCTGAGGCTGAGGCAGGCTGAGGCTGAGGCTGAGGCAGGCTGATGCTGAGGCAGGCTGAGGCTGAGGCTGAGGCTGATGCAGGCTGAGGCTGAGGCAGGCTGAGGCTGAGGCCGAGGCTGAAGGCAGACTGAGGCTGAGGCTGAAGCAGGCTGGGGCTGAGGCTGAGGCAGGCTGAGGCTGAGGCAGGCTGAGGCTGAGGCTGAGGCAGGCTGAGGCTGAGGCTGTGACTGCGACTGCCGTTGCCGCTGCGACTGTCATCGCGAATGCGACTACGACTGCGAGAACAGCAGAATTCTACAACTGGATTCTCATCTGAATCTTAAGGGGAATGCTTTCAGATATGCTTCTACACATCGCTGTTAGGTTGCTTTGCCGAGATATTTTTTGAGTATTTATTTGACCTTTTTGGGGTATTCTTGGGGTATGTTTTGATTTTTCGGCGAACATCCCTCTGTAGGGGGGACAGGCCCGACCTGAGGCTGGGCAGAGTCGCTGCGCTGGCGAGGCAGCGAGGCGGGGCTGCCGTTCTCATGGGGGGCCACATGTGAACCCTGCCCCTACCCCCCGCGATTTCTGAGGGGGAGGGTGGGGCTCACTTCGCTCGGGAGCGAAGTGAACCCCACCCTCCCCCTCCAGAAATCGTGGGGGGTTGGGGCAGGGTTCGCATGTGGCCCCCTAGTTAAGCGAATGGTGCCACCGTGCAGGGGGCGGGGCGGAGGGCGGCAGCGCGACGGCCGAGGGGAGGAGGCGGCGGGACGGGGCCGCTCAGAGTGGAGCGGGCCGTGCCCCTGGGGCGCGCGGCGCGGCCGTCACCGCCGCTGCTGCGGGGGCGCTCGTCCTGCACGGTTGGAGTCCATGCGCTTCGGCTCTCTTCTGGCGTTTGTTACCCACCGTGCAGGCGGCGGGGAGAAAGGCGGCAGCGCGACGGCCGCGGGGAGGAGGCGGCGGGACGGGGCCGCTCAGAGTGGAGCGGGCCGTGCCCCCCGGGCGCGCGGCGCGGCCGTCCGTCGCCGCCGCTGCCTGGGGCGCTCGGCCTGCATCGTTAGAGTCCATGCGCTTCGGCTCTCTTCTGGCGTTTTTTCGATTGGACGTAAGAGTGACCTTTCGCAGGAGTGACCTTTTGGTGTGGGCCCCTTGGGGTCCCCCGATCGCCGAGCGCGATGCGATAGTGGCGTATTTCGCGATTGGATTTGGCCCCACCGCGGCCCCCCAAAAGCCGCGCACCAAAGGTCACTCTTACCCAGGGTCACTCTTGCGTGTAGCTGATTTTACCTAACAGCGAAGACTGATAGGTTTCTAGTAGGGTCAAAAAGAGAGCATCATGACTCCTCAGGGGGGTCGGGGCGGGACCCGGGGCGGCTGCCGCCGAAGCCCAAATCGCCTGGGACATCCTCGCAAAATCGCTCTTGGCGCTGCTAGAACTCCATTCCCGGCGTACATTTTGGATGCCCGGAGCCAACTGTAGGCCCTTTCGTGCTCTTCGACTTCCCAGAACTCCATTCCCGGCGTACATTTTGGATGCCCGGAGCCAACTGTAGGCCACTTCGTGGTCTTCGAGTTTCCAGAACTCCATTCCCGGGCCACATTTTGGGTGCCCGGAGCCAACTGTAGGCCACTTTGTGTTCTTCGAGTTCCCAGAAATGCCCAGGCAGGCTGAGGCTGAGGCTGAGGCAGGCTCAGGCTGAGGCAGGCTGAGGCTGAGGCTTAGGCTGCAGGCAGACTGAGGCTGAGGCTGAAGCAGGCTGAGGCTGAGGCTGAGGCAGGCTGAGGCTGAGGCTGAGGCTGAGGCAGGCTGATGCTGAGGCAGGCTGAGGCTGAGGCTGAGGCTGATGCAGGCTGAGGCTGAGGCAGGCTGAGGCTGAGGCCGAGGCCGACGGCAGACTGAGGCTGAGGCTGAAGCAGGCTGAGGCTGAGGCAGAGGCAGGCTGAGGCTGAGGCTGAGGCAGGCTGAGGCTGAGGCTGAGGCTGAGGCTGAGCAGGCTGAGGCTGAGGCAGGCGGAGGCTGAGGCCGAGGCTGAAGGCAGACTGATGCTGAGGCTGAAGCAGGCTGAGGCTGAGGCTGAGGCAGGCTGAGGCTGAGGCAGGCAGGCTGAGGCTGAGGCAGGCTGAGGCTGAGGCTGTGACTGCGACTGCCGTTGCCACTGCGACTGTCATCGCGAATGCGACTACGACTGCGAGAACAGCAGAATTCTACAACTGGATTCTCATCTGAATCTTAAGGGGAATGCTTCCAGATATGCTCCTACACATCGCTGTTAGGTTGCTTTGCCGGGATAATTTTATCCCGAAAGTCTGGACGTCCGAAATGGGGACGGAAAGCATGGGCACGATGCCCAACAGCATTGCTTGTTCATTTTGAGCAGGACTCGCTGTCCGCGCCGCCGCGGCCTGTGTCCACTCGAGGCAGGAGGCCGCCTGCCCAACAGCGGCCGCTGCTGGTTTGGGACAACATTTGTTGTTGGGCACTGTACGCATTCTTTCCGTACCCATTTCGGGCGTCCGAAGAAAGGGGAAGCCGGTTGTGCATTCTTCTGCCCGCGCGTCCTGCGGGAAGCCTGGATCAGTGACGGCAGTGGTGCCCAAGCTCGGGGGCGGCCGAGAGGGGGGTGATGCCCAGGGGGGGTAGGCATCATGGTGGAGGCCGTGATATCTCCCCAGATTTTATGGCGCCTCCTCTTCTTATTTGAAAGCGTCCCCGGCTCCCCCCCCCTGGGCCGCGCACGCCGCCGGCCATGATTTGCGCCCCCCCCCCCTCTTGGACGCCCCCCCTCCTGGACGCCCCCGACGAGCGCTGTGGCTAGCGCTGGCGCATGGCTCCTGTACTGTACTGTGCTGTGCTGTGCTGCCGACCGCCAAATCTTCTGAGAGTCGAGATTGGCGCGGGCAAGACGGTGACAAGGATCGACAGCAGCCCCTGCCCATCCTGCACGGCTCGCCGTCGGTGTCGCCGCGGATGTCATCGATTGGAGACAGAAGGTCGCTTGCGGAACACCGGCCGCCGTCGGTTTTGGACAGCATTTGCTGTTCGGTATCGTGCACAGTTTTTCCGTACCCATTCCGGGCGTCCACACAGACACGTGAACGGATGTTGACAGGGCCCCCGTTTTGCCAAGTCGATGAGCGAATTGCCCTTGACTGGTTCTCGAGAGGGCGCTGCGGCCGCAGCGTCTGGCGCCCTGCGTCCGCCGGGCTTGGCCCCGGGTCGTTTTCACGGAGTCTTGCGAAAGGGGGCTGGACCCACTCCCGACCTGAGCAGGTGCCGGTATGGTCTATGGTGGGTCGAACTGCCTTTTTTTGGGCTGACCGCGTCGTGCCACGGGCCGTCGCATCCCCAACAAGAAGCGCGCGCGCCGCGCAGCGACGGGGCTTCCATTCCCAGATCCGCGCAAGAAGTCTCGGTCCACTTTGAGACCCTCTGGAGCCGACTCGAGCCCCACCCGAGTTCGGCCGGCTCCGAGTTCGGCTGGACAGCCATGTGTTATCCCTGGGCGACCACGGGTATTACCGAGGGTGGGGGAAGCGGATGGGGGCTGGTCGCATCGCGTTTCGCGCAGGTGCGGTTCGGGAACGTCCAGGAATAACCAAAGACGATTCTGAGGTCAGCACGGCTCGTGTCGTTACTTGGGGGGGGGCGGCCATGGCTGGTGACGGTCGTTGTCGCGAACAGTAGCAACCGCTCTCCAGACGGGCTGAGCTGGAGGTTTTTGGGAACCTTCTTCAGGGTCAACGATAGGGGGGGATATGCATAGGCGGGGATGCATCGACCCCCGATCGCTCATTGATCGCCGATGGGGGCCCGATAGCCCCACCCCGCCCAGGAAGGTGCGGACTTACAATCGGGGGCCTATCGCCGATCTGTCGACGATGCATCGCCGATTCCAGGTCGATGCATCCCCCCTGTGCCTATCCCTCCCTATCGCTGCCCCCTCATCCAGAAGACGCAGGAGGGTAAGAACAGCCCATGACGCCAACAACCCTCGTGGACAGACCACAGGGGGCGGCGCACCCTGCGGTCTTCTGCCCAACCCGCCACCGTGGACTGGGGTCCCCTCGAGCGGTCCGCGAGCTTTCCCCCCCCGTCGAGCGGAGGACGAGGGGGAGAAGGAGGAGGAGGAGGAGGAGGAGGAGGCGGAGGAGGAGGCGGAGGAGGAGGAGGAAGAGGATGATTACCTAGCTAAGGAGGAGAGGGATGAGGGAGGATGAGGAAATGGGGATGCAGAGGAGGATGGGGCAGCGATGAAGAGGACGAGGAGGAAGAGGCGGAATATTAGCACGACCGCGAGGACACTTGGGATGGTGAGCAGGAGGGTGTCAGGGATGTGGGGGGAGGAAGGGGCGGGGGCGCGCTCCCCTCCGCACGACAGCCGCCATCTGTCAGGCGATCGCAAACATGGATTAAGGGGGCGTGGGTTAGCGACGGGTCCCGTTTCCATGGGACATCGCGGAGTTCCGCCGCCGAGCGTCGCGGCACCGGCCGCATTTTGGGGAGGGCACCTCCCCCGATCCATGGATTCGGCGACCGCGCGCCAAATCCACGGATCGCTAATCCACGTCTGCGCGCCTCCGAAAGGCCGGCGGGGCTTCCGAGAAGCCCTCTGGCCGTTTGAGCAAAGGCGCGGGGAGCGCTCCCCCGCCTTCTCCTCCTCCTCCTCCTCCTGCTCCTCCTCCTCCTCCTCCTCTTACTCCTCCTCCTTCTCCCCCTCCTCCTCCTCCTCCTCCTCCTCCTCCTCCTCCTCCTCCTCCTCCTCCTCCTCCTCCTCCTCCTCCTCCTCTCCTCCTCCTCCTCCGCCTCCTCCTCCTCCTCCGCCCGCTCGCCGCCGAGGGCCGTGCTCGGGGGGCAGAGCCCTCGAGCGGCGTGCCCCCGAGACGGGGCGGGGGCGCGCTCCCCGCCGCACCGACAGCCGCCATCTGGGCTCGAGCCCGGCGCGCGGCCGAGGGGGGGCATCTTCGGGGGCGGAAAAGAGGGGGGGGATGACTAGGGGGGGGTGGATATCATGGCGGGGGCCATGATATTTCCCCAGATCTCATGGCGCCTCTTCTTGTTTCATGACGTCCCTGGCCCCCCCGCTGGGCCGCGCACATGCCGCCGGTCATGATTTGCACCCCCCCCTCTTGGACACCCCCCTCTTGGCCGCTCCCGACATCCGAGGGGGCCCCTCCGCGGGAGGGGGCCCGCGGGCGGGGCGAGGTGCGGGCCGTGGGCCGTGTGGGCTGGAGCACGCTTGCGGACACGCTCGCCCGTTCCATGGGGTCTTCGTCGGCTCGTGGAGGGGGGGGGGGGAGGAGGAGGAGGAGGAGGAGGAGGAGGGAGGAGGAGGAGGAGGAGGAGGAGGAGGAGGAGGAGGAGGAGGAGGAGGAGGAGGAGGAGGAGGGGAGGAGGAGGAGGAGGAGGAGGAGGAGGAGGGAGGAGGGAGGAGGAGGAGGAGGAGGAGGAGGAGGGGAGGAGGAGGAGGAGGAGGAGGAGGAGGAGGAGGAGGAGGAGGAGGAGGAGGAGGAGGAGGAGGAGGAGGAGGAGGAGGAGGAGGAGGAGGAGGAGGAGGAGGAGGAGGAGGAGGGGAGGAGGAGGAGGAGGAGGAGGGGAGGAGGAGGAGGAGGAGGAGGAGGAGGAGGAGGAGGTGGAGGAGGAGGAGGAGGAGAGGAGGAGGAGGAGGAGGAGGAGGAGGAGGAGGAGGAGGAGGAGGAGGAGGAGGATGGAGGAGGAGGGAGGAGGAGGAGGAGGAGGAGGGGGGAGAGGGAGGGAGGGGGGGAGGGAGGGATGGGAGGGGAGGGGAGGGGAGGGAGGGAGGGAGGGAGGGAGGGAGGGGAGGGAGGAGGGAGGGAGGGAGGGAGGGAGGGAGGGAGGGAGGGAGGGAGGGAGGGAGGGAGGGGGAGGAGGGGAGAAGGAGGGGGAGGGGGAGGAGAAGGGGGCTGCTGCTGATGATTGTTATAATGCTACTGCTGATGACGATTATGCTGATGATGCTGATAATCATGATGATGGCGACAATGCAGATGACGAGATCGGCGACGATGACGATGATGCTGATTCTGATGATGATGCCAATAATGATGATGCTGCTGCTGATGATGATGCTGTTTTTGATGACGATGATGATGATGCTGAGTATCATGATGCTGATGATAGTGGTGATGATGATGATGCAGCTGTTGAGGATGCTGATTATGATGATGCTGCTGATGCAGGTGGTATGTGTGGTGGCGGTGGTGGTGATGATCGTTGTGGTGGCGATGATGATGGCGACATCTACAACGATGATGATGATGCTGATGATGACGATGATGATGCTAATAATGCTGCGGCTGATGATTATCATGCTGCTGATGCTGATAATAATGATGATGGCGACGCTGATGATGACGAGATCGGCGACGATGACGATGATTATGATGATGCTGATGATGATGATGCTGATGCTGATGCTGATGATGATGATGCTGATGATGATGTTGTTGATGATGATGATGATCATGATAATGCTGATGCTGCTGCTGCTGCTTCTGATGATACTGCTGCTGTTGCTTCTGTTGATGATTCTGCTGCTGCTGCTGCTGATGATGATGATGATGACGATTGTGATGATAATGATGATCATGATGATGAGGATGATGAGGATGCTGAGGATGAGTATGATGATGATATTGTTGATGATGATGCTGCTGATGATGATGTGTTATGGGTATGATGATGTGGACGATGTGGACCAGTGTAGAGCCAAGACGCACCAGCGATGTGGCAGTAAACCCTCCCTCACAGTTCCGTCTTCATGGGTTCCTGCAATAATGTGTTTTCATTGCAGGAAGTGCCCCAATGGAAGACACCGTCTGAGACTCCTCAGGCGGACCAAAACGCTCAGGCGGGAGCCACATCCTGACAGGGACCCGGCATCCATCCCTTCGTTGCAAGCCTTTAGGACGAATGTGCGCGGCGCCATGGCGAGAACCGCAGTTTGAAAACCGCGCGCTCTTGGTTTGCAGGCGCTGACTGCTCAGCGTGGCCAGCACTGTACCCACGGGAGGTGCTCGCCACGGGCGCGGCGTGGCGCCCACTCGGGCGCACTATACTAGCAGGAGTGTTGGCATCTCTGCCCACCCTCCCGCGATCTCCATCCACGGCCGCAGCTATCGATCCGACTGCTGCTGCGCCACTCGCTCGCTCGAACTGTTGCAGATTGTGAGCTCCAGGGTCTTTAAGTGGTGAGGACTTCTCGGGCGAAGTGCCCAGCCAGCCCTGCCAGCACGCCTTGGGAGTGCGACGGTGCGAGGAGGGAGGATGGAGGAGGAGGAGGAGGAGGAGGAGGAGGAGGCGGAGGAGGAGGAGGAGGAGGAGGAGGAGGAGGAGGAGGAGGAGGAGGAGGAGGAGGAGGAGGAGGAGGAGGAGGAGGAGGGCGGAGGAGGGCGGAGAAGGGCGGAAGGAGGAGGAGGAGGAGGAGGAGGGAGGAGGAGGAGGAGGAGGAGGAGGAGGGGAGGAGGAGGGAGGAGGAGGAGGAGGAGGAGGAGGAGGAGGAGAGGAGGAGGAGGAGGAGGAGGAGGAGGTGGAGGAGGAGGAGGAGGAGGAGGAGGAGGAGGAGGAGGAGCAGGAGGAGCAGGAGGAGCAGGAGCAGGAGGAGAGGAGGAGGAGGAGGAGGAGGAGGAGGAGGAGGAGGAGGAGGAGGAGGAGGAGGAGGAGGAGGAGGGGGAGGAGGGAGGAGGAGGAGGAGGAGGAGGAGGAGGAGGAGGAGGAGGAGGAGGAGGAGGAGGAGGAGGAGGAGGAGGAGGAGGAGGAGGAGGAGGAGGAGGAAGGAGGAGGAGGACGAGGAGGAGGAGGAGGACGAGGACGACTGTGGGCGGCGCTTGGGCGACAGCCCCGCACTGCGGCGAGCCCCTCGCCGGGGGGGCCCAGAGGGGCAGAGCTCGGGCGCCGTTGGCGGCGAGCATGCCGGCAGTGCGCGCCGCTGGGGCGCGGGCGGCATGGGCACGCCCCAGGCGCCTTGAGGCCCCGGGCTGCCTTTGAGCTTGCTCCGTCGTCCCTCGCCCCCGTCCTTCCGTGAGCTTCCCAGGCTGCCCTTTGCTCTTGTCGTCCCTCCTCCTCCTCCTCCTCCTCCTCCTCCTCCTCCTCCTCCTCCTCCTCCTCCCCCTCCTCGCATTCTTCCCGCGTCCCAGCCACGCCTCCCTTCCAGGCCTTCCGCTGTGTGGCGGCGCCCAGGTTGGGGTGGCGCGAGGGGGGTGGCCTCTGCAGAAGGCGGGGGGGGGAGCTTCCAAGAAACCAGGCGGCTTGTTAGGAGTTTCTCTGGCTTCTGGGAAGGCTTTTCGGAAATTGCCAGGCCCTTTTCTGGGAAGCCGCTCGCCTTCTGACGAGCCCCCCGCCTTGTCAGAAACCCACCCCCTCGCGCCACACCCGTTTGAGCGCCGCCGAGCCAGGTCGAGGAGGAGGATGAGGAGCTCTCTCCTGTTTGAGCTCGGTTTCGGTGCGTGACCCGCCCCCCTGAGCGGCCTCGCTCCCCTCCCGCCCCCTCTTTTGGCCATGTCCTCTGCTTTTTCCCCTCCCTCCTTCATGGTGGCACAATTCGCTACAACGGTACCCCTGTTTGGGTAGCCCTCCGCCAGCTCATTTACCCTGCATGGCCGCGACGCAAAAAGTTTGAGCTCGGTTCCTTTCTAGATCCCAGGAGTGGATGGCTTGAAGATTTTCTGCGCACTGTTTGTGCTGCCTCGTCCCTTATGCCTTCAAGTGCAAATTCGCCGATGGATCGCATGGAACGTTCTCTTGCCGGCGGTGCGCCGAAGCAGGCGCGTTTCGTGTCCCCGGGCAAGGCGAAGGGGGACGACGGGGTTGAGGTGATTGCGGAAGAGGCGGATGAGGTGGAGGAGGTGGAGGTGGACGAGGATGCCAGCATGAAAATGGAGATCAGGATGAAGGCAATGAGGAGGGACATGAAGGAAATGAAGGGGATGATGCGCAAGAGTGATATAATCTCCCAGGAGGCGCGCGACGAGGCGAAGTCCGTGAAGCACGCCGCGCTCGATGCAAATATGACGTCCAGCAGCATTGAGGCGGAAGTGAAGAGCATGAGGGGGAGATGGTGACTAAGGATGACATGGGCGAAGCCACCAAGGAGGAGGAGGTCGCGCAGATGATCGAGGAGTCGCTGCGCAACTTCAGAGCTACTCCGAGCGGCCTTATGTCGAAGCGACGGCCGACTGTATCCGCAAGCTTGTCCAACCATTTGATGTGTATGAGAAGGGCCGGGAGGGGGAGGAGTTCAATGGGATGGTGTTTGTCAAGTTTGCGAGTGCGGTCGACGCGTGCCTGGGCCTGAAGATGTTGAGAGAGAAGGTGGTGGAGGATAACGTGGGAAAGCAGAGGTCCGACCGCCTGTGGTGCGACATCGAGGCTCCCATCGAGAAGCGCGTGTGCATGGGTTTCCCCCGCGCGCTCAGGAACCAGCTCGTCGAGTGGAAATTCGCGGTGCCTTCGGTCAGCGTGGACAGAGACACGTGCGCCTTAAAGGTTGAGGGCAACCCGGTGGTGAAGGTCAAAGTCATTGGCAACGAGTTCGGCGTCGACTGGATCAGCGAGGAGTGGGAGAAGGGGGATGGGCTCCAACAGTCCGCGGAGCTCAGGGCCATCTACCAGAGCGCGCGCGACCGCCTGGCCAAGGGCAGGGCGGGGGTGTCAAAGGGGGCGGGCAAGGGCCCGTCAAGCTGGTGATGGGGCCGAGGGTGCGTGGGCGCTGTTTCACCCCGCGCCAGCAACAGCTTAGGTGCGGGACTTCATTGTGCTGGTTGTTGTCCTTCAACGAGTCCGCTTTCGACGTCTACGCTGGTGCGTGGATCTTGGAGCGCAAAGGGCTTCGCAGACTTGGAGCTTCATGAATTAATGCAGCGCGTGCGGAACCTAGATGTTGACATGTTGTCATTGCAGGAGACGTGGGTATCATCGGGCAGCGTGCGTTTTGAAGCTGGTCATATGATTCTTTTGTCTGGGAGCGTTTCCAATGTCGGAAGCTGGGCTGGGACTGGTTTCATTGTTTCCCCTCGCTGCGTTTTTGCTGTGGAATCGTACGTGCGAATACCTGATCGTCTATGTTCCCCGAGGCTTCGAGCGCGGGGGGGAGTTCTTGGTATTGCGCGTGCGTGCGCTCCACGCAATGCGAGAACACCAGTCGAGAGACGTCGATTTTCTGTGATTTGGATTCCTGTTTTAGGGCTCTGTCTGCGAACGTCGCCAAGCTTGTCTTTGGAGATCTTGGCGCTCGCCTGGGACCGGGCCTGCCCGGCGAAGAGGACATCGTGGACCCGCGCACTTTTGGGAGGTGCATTGCGTCGACAACGGAGGTAACGAATAGGGATGTATCTGCTTGTGGAGGTGTGCTTGAGCAGTTCTCTTCTGGTCGCCATCGCGTTCGTGCTTGGAGGGCCGAGCGAGAAGGCGACGTTTGTGGAGCCTGGCAACTCAAGGACAGGAAAGGTCACAGAACAGGATTTTTACATGGCCGATTTCCTGTTGTGTGGGCTCGACGTGCGCCCCGCCCTCCGCAGTCTGGCAGCAGTTCGTGGCGCCGTGTTGGTGTCGGACCATTTCCCGTTGAGAGCGGAACTGGTGATCGCGACCACTGGGGCTCGACAGAAGGCTCCGCGAAGGAATGTAGAGGCGTTTGAGCAGCCAGAGATTCGAGATGCTTTCGTAACCGCTTTCAATCAGGACCTGGATGACCACGGCGGCTGTGAGGAAACTGCTAGCGAGGTTTGGCGGGTGGGGGAAGCCGCCGTCGCTGCGGCCGCGGCCGCCCTGCCAGACAGGCAGAAGAGGCCAAACAAACCGTGGATTTCTGATGCTACGTTGGCTTTGCTGGATCAGCGACGGGGACAGGGCGAAGTGGGTTGGCGATCTTTTCAGCAACGGCAGCTGGAGGCAGATCAAGAGAGCGAGAATACCTAAGCACGCAGACGGTGGCGAATTGCGGGGCCAGGAGGGCAACCTTGTCGAGGGTGATATGTGGGCAGACACGATGGCGAAGCACCTGGGGGGGGGGGGGGTCGCGTGGCACGTGCGCCCTGCAGGCCTCGTGGCCCGCCTCCCGGGCCGGGGCCCCCAGTCAGCTCGGAAGCCATCGGCGCGGGGGAGGTCGCCTCGCCAATGCTTTGAGAGGGTTCAAGAAAGGCAGGGCCGCCGGTCCAGATGGCGCCCCCGCGGAGTTCTGGCGAGCCGCTGGCAGCGCGCAGCGCGGGATGCAATGGGTGGTTGACCTGTGCAGCAACTGCTGGGCCGCGGAGCAGACGCCCGTAGACTGGCATGAAGCCTCAGTTGCTTCTATACACCAGGAAGGGAGCAGCCAGGAATGTGACAAGTATAGCCCAATTAGTCTTGTCTGCGTGGCGTACAAGCTGCAGGCTTCAATTTTGCTTAGGCGATTGAAGCGCGGGGGCGCAGGGGCAAGGCTTGCAAAGACGCAGTTCGGCTTCAGGACAGGAGGGGGTGCGAGGATGCTGTCTTCGCCGTCAGAAGACGAGTGGGCGCAGAACTGGCACGCCATGGTGGCAAGGTGGCCGAAGATCCTGGGGGTGATTCAGCACGTCCTATCAAGACCGCAGTTTTTCTGTTGTTTGCCCCGCGGGGGAGTCAGCGGAGCGAGCTCAGCTGTGAGGTATCTCGCAGGGGTGTCCACTCTCGCTTTTCCTCTATGTCATGCTGATGACGGTTGTCGTCGAAGACGCGACGAGGTCGCTGTCTGCGGTGGCGCGGAAGAACTTTGGCGATGGTCTGCTCGATCTTCTCCCATATGCAAATGATACTGTTCTCGTCGGAGCTAACGAGAGCCACTCGCGGGAGCTCTTGGGCGCCGCGGCCACTGCGGGTGCTCAGTGCGGGATGTCCCTCCACTGGTCGAAGTTTTAGTTGATCCCCGTAGGCAGGAGCTGCAGCTTGAGCGCGCCCTGAGGGGGGGCCGATCCCGAGCGCGGAGGTGATGCATTACCTTGGCGTCGACATCGGACCTGGTGGCAGTGCCAAAGGAGACCTCCACCGCAGAATCGGGAGGGCCTGGGGCGACTTCTGCCACTTGAGCCGCTTTTGGAAGCACGCGCGGCTGACGACCGCGAGGAAGCTCGAGGTGTTCGAGGCTGTCATCGTCAGCCAGCTTCTCCATAGTCTTAGTTCTGCGTGGCGCAAAGTCGCGGACGCCCGCGAGCTGAATGGCTTCCAATGCAGACGTCTGAGGGTAATCCTGCGAATTCAGCTTGCCTTTTATATCGCGCGTGTCCAACGAGGTGGTTCTGGCCAGGGCTGGCAGGCAGCCAGTTTCTTATAAATTACTACGCCAACAAGTGCTTGCTTACGGCAGAGTGGTGAGAGCCCCCGAAAACGACGTGCTGCAGCGTCGAACATTTTGCCCAGGAACTCTCGCTCCAATCACATGCCAGTATGTGAGGCGGGTAGGGTGCCCTAGAAACGAATGGACCGGGCAAGTGCAAAGGCGCGCTGCTAAGGTACTGGCAAGCGTCCAGGACTGCAATGCTTCGGCGAGAGGCGTTGCCCAGTATTGTGCATGCTAGATCTGTCCACGCGCGTTTCGGCGTATGACTGGCGAGCGAGCGAGCGAACGAGGTGGGGTCCGAGTGTGTCCCTCTCTGGGCCCCCGAACCGTCACGCAACGATCCGGGACAACTCTGGGGATCCAGTGGCGTAACAGGCGAGACATCGGAGGTTGGGTCAGCACGCTCAGGCTCGTGCGAGGCAGCGTGGCGCTTGACACGGGCTGCTGCTTCTGTCTTCCTCGCTTCTCTTTCCCCGCTTCGCGATTCGGGGGCCCACCCGCCGTCGGCGGGAGCGTCGGCCCGGAAGCTGCTCGCGCAGGGGCCAGGGAGAGGTGCGGAGAACTCCAAATGCCATACGCCTCGTGCGAGTGGACCGCTTGCGGTACTGATGCAGCTGCCGGGTCTTCTCATCTGAGGCATCGTGGTGCTTGATACGGGCTGCTCTCATCTGCCTCGCTTCCTCTCTTTCTGCTTCTGTTTCATCATCAGGGGGATGAGGGTCCAGGTGGAACGAGGTTTAAAAAACATCTCCATATTTTTTCAGGGATGCCCTTGTGCTCTTCATGCTTGGGTTCTATACCTTGGGAAGCTCTTCGTTTTGGGTAGGTTCATGGGACCTTAGGCCTTCGTCGCATGGGCTCGCGTTGTAGACCCACGTGCTTTGTTCGAGGGGGAAAACGAATGAACGTCGACTTCTGGATGCCTGTGCGTTTTTTGGGGTCTGTGCCGAACCAAACCGTCTCCAGCGCGCGGAGCGCGTCAAGGGCTGCACCAAAGGTGCTTCCAGGAGAGGTCCAGCACCGATCCAAGACATCCGCAAGAACCTCCGAAAATTCATGTTTACGCTGGGAGGAGGACGGAGGAGGAGGACGGAGGAGGAGGAGGAGGAGGGGGAGGAGGAAGAAGAGGAGGAGGAGGAGGAACACGATGATGATGATGATGATGATGATGATGATGATGATGATGATGATGATGATGATGATGATGATGATGATGATGATGATGATGACGATGACGATGATGATGATGATGATGATGATGATGATGATGATGATGCTGATGATGATGATGATGATGACGATGATGATGATGATGATGATGAGGATGATGATGATGATGATGATGATGATGATGATGATGATGATGATGATGATGATGATGATGATGATGATGATGATGATGATGATGATGATGATGATGATGATGATGATGATGATGATGATGATGATGATGATGATGATGATGATGATGATGATGATGACTGAGGAGGAGAGGGAGGAGGAAGAGGAGGAGGAAACGTTGCGGGACGGTGCTCCCCTGCCGGCGGGGGCGCCCCTGCGTGCGAGGGCAGATGCCGCGCCCGCGGCCGCCGAGAGCCGGTGTCGCGCGGCCGCCGAGGCGCCCTCGCGGGGGGGGGCTGCCAGCCGGCCGACCTGGCCAAGGCTGGGATCTCCGAGGTCCCAGCTTATCTCCGACGATTTTTGTTTGCGTAAAACATATGTATGTATATGGGTATATATGTATGTATGTATGTATGTATGTATGTATGTATGTATGTATGTATGTATGTAAATATGTATGTGTATATATATATGTATGCATGTATGTTTGTTTGTATGTATGTATGTATGTATATGTGTATGTATGTATGTATGTATGTATGTATGCATGCATGCATGCATATGTATGTATGTATGTATGTATGTATGTATGCATGCATGCATGCATGCATGTATGTATGTATGTATGTATGTATGTATGTATGTATGTATGTATATATGTTTGTATGCGTGTATGCATGTATGCATGTATGCATGTGTGCATGTATGCGTGTATGCATGTGTGCATGTATGCGTGTATGCATGTATGTATACATGCATGTATGCATGCATGGATGTATGTATGTATGTATGCATGTATCTATGTATACATCTACACACATACATATGTGTTTGTATGTATGTTTGTATGTACATGTACATGTATATGTATATGTATATGTATGTGTATGTGGATGTGTATGTGTATATGTATATGCATATGTATATGTATATGTATATGTATATGTATATGTATATGTATATGTATATGTAAATGTAAATGTATATGTATGTGTATGTGTATGTGTATATGTATATATATATATATATATGTATATGTATATGTATACGTATACGTATGTATGTATGTATGTATGTATGTATGTATGTATGTATGTATGTATGTATGTATGTGTGTATACATAGATATTTATGTCATTTTTGTTTTTTGTTTTTTTTTTCAGTCCAGTCGTTTTCGGTCCGGACGGCTACAATCCCTTCCTCGGAGCAGCTCCCGCTCTTGCCGACGATGTGTGTTTTGGTGGCGATCGCGTCGCTTTTTTCTTTGGCACCCTCTCGCTAGAAGTTTCTGGTAGGGGTACACGAGGCCACAGAAGAGAGTCCCACCTTGGGCTCGGGGAGGCCTGGGCCGGCCGTTTTAGCAGCCGCTAAGGCCGAGGCCTCCTCACAGATTATCGAGGAATCGTGCACTCCACTGAAGGGCTGTATTTTCGGCCCCGGCGGCTGTGATCCCTGGGCAAAAAACAAACACCGCTATGTGCACGTGGCCGTACTTTGCTCCTTTGTGATCCCCTGCTGGGGTAGACGTCAGGGGTGATGCATCGACCGGGGAGCCGCTCCCCATATCTCCGACGATAAAGGGTCGGGGCTAGGACGATTTGTATCAAGACTTCTTTTATACCATTTTTTATTTTTCGTCCAAAATCCGCCTGTAGGTGCAAACGCCCGACCTAGGGTTAGGACAGGGATAAATCCGTTCCAGAGCGTTCCGGAACGCTCGCAGAGCGTTCAGGGATCGATCTGAGAAGGCCGCGGCGCCCGAGACATCCTCCAGAGCCGCCAGATCTCAGAGATTCTCGATTTATCCTCACCCGAATTTGTTCTTTTCCTGGCTTCCTCTTGGCACATTGCCGTTCTTTGCTGCTGTTGGGATCTTTTGCGGGGGTAGACGTCAGGGGGATGCATGGGCTTGAGAGCCGCTTCTGGCACAGTCAACCCACATAGTCAGGATGTGCAACTTTCCAAGTTTATCCTTGCATCCTTGCCTCTCCAGTCCATCCATGCTGACCCTCGCTGGACAACCTCGTCCGAAGAATGTTAACATGGCCTTTCAAGGCCCTTGCACCCTTACTGCGCATCCGCATTACACGGGTTGACCGTATCTCCGACGATAGGCGTCCGGGACATCCACCAGAGCCGCCGGATCTCAGAGATTCTCGACTTCTCTTCACCCGGATTTACCCTCGTCCAGGAGGAGGAGGGGGAGGAGGAGGAGTTACGGAGTTACGGATATTGCGACCGTGTCGGTTACTGACTGACTGAGATTAAAACCCCAACTTGGCCCTGGCCTTCCGCGCCTTCTCGGAGGAGCTGTAGGCCTTGGGCCACTTGCCTGCAGAGATGTTCCTTAGGTAATCAGCTCGATTACCCGTGGCAGGTCCGAGGCACTCACCTCCGAGCTTCGCAATCTGCTGGGCTGCGAAACTGCCACACCTGCCACAGAACCAAATTCCCAACCCAGAGTGAAACTTCAGTTGATGACTACTATGAGCCCATCCCCCCGACGCCCATGGGGAAGATCATATACAACGCCATCGACCGACCGCAGAGTAAAACACGGCGAATCCAGCCAGGTTCGACGAGCAGCCTGGGAAGAGGAGCCTTTACACTGCAAACAAGAATTACCTTTTTTCAGAAAGCACGTGCTGCGTGGAAAACGAAGAACAAACCCTCGGAGCAGGGGGCCTGGTCCAGGGTGCCTAACGCGGGCCCGCTGAGGCTCCTTAAGGGAAAGGTTCTGCTCAGCCTCAAGAGTCTGAAGAGTGCTGATCAGGATCCGCATGCGAACTAAATATGCTTGATACTCTACATGAGCCACTCGGGCCCTCTCGTGCTCGGGGACTCTACGAACCTTGGCCCCCTCACCAGCGAATTCATCGGCAATGGTATTACCGACTACGTACACTGGTGGGGAACGGCCTGGAACTATATCCTTAGCACCCTGATGGGAAATCACCAACATGACACACACCTGCAACGACGGGCGCGCGCGCAACTGCTGACCTATGGCATACCACAAATCACCGTCCTCGCCCTCGGGATAATGTGCTTTGCCTGCGTGCCAATCTTCACACACGTTCGCATTATCTGTCACATAATTGATATGCCCGTCCGCGCCGCGGATGGCCGTGTACAGGGCATATAGCTCCCCCCGTCCGACCGTCTGGCGGCCGCCAGGCAAACCACCCCATACCGCTGCGGCGATCTGCATGGGCTCAGCGAGCTCCGTGAAAGCTGCCAGGCCGACCCCCACCCGCCTCAAGCGGGGGTCGTGCGTGTCCTTGCCCCCGCTCGCGTCCCCGAAGATGAAGAGGGCGCTCTCCTCGCTGCCGTAGCCCAGGGCCCCCTGCTCGAAACCATTGCAGCCGTAGACGTGCCACTCCTCGCTCTGCTGCGGCGGCTTGACCCGTACCCAGTCGGCAGGGATGAGCCCCCGCAGCCAAAAGCATGGCTCTGACTCGTGTTGAGCCTGAGCTTTGATGAGCAACTCGTCCGTCATCTCGTAGATGGGGTGAGGCTGCCGCCCCACGCACTGCCCCCAGCACCTGTGATAGCTGTCCTCAGGAACGTCTCCACAGCGTGCGCAGAGCTGCGACAGCCTCTGCTTCGCCTTCTCGGAGCGTCGGGTGCGCGGCCAGGCCGCGCCCGCCGCCGCCGCCAGCAGCAAACCTGCCAGCTTGGCTCCCTGCGGCCCGTCCCTGAGTTGCTGTAGCAAGACACGATACGACAAGTTGCACACTCCGTTCTGCATGCCGTCGCCGTCGAAGTGATGTGTTGCCTCACGCCAGAGCCGATCCATGACCGTGGTATCGAACTCACTCAGGAAAGCCGACGGGACGTCGAGACTACGCACTCCAGTGAGCTTGTCAACATCACATTCCCATGCGTCGTACCTGCCATCATCCGACGCAGGCAGCTGCCAGGTAGCTGGGCCGATGGGATCCCAACCCTCCTGGATCAAGTAGCTCACAACTGCAGACTGGGGCCCCCGTATATGTCTACTCCGCTGCTCAGGCTTGACGTCCCGCAACTGCTGCACAACCCCAGACCACGTCCTCGAGACACCTGATCGCATGGAGGGCTCCGATGTCCAGCATCGCAGCCACAGCTGCAGGCACTCCCTCGGCATCTTGAGGGCGGGGTCCTTGCCATGCGCGCACAAGTCGAGGAGGGTGGTGCAGCAGCGGCCCGACATACGTGGCGCTACCGCATCACACAGATATGACCTCATCGTTCTCATGCGGCGGCCGAAACCCCATGGAGCTGATGGGCGTAGGAGCCTGCTGCCAGAGCCCCTTGCTGCTCCAGCCGCGAGGTGAGCTGGTAGCGTCGTGCAGTCCTGGCAAACCTCGCCACCTTGGCATGCATGCTCTTGTGCTTCTGATCCCGCACGCGCCGAACCGCACGGGCGTGAGCTCGCCCCCCGCCAAAGTCGCCGCCCAGGCACGAGGCCTGAGCTGCAGCGCGAACGACAAACCCCTTCTGCCTGACCTTGCGCACGACAGCACGTGCGTCCGCTAGCTTAGTGCATGCAACTACACTCTTCGTCGCAATGGTCAGCCCGTGCTGCTGCATCTGCTCGAAGGTCGTAATGAGACAGGCGGGCAGGGTACGTGCCACTGCACGGCGAGAACCACGAACAACTTGACTCAAGTCGTCAACCCACAGCCGATGTGATACCCCCAAATGTGTGGATGTAATCCGCTGCATGATGAAAAACGTAACTATCTTGGCGAACCTGGTGCCCGCTCGAAGGCCCTGAACGATCGACCGAGTCGGGGAAAAGACCTCAGAGTATGCGCCCGACTGGCGCAGGCACCTGGCCGCCATGCACATGAGCAACTCGAGCCCCAGCACCTCAGCTGGGAAACCCAGCCGCAGAGCTGCGCGCCCCAGCCGCAACCACCCGATCGTGTCGTAAAAGCTGGCGATGTCCAGCAGCCCGTGGCCGTGGGCAGCGCCCAGCCGCACCGCCAGCTCCTCGTCCACCACCCTGAGGAGCGCCTCCTGGATGGCGGCGTTCCCCTTGGTGGCCGCATCCCACGGCGCCTCGCAAGCCTCGGTCCAGCTCTGGACCCACGGCTCGCGCGCCTTGGACCACAGCCTCGCGACGTGCGGGAGCAGGCCGATGACCCTGTCGCCAGCAACCTTCTTCGGCAAGAGGGTGCCGATGGTCAGCAAGAGCTGGTGCGGCCAGCACTGGAAAACCTCGCATGCGTTCAGGGGGGCCGCCAGCTCGTCGAGGGCGACCAGGGGCAGGCGGTCCAAGTCCGTCGCCGTGAGCCTGTCGGCGCCCATGGCGGCGTTGGGCTTGAGCAACCTGCCAGCATCCATCAGCTGCTGGCCCGTGAGGTCTGGCAACCTCTCGCTCCGCACCCGCTCACGAATGTGATCGAACAACGTGTGCAGCTCAGAGATGTCGTCCTGCATCGGTGGACTCCAGACTTTCTGCCAATGCAAACTCTTGGCCTCTAGAATATCCTTGGGGTGCTGAATGGTGGGCGACTCCTGCGCCAGCGCATCTGGCGATGCTGGCTGCGATTTGATAGACCTATGCAAACATGAAGCTGCCACCTGCGTCTCCATCCAGTCCCTGAGCTCTGAAATGGACTGATTCGCCGCTCTAGCCTGGCTCCGCTTGGCAATCCGTTCACTGAAAGAAACACCTGCCTTCAGCAACTCGTCGGAGCAGCCTGGGAGGTCGCCGAGAAGAGCAAGCCGCTGCTGCCAAGAGAAAGGACCCCCTGGCCGTGCAACTCGATGCCCCTGCTCGGGGGCTGACTGGTGCAAGCTGGTGCCTGCTGCTGCCAAAACGGCCTGCTGCTTCTCCCCATAGCAGCGAGCCCGATGACGATGGTAATGTGAAACAACTGTGTGCGCGCGCGTCCACCACCCACTGATGACGTCCTTCGGCGCAGCTACCCGAGCCGGTGTTGCCTCCAAAACGACATCAGTGCGAAACTTGGGAGCATCGGCGCGTGTGCGCCCAAGGGGGGCCTGAGTGTGAAGTGTCGATATGGAACTCTCAAGGGTCCGAACCCAACCAGCGTACAAGCCGCTGATGAAATCACAATGGCTGGAGCCAACCCGAAAGGCTACGGATGCAACAACCGCATCATCGGGGGGGTGCCCCCCCGAAGCGACGAAGCCGATGGCGCTCCTTTGTTGCTTCCAGAGGCTCTCTTCCGCAGCATAGGGCGCAACATTTCGGGGCAACGCAGGCTTGACCAAACTCGATGGCTCAGTACCCTCGGGGCCAGGCTGCTCGCTTGAAACCGAACCCATAGCTGACGCCGATGACGGATGCTCCCAGGGCTTCGAATCGGGGCTAGTGGGTTCAGGGCTCCTGACTTGACTGTCCGACTGATGCAAGCCAGAGGAGGCAGCGAGCGCAGGCGGCGGGTCGAAGCCGAAGTTGGGCTCGTTGGCCCACGGGTCCTCGTCCTCCGATTCGAAGCCCAGGAAATCACCATCATCCGCGTCGCCGATACCTGTCTCGGCTTCGCTAACGACGGCCTGGGGCGGGGACGACACGACCATGCCGCTCTCTAACTCATGCTCACTCTGCTTGGCGGGTGCAGGGGACCATTCACGAATTTGTTCATGCCTGCGTTCCCTGGCAGCTAGCTTGCAAATCCTACGCTGAGCTTTGGCAATGCTACTCTTGGACCCCATCGACAGGCTGCTTATGTGGTCTGGGGACAGACGGCAGGCGCGCGGGAAGGTCCAAATATCTCGTGTAAAGCTGGGACCCTGGGCAGTCAGCTCAAGAGACAAACCTACATGGGGCTTCCAGGGTACATCGACGATTGCACTCAGACTGCGGATGTATGGTTTTGCCGCTTCTGAGCAAATCACGTAATCAAGATGCGAAGGCCTGTGCTCACTATTGGCAGGTGTGCACGTGTACTCTAGATTCGACCGAAGAATGGCTCCTCCGATCATCTCCAACAAACCAGTGCGGGCCATATCATGAGGGGACATATTCCAATCTCCTATGGCAATCCAAGGCAACTGTAGCGTGGCCAAGAGGCTTCCAAGCTTTCGAAAGCGCACTGAATTAGCTTGCCCGGAACCAACTCCAGAATGGCCATATACAATGCACAGCACTAGACTGAAGCCTCTCATGTGAAGCTGCATGGGCAGGAAACCGTCGAACATGCCGCCGCGTTCCGCTCGGAGTCCTTTGGCCGCTCTGGCAGCGTCCAGAACCTGAGCGGGTCTGTGGTTCTTGGCCAGCAACCGCTCTCCTCCCTCGTTGGCCCGCTCCTCCTGGGAAGAGCAAGCCCACCTCGACTTAGGCCTTGCACCGTTGGCGAAAAGTTTGAGCGATCGCCCTCGTGCCTTGCCCTTCCACTTGGGCGCGTCACATGCCCGAACATGAGATTCCACCGCCGCCAGGTAGTCGTGTGACTGCGTTTGATTGCACAAGTACTCCCATACCTCGCCCCCCGTGCAGGTCACATTCCCACGAAAGACTCGAGTTGTAGCCCCAGTCTTCGTACCCTCCGAAGGTGGTGACGCTGAAGTAGCCGAACTTGTACTGGTAGGTGGGGCAGACTGCGCTGCCGTGGGCCCCGTGGCCTCCGAGCCTAGTCAAAGCTCGGCGTCGCTGCCTGCTGCGCTCGCCGCGACTCCGCCTCCCGAGGGGCAGCCATCGCGAGCGGTGCCACCCGAAGGGCCTCCGCTGGGGGGGGCACCAGAAGGGGGCTCCCCGCGAGACACTGCCTGAGCGGCAGCGAAGCGTGCCGCGGACAGCCTGGCAGCCTCCTTCTTCATCCTGTCGGCGACGACAGGGGACGGGCTGACCTCGTCGCCCTGGTCGACCCCGGACTCCTGGGCCTCCTTCGGCTCGCCGTCCCCTGGCTTGCCGTCGTCCCCTTTGCCGTCGACCTTCCGCTTCTTCTTCGTGCGGTCCGTGACTTCGGCCTCCACCTTCGCCACGCGCTCCAGAAACGCTTTGAGCTCGCTCTCCTTAGTCTCGAACTCCGACTGATACTGCTGCAGCTGCGCCTTCAGCTTCCTCAGCTGCTGCTTGTCCGTCTCCTCGCACTCCCAATCCTCGAACTTGTCGAAAACCTCGCTATTGATGCGCACCTCGAAGGCGGGGTCGCCCTTGCCCGCCTTGTCGATGCCGCCCTTGGCCTCCTTGGAGACTGCTGTGTGCAGGCCCTCTGCTCGAGCCAAGGCCTGGGCTGCCTTCTTCTTGGCATCCTCCGCCCTGGCCAGCTCGAGCGCGGCGGCCTGCTCCTTCTGCTCCGCGTTCTGCAGCTGCGACCGCAAGCGCAAGACCTGCGTCACGAGCTGCTCGTGGCGGTGCGACGCTGCACGCCACGCCCCGTCCGCCTGGCGAACCACGTCCGCCTCAGACTTGGCGGCCTCGGCCGTGCTGCGCACCGCCAGCTGCTGACTCTGATGCTGCAGCGCCTGCTGCACCTCATCGTTGTCGGCGGCCTCGATGGCCTGGCTCAAGAGTTCGGCCAGTTGCTTCTGCTTGGCCTTCTCCTTGGCAGCCGCTTTGCGGGCGCCGCGGGAGCGAGGGGCAACGCCAGCCGAACCTGCTCCCGCGCCCCCGCCGATGAGCACAGGTTCCATGTCGAACGATACGCTCTTGTTGCTGCCAGCTGGCGAAGCCGACCTGGGGCGGAACAACCGAACCTTCTTCCCGCAGTGGCCGCACTGGCAGTTGTTCTTCATGAGCTTATCGTTGTACTCAGGGCGCTTGCAGTGCGCACAATGACTCCATGGGCGCAAAACCGTCATGGCTGAACTCCTGCTTTCGTCGTCCCCCTGCCTGTGGGCAGTAGGCAGGGAGAAGGTACTCAAGCACCTCGCTAAGGTACAGGAGAGGCCCGTGCAAAATGCTCGGGCCGAAATGGCTTGAGGGGGGAGGAGGAGGAGGAGGGGGAGGAGGGAGGGAGGAGGAGAGGAGGAGGAGGAGGAGGGGGGGAGGAGGAGGGGGAGGAGAAGCAGGAGGAGGAGGGGGAGAGGAGGAGGAGGAGGAGGAGGAGGAGGAGGAGGAGGAGGAGGAGGAGGAGGAGTGTCGCGAGCGAACTTTCGACAGGGGGTTTTGGCCGTGCAGTTCGGCTCGTGGCCCTCGAGGTTTTGCTGGTGGCCTCAGTGGCTCAGCCGGCTTCTTCGGCCAGATACGGAGGGGTATATCCAAGGGCGCCCTCGAGGGCGCGAAGTTCTTCGCGCTTCGCGCTGCGCGGTTCGGCTCCGACTCCCCTTCGTCCTCCTCTTCTCCCTTAGGGGGCGGCGCGAGGGCGCGAAGGTGTTCGCGCTGCGCGCTTCGCGCAGCGCGCAGCGCGAAGCTGGGAGCCCTTGTTGTTTTTCATTGGAGGTCTCGGTCTAGCGGCACCCTCGTTTAGGCTTGTGGGGGATGATCTATGGAGAGGAAGCATGTTGCCAAACCATTTCCAGTTGTCTAAGACATGTAAAAGACATGTTTTACGCATGCCCAACACATGTTTAAAGCATGTTTAGAACATGCTTCCGACATTTCCAACACATATTTCCAATCCAATGGTAGGACTGTCAGGGTGCCCACTGTCGTGGCATCCGCAAGTTTTCGGCCTCTCCGCCGGCGCAGACGAGCCCTGCCTCGCCGACGCAGAACACGTCTCATTGGATGCAGGGGGTGCCCAGAGTCAGAAGGGAAAAAAAAACACACAGACACAATTAATCTTCGATTCCCCAGAAAAGATGGGAAACTATGGGAAGTGGGGGGGAAGACAAAAACCCACAAAAAATGAGAAAATATAGGGAATCTTTTTATTTGTGTGTATTTATTTGTGTGTCCCAGGGCCCCTTCACAGAGATCCGACGCAGCAAAGTCAAGACATGGAGTGGCGGGCTTCTGGCCGTGTGCGGCCTGCACGGGCCCTCTCACCGGGCCTCGGGACCCTCAGACATCCTGTGAGGACGAGCAGCCGAGCCCAGGCAGGTGGTCGTGGACCTCCCAGGGCCCACGCCTCGAAAGCACTGCAACGGCTGGACGTCTGGGGATGTCTCTCCCCCTTTTACCTCCCCCCCTATGGTAGATTCAAGCTTCGCGCGGCCCGCTTAGCTTCGACCGGAAGAGGTGCGCTCTCGACCCACGAATCAAAAAATGTCTGGGGATGCTTCGACCCCCCAATCGCCCACTCATCGCCGACGGGGGCAGGTCAGGGGCGTTCCGCGGAGGAGGAGGAGGAGGAGGAGGAGGAGGAGGAGGAGGAGGAGGAGGAGGTTCGAGGTTCGAGGTCTGCAGACGGTGTTCGTTGGCTCCTCGACGTGCTGCAGCCTCGGGATGCGGCGGCCGTGCCTCGCCGAGGGTGTTTTCCGCGGGTGCTCGGATCGTCGCGGACGGCCGCCGGGGAGCCGAATTGTGACTTCTCAACCACGGGGCAACTTTACGGGGGGATCTGCTCAGAAAGAGCGAACAAAAAAAGGACATAACAAAAAAAGAGACAGAGAGAGAAAGAACAAAAAAGCTGGGGAAGAGGAAACAAAACGAGAGAAAGAGAGAGAGAGAGAGAGAGAGAGAGAGAGAGAGAGAAAAAAAGAGAGACAGGCAGAGAGAGAAAAAGAGAGAAAGGGAAACACACGAGAACAAAAACAGGGAAACAAAAAAAAGCAACAACAGGGGGGACATAGACCCCCACCCGCCATTTTGTCGCCGATGGTGGCCCGATAGCGCACCCCGTCCTGGAACGTGCGTTTTCGCTCCCGGGGGCCCATCCCCGATCATTCGGCGAATACGGCCGATTCCAGGTCGATGTTCCCCCCCCCCCCCCTGAAAGGGTTTTCCCGTGTGGTTCCCCCCATCAGAGGCTCAGGCACAGCCTCAGACATCCCCAGGCCTCCTCGTGTTGCGAAAATCGTCACGACGGCAGGTTTCTGAACATTTTCGGCCCCTGGGTACTCTCAGCATGCCCCCCCCTGGGACTGGCAAGAAGCGGTTTGGGAGCACAAGCGGGCCGTGGGGGGGAGGGGATCCTGACCTCAGGGCGTCTCAGATTCTGGTGTGGTTTTTTGTTTGTGCTGTTTTTTTTCGCATCGGGCGTTTCGCCTGGCGTCGGGCCCCGTGGGCCTCGGTGAGAGTCCTTGCGCTTGTGCCAATGTGTTCGTATGCATGCATATACGAACATCGTAAATTTGCCGAAGCGGTGCATTAGTGCAGGCGATGTGGTGCAGTACGAGGCAATGCGAACCAGTGCGAACCAATACAAATTATGCCGCCCCATACTCTGCACAACCCATGCCGCACCACAGCCCGTGGGCGCTGCATGTGGCACCCGAGAAGCTGCGCCCCAACGACGCAACCTGTTGCCGCATCCCACGGCGCAGCCTGTGGGCGGATCCCTGGGCACCCGCAGACCTGCTGCCAGGTGGTTTATTATTCGTGGGATACGTCGGTCCGTTTCGGCTTACCCCCAAGGGGAGATCTGACGGCTGTATCGGCGCCCCTGCCCCTGGCGCTGCAACATTTTTTTGGGGATGGCGCTAGGGGGGGGGGCCAATGTGCCTCGGGGGCCACCCCTATCATTGTGGAAGTCGATTAATGGAGAGGAAGCATGCTGCCAAATAATGTCCAGATGTCTAATCCATGTTTCAAACCTGTTTAAAATCTGCAACAGCATCTTTGAACATTTTTAGAGTATGTTTTACACATTTAAAAACATTTTTATTTCACTGATCGGATTGTTAGTGGCATCCACAACCCTATCAGTGCCGAGCTCCTGGAGAGACGTGTGGGAACCCCCTAGCTCAACCATTGTTTTGGGAAGGCGGCTCCTCCCTCGTGCCCTCCTCGCTGCCCATCCCGTAAGAGGCCGCGTCAACAAGTACGGCCAGGTCCTGTCCGACCCACAGCCAAAGGGATACCGACTGCCTCATCTTCCGGTAAGTCGAGGCGACGGAGGAAACGGAGGAGGAAATGGAGGAGGTGGAGGGAGAGGAGGAGGAGGAGGAGGAGAGGGAGGCGGATGATGATGTTGCGGATGACGATGTTGCTGATGATGGTGCGGATGCTGATGATGTTGATATTGCTGATTTCGGTGATGATGATGATGATGATGATGATGATGATGATGATGATGACGCTGAGGAATCTTATCATTAGTGTTATGTCGGTGATAACGGTGCTGATGATGCCGCTGATGAAGGTGATGTGATGGATGACACATGGCGAATGATGGATGGTGGATGATGGATGCTTGCTGATTGATGGTGGAACGTGGACGGTGGATGGTCGATGATGATGGTGATGATCAGGATGGCTGGGTTGACGGATGGGTGGATGATGGATGGTCGGTGATGAATGATGGGTGATTAATGGTGAGTGATCGGTGATGGTAGGCCATGATGTTGATGGGGCCTTAACTCGACGATGATGGTGATTACGATGACGAGGATGGATGGATGGATGGATGGTGGATGGTGGATGGCAGATGATTGGTGCTGATGATGATGCTGGTCATGATGGTGGTGATGATCATCATCATCCCGAGGACGTATATGGATGTATGGATGGGTGGATCGTGGATGATGGGTGCTGGATAATGGATGCTGGATGATGGGTATCATATGAGGGATGATGGATGGTGGATGGAATCTGGTGGTGGATGGGTGATTGAGGATGGACGGATGATGATGAGTTGATGATGATGAGGAAGGTGATTTTGCTGTTGGTGCTGTGCATGATGAGGATGATGTGATGGACGATGCATGAATAAGGATGGATTATGGATGATGGGTGCTTGATCAGTGGTGGCGGGTCGTGGAGCGTGGATGGCCGAGCATGGATGGTTAAAGAATGGCCCGTGGTGCATTATGGATGGTGGATGGTGGATGATCGGTGATGGTGGTGGATGGTGTTGATTGGACAAAATTCGAAAAACATGTGGCTTACGCTGATGATGAGGGCGTAAGGATGGATGATGGATGATGGCTGGTGAATGGTGGGTGGCGGGTGATGGTGATGATGCTGATGCCCCTGCTGCTGCTGATGATGAGGATGATGGTGGTGGTGAGGATGATAGGTATGACGATGTTGCTGAAGTTGACGATGATGATGATGCTGATACATAATATGACGATGATGATGATCCTGATGAGGATGAGGACTGGTGTATGGACGGACTGCTGATTGATGATGATGGTGGTTGATGGGTGCTGGATGGTGGTGGTGGCATGAGGGATGATGTATGGTAGTGGCATGAGGGATGCTGTTGGTGATGATGGCGATGGGGATGGTGGTGATGATGATGATGATGATGTTTACGATGATGATGCGGATGATGATGGTGACGATGATGATGCTGATGATGATGATCATGAGGCTGGACGGATGAATGGACGGATAGGTGGATGATGGATGCATGATGAATGATGTTGGGTCATAGATGGTGCATGGGAAAACAAGGGGTGATCGATTATGTAGGATTAGGAATGGGTCATGGACATTTGAAGGTGGATGGTGAATCATTCATAATGGATGACGGTTGGCGATGGTAAGGATGATGATGATGATGATGATGATGATGCTGATGATGATGATGATGATGATGATGATGAGGATGATAACGATGATGATGCTGATTGAGCAGGACTCGATAATGTGGTTACGATGATGATGGTGGATGGTGGAGGGGAAACGTGGATGGTGATGACGATGGTGATGATGGTGGTGATGATTCAGCCAGATTTGATGGTTATGATGATGATGGGGATGTTGATGACGATGTTGTTGATGATGAGGATGGCACATAATGCATATGAATATGCATTTTATGACGATAATTGCGACGATGATGGTGATGATGATGACGGTGATGATGATGTGGATGATGACGAGGCTGAAGATGGATGGACGGATGGATGCTGGATGCTGTATATTGGATCATGGATTATAGATGATGGACTGTGGGTGTGGACGGTTGATATGAAAACGGATGATGGGTGGTGATGACGGTGATGACGATGACGATCACGCTGTCGATGACGATGCGGGTGCTGATGATGATGATGATGATGATAAAGGAGCCACATTCGATGTTCATGATGATGCTGATGCTGATGCTGATGCTGATGCTGATGATGATGCTGCTGATGATGGTGATGCTGATGATGATGCTGATTATGCTGATGATGCGGATGATGATGGTGATGATGTTTATGCTGGTGTTGTCGATGATGATGATGAGGATGATGCTGCTGACGATGATGATGACAATGATGATGATGATGATGATGATGATGATGATGATGATGATGATGATGCTGATGCTGATGATGATGATGATGATGATGATGATGATGATGATGGTGATGATGATGATGACGATGATGACGATGATGATGCTGATGATGATGATGATGATGATGATGATGATGATGATGACGATGCTGATGCTGATGCTGATGCTGATGCTGATGCTGATGCTGATGCTGATGCTGATGCTGATGCTGCTGATGCTGCTGCTGATGATGATGATGATGATGATGATGATGGAGCCAGTCTCGGCCGCCGTCAGGGCCGCGAGGGCCGCGAGGGCCGCGAGGGTGATGATCGTGAGGGCCGCGAGGGCCGCGAGGGCCCCCTCCACAGAGAGACCCCGGCGGCGCGCCCCCCGAGGCCCCGCGGCGCGCTCGTCCGCGGCCTGCCGCTCGCCGCGGCCTCGGGCGGGGCTGCCGCGCGCGGTGGGCTGCCAGTCACCCCCTCTCCTCCTCCTCCTCCTCCTCCTCTTCCTCCTCCTCCTCCTCCCCCTCCTCCTCCTCCTCCTCTTCCTCCTCCTCCTCCTCCTCCTCCTCCTCCTCCTCCTCCTCCTCACCTCGAATGCGGCGAGGAGGCGGCACGACGTGCCTGCACGACACGTGGAAGCGAGTGTTTTTCGGGGGCGGCGGTCGCTGCGGAGGTCACCACCTACCAAACCACCCCAACCCGACCCGAAGGCCTCAAACTGACCTCCATTTCCAGTGGGGGGGGGTCGGGGAACATCGAGAAAACACACATGTGGAGCCCGTACCCCCCCCCCCAACCCGAAATTCGGGTCTTCGGGTCGGGTTGGGGTGATCTGGTAGGTAGTCAGCCAGGGCCGCCTGTACGCCGGTCGTTGCAAGTGGGGATGCCTGGACATCCAGATCTCAATCGACTCCAGGCCTCCGAGCGCTTTCCAACTTCGAAGAATCGATGTTTCAGGTTGTGTTTCGTTGTGCTCTGGGAGGGCCCGCACCCAATCTGCCTTGTCCGCCTTCCTGCTTCCTGTTTCTACCTGCTTCTTCCGACCAGCGTGTGCCCGATTCGATGCAGTGCGATTCTCGAGGAAAGATTTCGGTTCGATGCGATTCTCGAAGCCGCCAGGGGCAAGTCAGGGGCAACGGCGGGGGGTAGCAAGGGTGCCCTCGAGGGCGCGAAGTTATTCGCGCTTTGCGCTTCGCGGTTCGGCTCCGATTCCTCATCCTCCTCTTCTCTCCTGGGAGGCGGCGCGAGAGCGCGAAGTTATTCGCACTTCGTGCTTCGCGCAGCGCGAAGCGCGAAATTGGGAGCCCTTGGGTAGGTTCGAGGTTCGAGGTGTTCGCGCGCCAAAAGACCCACACACCCCTTACTGGAACGGCGACCACTGGAGACGTGAGTTTTGTATGAGAAGGGTTAGCCCCAAGACGCGGTTTGCATGTCGAGGGAAGCTCAACCCGGCATTGTGCAGGGTCCTCGAGGCTCCCGATTGTAATTCCCACGAGCTACATGTGGCTTGGTCGGTGCATCACGGCACCTTGGTCCTGTTCTGTGCTGCGTGTGGCGCATACGGGACCCTCAAGGCTTTACGCCTTGGACGCGAGTGCACCCCAAACCCGAAATCCAAAGAGCTTCGGACCCTCCTGAACGGCCGCCTGCCTATGTCCAGTGGAGTCAGAATTGGCCCCGCTCTCCCTCTGGTTAGGACCCCATTGGGAGAGCTGGCCAGACGTCTGCAGGAGGCCAAGAAGAGGGGTGGGGAGTGCTGTTTTTCTCTCTTTCTGTCTAGGTTTGCACACTGTGGGAACCTTGACCTTTTCAGATTGCCCAGATTGCCCAGGAGGAGGAGGAGGAGGAGGAGGAGGAGGAGGAGGAGGAGGAGGAGGAGGAGGAGTAAGCCGATGATGAGGAGGAGAAGGAGGAGGATAATGATGGGGGAGGAGGATGACGAGGACGAGGAGGAGGAGGAGGAAGAGGAGGTGGATGATGATGATGCTGATGATGATGATGATGATGATGATGATGATGATGATGATGATGATGATGATGATGCTCATGCTGATGCTGATGCTGATGCTGAAGATGATGATGATGATGATGATGATGATGATGATGATGATGATGATGATGGTGGTGGTGGTGGTGGTGGTGGTGGTGGTGGTGATGATGATGATGATGATGATGATGATGATGATGATGCTGATTATGATGATGATGACGAGGAGAAGGCGGAGGAGGAGGAGGAGGAGGAGGAGGAGGAGGAGGAGGAAGAGGACGAGCAGAAGAGCCAGAAGCCTCTTGAATGCCTCTCGGAGTCTCCTCGGGTGTCGCTCGAACGCTTTTCGGGGGTCTCTCGGGGGGCCTGGGGCGCCATCTTGGCGTGCCCAGTGCCGTCTTTGAGCGTCTTGTGTACCTCTGGGGCCCTCTTGAAGCCTTCTGGGGTCTCTTGGGGGCCTCTTGGCGGCCCCTTGGGCGCCTCTTGGAGCCGTCTAGGTGCTAATTGGGGCGCTCTTGGGAGCTTTTGGGGCGCTCCTGGAGCCATCTTGGAAGGCAACGATACAACAAGAGGAGAGCTTCAATCAGCCTTGCCCTTCTAGGGTGCCCGAAATCGCCTCTTGGGGCGCTCTTGGAGCTCTCTTGGGCGCTCTTGGGGCCTCTTGGGCCCCTCTCGGGCCTCTCCTGGGCCATCTTGGAGCCATCTTGAGGCCTCGGACTGCCATCGGAAGCGTAAAGGCGAGACGCCAATCACATTGACTCTCCTTGGGTCTTTGAAGAATTCTGGTCTCTTGGGGGCCTCCTCTCTTTGGCCGCTTGGAGCAGTTTTGAGGCGGTCTTGGGGCATCTTGGCGCATCTTGGACGCCGTGTTGAGTGATCATGCGCTATCTGGGGCCCTCTTGGAGGCCGTCTTGCACTATCTGAGGCCTTCTCGGAGCCATCTTGGACCATCTTGGACGCTCCAACTACCCGCGACCACCCCCGTCCAAGTCCAGCGGAAAGGGGGTAATGAGGAGGGGTCAAGACACCCTCCTAGATAGCAAGCCGTCTAGCTCACTCCCACCCACCCGCCCTCCCAACACATCAGTAACACGCGAACCTAAGCATGTTCAGCACTTGTCTTTGGATGGACAGCTACTGGGAACCAAAACCGACTCCATGTGCGCGACGCTGGGGCCCGAGCGTGCCAGGCACGTCTGGTGCACCAGATGCGCCACGTGCTCCACGTGCGCCAGGTGTGCTGCATACTCCAGCCGCGCCACGTGCGCCATGTTCGCAGCACGTGCAGAGTGAGGTGCGCCTGCGCACGTGACAGCACACGTCGGGAAACATGTCGGTCCCCACCATCCTTGTCGAAAACCAATCCCCATCTTTGTGTCTGATGGGTTTGCCGCACAGCAGGCCATACGCCACCACCCCCGCCGTCCCTGTCAAAAACCGCTTCACAGTGATCGCGGGGTGGCTGCGCATGATTCAGATTTATCGGCGAGGTGCATTGTTCCCAACCATCCTGTGGTGTTGGGTCTTCGTTTTGAAGAGACAGCGCCCCGCGTCCCTCCCTCCCTCCCTCCCGCCTCCTCCTCCTGCTCCTTCTCCCTCCTACCCCTCCTCCCTTCTCCCAGTCCTTGCCCCTGCACAGCGTTTCGTGGCCCCATAGGGAGCTCCACCGAAGGCCCCAGTGGCAGGGCTCGCATGGCGGCCCCGCCCTATTTTGGAACTGCTCCGAAGGTCACGAGGAGTGGGTGGAGTGGAGCAAGGAGTACATCGCGGCAAGGGAGGTGATCAGTTCAAGCAAGGAGTCCCCCTCTCCTCGCTGTCAGGCCCCGCTCCATCTGGGCGCACCCCTCACACGAGGATCGTGGCCCCACAGGGAGCTCCACCGAAGGCCCCAGTGGCAGGGTTCGCATGACGGCCCTGTCCTATTTTGGCGCACCCCTCACACGGTTCGTGGCCCCGTAGGGGACTGCACCGAAGGCCCCAGTGGCAGGGTTCGCATGGCGGCCACGCCCCATTTTGGCGCACCCCTCACACGGTTCGTTGCCTCATTGGGAATTCCCTTTGTTTCGTCCCGGTTCTCGCAATTGCGTATGGTTAGGTCCTTCGCCAGGATAATTCTTAATGGGGATGGTGGCCCAGCGCGCAACAGGCAACCAGCTGACACCCCCGCCGTCCCTGTCAAATTATCCTGGCGAAGGACGCAACCAGATGCAGTTGTGGGTGCCGCAGTTGTGAGTATCGTCTGCGGTGGAGCGCCCTATAGGGCTACGACATGGGGGTGGAACCGCATGCGAACCCTGCCGCTGGGACCTTCGGTGGAGCTCCTTATGGGGCCACGAAGCGTGTGAGGGCTGTGCCGGAAGAAAGGGTGGATCAGCATGCGAATCTTGCCGCTGGAGCCTTCGGTCGAGCTCCCTATGAGGCCAGGATATGTGTAAGGGGTGTGCTGGGAACCGCATGCGAACCTGCCACGGGAGTTAGGCGGAGTTCCTCATGGGCCCACGAAACGTGTGAGGGGTTTGCTGACATTGGGGGTGGAACCGTATGCGAACCCTGCCATTGGGACCATTCGGTGGAGCTCCTTACGGGGCCACGAAACGTGTGAGCGGTATGCAGAAATTCAGGGTGGAACCGCATGCGAATCCTGCTACTGGGGCCTTCGGTGGAGCTCCCTATGTGGCCACGAGCCGAAAGTCGGGTTGAACTGCATGCGAACCTTGCCACTGGGACCTTCGGCGGAGCTCCGTATAGGGGCCACGGCGTGTGTCCCTGGCACTGCTTGGCATAACGGCTTTGTGGCAAGACAGCGCGGAACCAAGACCAGGGAACCAAGGAACCCAGACCAAGGGTAAGCACGCAACCGAGGCTTGGGAAACCATGAACCAAGATTGGCGGCGCGCACAAGGGGGTAGGAGGAGGGAGGAAGGCTTCTCAGAAGGAGGCCGCTTCTCAGAATGCGCTGGCCCTTCATCTGTAGACACGGCCCGCGCCTTCTGAGAAGCAGGGGTGCTTCTGAGCAGCCCTCCCCCCTGCTCCTACCCGCCTGGAACCGCATGCGAAGCCTGCCACTGGGACCTTCGGTGGAGCTCCTTCTAGGGCCACGAAGCGTGTGAGAGGTGTGCCAAAAGGGGGTGGAACCGCATGCGAACCATGCCACTCGTGCCCCTGGTGGAGCTTCATTTAGGGCCACGAAACGTGTGAGGGGAATGTCGAAATGAGGGTGGAACTGCATGCGAAGGCTGCCACTGCGGCCTTCGGTGGAGCTTCCTATGGGGCCACGAAGCGTGTGAGGGGTGCGCCGAAATGAAGGTGGAACTGCGGGCATTCGGTGGAGCTCCTTCTGGGGCCACGAACCATGTGAGGGGTGCGCCGACATGGAAGTGGAACTGCATGCGAACCCTGCCACTCGGGGCCTTCGGTGGAGCTCCCTATGAGGCCAGGAACCGTGTGAGGTGTTCGTCGAAATGAGGGTGGAACTACATGCGAACCCTGCCACTGGGGCCTTCGGGTGGAGCTCCCTATGGGGCCACGAACCATGTGAGTGGTGCGCCGAAATGAAGGTGGAACTGCATGCTGCGAACCGTGCCGCTGGGGCCTTCGGAGGAGTTCCCTACGGGGCCAGGAGCGTTCGAGAGGTGTGCCGAATGGGAGGCGGGGGAGGAGGAGTGAGAGAGGAGTGGACGCGGGGCGCTGTCTCTTTGGTGGGGAAAAACATACAAAGTCCTCGCGGGCCTCACGAACATGATTCAAGACTTTGCCCCAAGGTGTAATTCCCCACATGCTTCGTGAGGTTCTGGTTTTCTTTCCTTCCGCGTCTCACCCGCGTCTCCTCCTTCTCCTTCTCCTCCCTCTCCTTCTCTTCCCTGCTGCGCCGCACCCGCGCTCATTCACCTCACTCACTCAGCTCAGCTCAGCACAGCACGGCACAGCACAGCTCGGCTCAGTTTAGTTGAGTGCGCAGGGGGTGGTCTCCCTATGCGTGTCAGGGTCGTCCAGGCATAGCAGGCGTGACATTTTCTCGACACCAGAGGGGGTGCGCAGGGGGTGGTCTCCCTATGCGTGCCAGGGTCGTCCAGGCATAGCAGGCGTGACATTTTCTCGACACCAGAGGGGGTGCGCAGGGGGTGGTCTCCCTATGCGTGCCAGGGTCGTCCAGGCATTGCAGGCGTGGCATTTTCTCGACACCAGAGGGGGTGCGCAGGGGGTGGTCTCCCTATGCGTGCCAGGGTCGTCCAGGCATAGCAGGCGTGGCATTTTCTCGACACCAGAGGGGGTGCGCAGGGGGTGGTCCCTGAGCTCGCCCGCTATCCACGACACTGTCGCAAAGCCTAGCAGGCGTGGCAGTTTCTCGACACCAGAGGGGGTGCGCAGGGGGGTGGTCACTGAGCTCGCCGCTATCCACGACACTGTCGCAAAGCCTAGCAGCGTGGCAGTTTCACGACACCGTAGGGGGTGCGCAGGGGGTGGTCCCTGAGCGCGCCGCTATCCACGACACTGCGCAAAGCCTAGCAGGCGTGGCACTTTCTCGACACCAGAGGGGGTGCGCAGGGGGTGGTCCCTGAGCTCGCCCGCTATCCACGACACTGTCGCAAAGCCTAGCAGGCGTGGCAGTTTCTCGACACCGTAGGGGGTGCGCAGGGGGTGGTCCCTGAGCTTGCCCGCTATCCACGACACTGTCGCAAAGCCTAGCAGGCGTGGCAGTTTCACGACACCGTAGGGGGTGCGCAGGGGGTGGTCCCTGAGCGCGCCGCTATCCACGACACTGTCGCAAAGCCTAGCAGGCGTGGCACTTTCTCGACACCGGAGGGGGTGCGCAGGGGGTGGTCGCTGAGCTCGCACGCTATCCACGACACTGGCGCAAAGCCTAGCAGGCGTGGCACTTTCTCGACACCAGAGGGGGTGCGCAGGGGGTGGTCCCTGAGCGCGGCCGCTATCCACGACACTGTCGCAAAGCCTAGCAGGCGTGGCAGTTTTACGACACCGCAGGGGGTGCGCAGGGGGTGGTCCCTGAGCTCGCCCGCTATCCACGACACTGTCGCAAAGCCTAGCAGGCGTGGCAGTTTCACGACACCGTAGGGGGTGCGCAGGGGGTGGCCCCTGAGCGCGGCCGCTATCCACGACACTGTCGCAAAGCCTAGCAGGCGTGGCAGTTTCACGACACCGTAGGCGGTTCGCAGGGGGTTGTCCCTGAGCTCGCCCGCTATCCACGACATTGTCGCAAAGCCTCGCCGGCATGAGGTTTCACGACACCGTAGGGGGTGCGCAGGGGGTGGTCCCTGAGCGCGGCCGCTATCCACGACACTGTCGCGAAGCCTAGCAGGCGTGGCACTTTCTCGACACCAGAGGGGGTGCGCAGGGGGTGGTCCCTGAGCGCGGCCGCTATCCACGACACTGTCGCAAAGCCTAGCAGGCGTGGCACTTTCTCGACACCAGAGGGGGTGCGCAGGGGGTGGTCCCTGAGCGCGGCCGCTATCCACGACACTGTCGCAAAGCGTAGCAGGCGTGGCAGTTTCTCGACACCGTAGGGGGTGCGCAGGGGGTGGTC
>CAUYUJ010007806.1:0-37500 GCA_963575745.1 Prorocentrum cordatum
GAAATCCGGCCGTCTGGGGTAGAATGAGGCACGGGTGTGAGTCGGACTATGACAGACGCTCGTAGGAATGCGTGAGGGTATGGCTAGGATCAGGGGGCGCCTGGGGTATAATGAAACGCGGACGGATGGATTCAGGGCTTCGTCCGTCGCCCGCCGACCCCATCTTAATTACCAGGTTACATAGATGATGTACCAGTCATAGAATGCGCGAAGAGTATGTCAACAATTTCTGCGTGTAACTCAAGAGCTACTTCCAATCTCCCCCACTCACCTATTACCTTAGTAACATACTGTGAAGTAAGCATCTGCTATGTTCTGTCATATGTGTTACAATATGCGACCACCGTCGAATTCAATTATAATATGGTAGTTTGTCATGATGGGGTTGCTATGGTTATTGTATGGCGATATGACGTACTTGTTTGGCACGACGTGTTTATGTAAGTATGTGGTATGTCGATACGCTCCCATGATGCCGATCGTAGCGTTTCTGCATGTAAGCTATGTTGCTCCCCATTGCCGCGTCCACCCGTTACTTTATGTTTCAACGTGGGGAAGCGTTCATACGTTATGGGATTGTATGTGTATGGTATGTGTTATGTATGTTATGTGCGTTATGTGTATGGTATGTTATTGTGCGTTGAATATTCAGCGAGGTTGCGATGTTAAGATTTCTTAGGCTGGTATGGTCACGTTCTCATGCTATGCTGTTGGGCATCGAGCTAAAGGCAGTATTTGGCATGCATACATCAGAGTCGGACCAGGAACAAGGGGGGCGCTTGGGGTAGACGTAGGGCGGAGTAGGAATATGGTTATGACAGGCCAGCCATGGGAAGGAGTAGGAGTATAACAAGGACCAGGGGCCTCCAGTGGTATAAGGAAACGCGAACGAGTATATTCACGGTTTCGCCCGCCGCTTGCTTCCCCCATCTTAAATGTGTTGTCGCATAGATGATGCAACATTTTTAGACTTCGCGCACAATGTTTTTTTTCTGAGTGTAGAATATGTCGGTCAACTTGTCGCAGTCATCCGTAATTGCATTAAAACACCCAGAGGTTATCATACGTCATAAGATTGTACGTGTGGTATGTTATGTTTGTGGTAGGGACAGTGGGGTATGATGTTGTGTCATGTAGTGTTGTCGCGGTCAAGTTATCATGTCGTGTTGCTCTATGCTAGGCCGTGCTATGCTGTGTATCGTTGTCATGAGTAGATGCGGCCCTTGGGTATCGATCGTACCATTTAGTTGCACACGCATGTTTTTTTTGATACTTACAATAATATGTTTGGAGTAGTTTAACATACATGTGCCAAGTGCATTCTGGGAGTATGCTTGGAGTATGATTTCGATATTCCTGGTTATGCAGAGTGAGGCGGACAGGAATCATATAATCGTGGCCTCCTAATGGCAGTCAGTTCGCATAGGGAGGATGGGCAACCTTCCCCAGGGTACCCTTGCACCCCTGCCTCCTCGGTCCATCCTTGGCCACTTTCGTCGACCGCGCCCCTGGCCCCTCGTCCTCCTCATTCTCCTCCTCCTCCTCCTCTTCCTCCTCTTTCTCCTTTTCCTCCCCCTCCGGCAGTACCTCTTGACGGTGTGTCACCCGTTTTCAGTTGCTCGGAGCCTCCTCGTGCTGAAACGCACGCTGATGCTCGAGATGCAATCATTTTTCACCAGACTGCGCCCTCCATTGGCCACACCTATCACGGTCGTGGTGTTATCGCAAAAATCTGTTCGTCGGCCGCGCCCCACTCGAGAAGTTTCGAGATGGCCTTCCAAGGCCCTTGCATCCTTATCGCGCATCCTTTATGTTACGGGTTGATTTTGTACTTAAGCCATCCTTCCCCACCGCCCTTCCCTCCCTCCGCACCCGCCCTGCGACTTGTCAGGGGAGGTCGTGGACCCCTATTTGCTTAACCCCCTGCCTCCCCCCTCCCCCCCCTCCCTCCCCCCCCTCCCTCCCATTGGCCTCCCCCCTCCCTCCTCCCCCCCTCACTCCCTCCCTCCCCTCCCCCCCTCCCCTTCACTCTCCCCCCCCCCCCCCCCCCCCCCCCCTCCCCCCCCCCGACAAGATCCAGGGACTCCATGTCCTCCCCTCTCCCTCTCACCCCCCCTCCCTGCACCCCCGCCCCGCCGCCAGGACACCGCCTGGAGGGCCAGCGAGGAGCGCCTGCAGAACCGGCGGAAGCGCCCAGGCGTGCCCTACTGCAGGACGGCCCCCCCTCGGGCGCCCCCCTGGCGCTGCGCGGCGGGCCCCCGGACGTTCTCCTGCCTCGGGAGCCACTGGTTCCGGGCACAGTCAGAGATCGGAACCTCTACATTTCGGCACGAACGAAATGGGCACGGAAAGAATGGGTACAATGACCAACAGCAGTTCCTGTTCATTCTGAACAGGACTCGTTGTCCGCGCTGCCGCGGCCTGTGTCCACTCGAGACAGAAGGCCGCCTGCCCAACAGCGGCCGCTGTTGGTTTGGGACAACATTTGTTGTTGGGCATTGTACCCATGTTTTCCGTGCCCATTCCGGGCGTCCAAAACATTGCCAGTGGCGGGCTGTTTTTCATTCCCAGGATGCTTTGAGGGTCGAGGACGACGTCGGGGTGCTGCGGTGTATGCTCGTTTCCCCGTTTTCCTGGGGAGACAACGAAACATGTATACACCAGGATTCCGTATACACCAGGATCAGTTTTATTCTTTGCAGGTTTCAGGACAGGCCCGGGACCCGCGTCGGTGTATAGAGTTCGGTTCCCTACAAAGGGGGTCTTTCGTAATGGGGTCGCAGAAACATAATGCAATAGCTCATCCTGTGACGCATGGCGCGTGGCAGCCACGTGCTGATCTTGTACGACGTGCGCATCCCACACGAACGATTGCACGAGCTATGCCGTTGCAGCAATAATGCCTCGCCGAGAGCGTTCGGGCCTGTCCAGATACCTGAGTTCTGACCACAGGGTCGAGTGTTGAGTATGATGATGTTCCAAGTTTTTTCGCTTGAACCACCAGGAAGAGTTCCGAGCACCAAGAAAGTACCGAACTTTGAAGGTTTTCACGTGTCGGGCCCCGGGAGGCGATGCTCGTTCGATATTTTTTGCGGTATTCTTCTGGGTGCCTGAAATCATGTATGGGATGCGGTCCTTACGTGCGATGGGAGCGGAAAAGAGGGGGGTGATGACTAGGGGGGGTGATGACTAGGGGGGTGTCCAAGAGGCATGATTTGACCCCCCCTCTTGGAAAAACCCCCCTCTTGGCCGCTCCCGACTTCCGTGCGATGGGAGCAACGTGCGTCGAGTGACCCCTCGCCCGAGTGGCCTCTGGTGCGCGTGGCTCTCGGGCGGCGCAGCGGGCCCGCGTGCCGCCGCTGCCACGCCGCGCCGCGGCGATCGGCAAGCCGCGCACCGGAAGCCGCTCCTGCCACGGGTGGCCTTTGCGTGAAGCCGAAGTTCGAGGATCGCTTAGGGGGCGACGTGCGAACCCTGCCCCTACCCCCCACGATTTCTGAGGGGGAGGGTGGGGTTCACTTCGCTCGGGAGCTCCCGAACGAAGTGAACCCCAGCCCCCCCTCAGAAATCGTGGGGGGTAGGGGCAGGGTTCGCACGTCGCCCCCCATCGCTTTCACACGCGCACGCATTTGGCAGGCGCCTCGGCGCCCCCTCCGCGGCGCCTTCACGACGCCACGCGCGTGGAGCCGGAGCCGTAGCTGTAGCCGTAGCCGAAGGTCGAGGATCGCGGTACCCATCATGCCGTGATTTTGCCCTGTGGCCCCGCGGATCCTCCGCTGGACCCCGTGGCGCCCTGCGGCTATCGCGGCTGCGACGGTTCCAGTTGTCGGAGGAGGGCCAGAGACCACAGTTTTGTGTGTGTTGCGTTTTTCGTAGTTTTGGGGGCCTCCTGGGGGTTCGTCGCCATGGCTGGACCGCCTCGACAAACTGGTCGGGATTGGCCCCAGGAGGGCTCCGGGCACGGACTTTGAGCGGATTCGGGCCTGGCGGGGGGGGCACCGTTGTCTCAAGTGGCCCTCCTACGACTTAGGCGCGACGGTTCTACCTAGCCGTGCGAAGAAGTCCAGTAGAGCTATGGCAATACGAGTTTGCAAAGAAGAGGCCGTGGTACAAGGGACGAAGTCAATGCTCACATCAGGCGCCAACCACTTGGCTATATATTGCTTCAAACGCTGTATCTGCGGGCGTCCTTGGGCCGTCATTGGCGCTCGTTGGAGAGGCTCGGCAGAACATTGTAGTGCCACCTGGGTGGGCCATGGAGCCGTCTTCGGGTGTCCTCGGGTTGGCGTTGGGTTCTCCTGCGGCCGTCTTGGACTGTCCTTATTCTTGTGGTGCGGCCACGTGCGGGCAGTCTCGTGCTTTCTTCGGGGCTCCTAGGGATTTGGGGGTGCATCGAGCTTCGAGGAAGTCTTGACGCCGTCTTCGGCCAGGTTTGGAACACGCTGCGGCCATCCTGGACTGCCTCGAGCAGCCTCGAGCCCGGACTAGCCGCGCGGCGCGCGGCGCCGGGCCGCGCAAAGCCGCAGCCTGGCTGAGCACTGCTGCTTTTTATTGCTGCGTTCTCCTCCTCTTCTCCTCCCCTCCCCTGCTGCTCTCCTCCTTCTTCCTGAGCCACAGGGCGACCCCCTCGCGCAGGTAAAAAAGTGAGGAGCGCCGTGAAGCAGATCGTGGTGCGGCCGGGGGTCTGGCGCGAGTTTGCCACCACCCACCAAACCACCCCAACCCAACCCGAAGCCCTCAATTTGCCTTCCATTTCCAGTGGGGGGGGGGTCGGGGAACGTTGAAAAAACACATGGTATCCGTACCCCCCCCAACCCGAAATTCGGTTCAAATTCGGGTCTTCGGGTTGGGTTGGGGTGGTCTGGTAGGTAGTCAGTTTGCGAGGAGGAGGGTCAGGAAGCCTCAGCTTGCAGCTCGTCGCGCACGGCACAGGCGGCCCGGCACGCCCCCGCGTGGCAGGGGCACGGAGGCGAGCAGCCCCCCGAAGCCACGACGGTTTGGAGCCCCGAGTCTGTGGCACCGTGGTCGCTTTGGGCTCCAGGCCGCGGTGATCAGGAGGAGGAGGAGGAGGAGGAGGAGGAGGAGGAGGAGGAGGAGGAGGCAGGAGGAGGAGGAGGAGGAGGGGAGGAGGAGGAGGAGGGAGGAGCGAGGAGGAGGGGGGGCGGAGGGAGCAGAGAGGAGGAGGAGGAGGAGGAGGAGGCGGAGAGGAAAAGGAGAGGGCCGGAGGGAGGGAGGAGGGAGAAGAGGAGGAGGAGGGCGGAGGGAGGAGGAGGAGGAGGCGGAGGAGAAGGAGGAGGAGGAAGCGGACAGGGAGGAGGAGGAGGAGGAGGAGGAGGAGGAAAAGGAGGAGGAGGAAGAGGAGGAGGAGGAGGAGGAGGAGGACAGCGAGGATCAAGCAATGGCGAAGCGTCCTGGCGTGCCTATAGGCCTTACAAGCAATGTTCTAAGAACTGTCTGAGGTGTCCACGAAATTGTTATCAAAAAGCATGCCTGGCGGGTACTGTCTTGTTTTGACTCGACGCATCGGGTTTCTGTCTTCAAGACACTGTTGTGGTCTTAGCACATATCTGGGCTCCGAGAGTATGTTGTGGTCTTAGCACATATCTGGGCTCCGAGAGTATGTCGTGGTAGGCCTCTAGACATGCTGGGGCGGTCGGTCCCTGCTCGAGAGGAGGGACCCGTCTCCTCCTCTCCCTCCTGCGCAGGCCGGGCGGAGCAGGGGCCCCGCGCCTCGTCGGGGGTGGAGGACCCCTCGGGGAGTGAGCCTCCGCGGTGCTGTGAAGGTCAGTGACGGGGCCGCGGCGGGCCTGTCTCTCCACAGGAGGAGTATTTGAACTACGCCAGTGCGACCCTACCTAGAAATTGGAGCCCCTAGGAAAGCAGCATTCGTTGCTATGCTAGGCCATGCTTACGCTGCGCTATGGTATGCCATGTGATGATGTGTCATGATGCGTTATGCTATGCTACGATATGCTAAGCTATGCTATGCTATGCCATGCTGCGATGTGCCATGCTAAGCTAAGCTAAGGTAAACTATGGCAAGCTGCGCCATGCTATGATATGCTATGATATGCTTGGCTATGAGATGCCATGTTATGCTATGCTATGATATGCTATGGTATGCGCTATGCAGTGTTGTGCTGCGCTATGCTATGCTATGCTAGGGTATGCTGCGCTATGGCATGGTATTATGTGTTATGCTATGGTATGCTGTGCTGCGCTATGCTGTGCTACGCTCTGCTATGCTATGCTGTGCTGCGCTGTGCTCTAATAGAGCTCTATGCTATGCTGTGCTGCGCTGTGTTCTAATAGAGCTCGGCGAGATGAAGATGAAGGTAAGCTAAGCTAAGATCAACCACAGCTAAGATACAACTAAGTTAAGCTAAGATGAACTATGCTAAGCTAAGATGAGATATAAGCAACGCTAAGCTAAGGGGGCGTCACTGGGGGAACCACGGGGCGGATGCTGGGGGAACCGCCCGGGGCGATTTTCAGTGCCCGGCCCCTTGAGCTTACAGGGTAAGAACCTTTCTAGGCAGAGCCTAGGTAGGGAAAAAGTAGTCAGAGAAAGTTTTGGGACGATTTTTCTACCATGTGTTGATTTGTCTTGCACATGTTTTTGCCTACTTTTCATTTTTCGTCCAGAAGCCGCCTGTAGGAGGACACGCGGTCCACAGCCCACCGTGTCCCTCTCGGTCAGACTCGATGTCGGTTTCGGCAGGCTCGATCTGGTTCGGTTCCGCTGTCCTGACGACCTGATGCGCCGGTGTATCTTCTCCAACCCGTCGGGCGATGCTTGATTCATTCGGGGGGAGTGGGATGGCGATTCACTCGAGTGGGGCTGGGCGGGGAAACGTGTACCCTTCGTGTCTCTTCTGGGTCCCAGGGGGGCCCCTTCAGGGCTCCTTCCTTTAGGGCACATAAGGTGCACCTTTCTTCATCCCCCCATGTATCGCCCCCCATAGCGCAACGCTTGCGCTGTCGTGTGTACGGGCACTTTGCAGTGGCAGTGTGAATCCTTTAACCGTGCTGGCTGAGGCGTGGCGTGATCACACATGATAGGGTTGTTTTCCATGGGACAAATTCACCACCCATGGCGCAGCGCTTCAGACCCGCGTCGCCGAAACCTCGGCGATGCGGCGCGAGCCTTCCACCCCGCCCGCCATTTGTCACCCTCGGGCGACCTCTGGCGATCCGAGGAGGGGCCAGTGGAGACAGCGGCGGCCCGAGTGTGCCCAAGATCTGCCCCGTGCCCGGGCCCCCCTGGGTCCATCATTCGGGGCTCAAGAGACGGGGTCAATGCTCTGCACGAACGAGATGGGCACGGAAAGAATGGGTACAATGCCCAACAACAGTTCCTGTTCATTTTGAACAGGACTCGCTGTCCGCGCCGCCGCGGCCTGTGTCCATTTGAGACAGAAGGCCGCCAAACCAACAGCGGCCGCTGTTGGTTTGGGACAACATTTGTTGTTGCGCATTGTACCCATTCTTTCGGTACCCATTTCTGGTGTCCAAAAATACGAACGGGGGTCAGTCAGAGCGCCGGATCCTGCAGGATCTTGCCGGCCCAGGGGTGCATCGACCTGGGCGTCAGTGCAGGATCCTGCAGGATCTTGCAGGATCCTGCAAGGTCTGACTGGCTCGGGTATTGGGTTGGCCCGGGTCAGTCGATCCCCGAAACCTGGCATGTTGTTGTGTCCGAGGCGAGTCCAGCCTGGGCGCTGAGAAGCGTCCGGGAGGACCCAGAGCGGCGAGGCACGCCAGGGAGGGCCGCTGTTGTTTCGGTTGGCCCTCCTCCGACACGGTGCGCTGTCCCCCCTCCCTCTCGGCCCGTCGCCGGGCGGCCCGGGTCTTCGCCTTGGCCTTCCCATCCAACTCTTCGTCTACGCTTCTAGGCCTCCTAGATGGGGTCGGAGTAGATGGGGTCGGGGGATGTCGCCGCACCGCCGATGCATTGCGATTGCGGGTCGATGTGGAGCCCGATGCCACGTCGACGTCGCCGATGCATCGCCGATGCATCGTCGATGTATCGGCGATGCGGCGCGATCCTCCGACCCCATCTGGGCGAGGGGGAGAAAGAAGAGGAGGAGGAGGTGGAGCAGGAAGAGGAGAAGGAGGAGGAGGAGTTGGAGGAGGAGGAGGAGGAGGAGGAGGAGGAGGAGGAGGAGGAGGAGGGGGGAGGAGGAGGAGGCCCCAGATGCTTGGAGTTTTTCCCGAGGGGCCCGGGGCCGAGGCCCGCGCCCCCGCGCGGGCACGCCGCGCGGATCCCCGCGCGCCTCGTCGCGAGCCCCCTTGGCCCCCCGTGTGGCGTGTGCCGCTCCGCGCGGGCCGTGCGGACAGGGTGGTGCTGGAGAAGTGCCCCTGGCCCGGGGTGCCCCCCAGGAGCTCCAAGGGGGCCCCCCACGCGCGGGGGCGGAAAAGAGGGGGGTGATGACTAGGGGGGGGTGGATATCATGGCGGGGGCCATGATATCTCCCCAGATTTCATGGCGCCTCGTCTTGTTTCATTACGTCCCTGGCCCCCCCGCTGGGCCGCGCACATGCCGCCGGCCATGATTTGCACCCCCCCCTCTTGGACACCCCCCTCTTGGCCGCTCCCGACACGCCCTCCAGAGCACTCCTCGTGAGGCCCAGAGGTCCCCAGGGGCTCCACAGCGGAGCGAAAAGCCGGGGTCACCCCTTGGCCAGGTGCAGCTCCAGCAACCTCCGACCCGGAGCCTCCGCGGCATCCTGGAGAGTTCTCCGGCCAGCGTGGGATCTACCCGAGGTTCTCATGTGTTTCGAGCTGCGCCCATTTCCCTCGGCGCACCCACCTCCAGCCCCCCGACCAAGTCTGCGTCTGGGCCAGGGGCACTTCTAGCAGCACCCAAGCCAAAACCAAAGGCCCTTCCTCCTCCCCCTCCTCCTCCTCCTCCTCCTCTCCTCCTCCTCCTCCTCCTCCTCCTCCTCCCCTCCCCCTCCTCCTCCTCCTCCTCCTCCTCCTCCTCCTCCTCCTCCTCCTCCTCCTCCTCCTCCTCATCCTCTCTCCCTCCTGCTGCGCAGGCCGGGCAGAGCAGGGGGGCCTGGCCTCCCGGGGCGGGAGGGACCCCATCGGGAGTGCCCCCCGGCCCCGCAGGAGCGAGGACATCAGCAGCGCCAGGCGGCGCGGCCGCCTTTCCTCTCGGCGGGCTCTCGGACGCCCGTTGCGGAGGAGGGAACGAGGGAGAGAGGGAGAGAGGGATAGGGGGAGGGGGAGGATGAGGAGGAGGAGGAGGAGGCGGAAGAGGAGGAGGAGGAGGAGGAGGAGGAGGAGGAGGAGGAGGATCACTGACCAAATGCCAGGTCTGCGAGCGGGCCGCCATTGAGCAGTCCCTCGGGGCCGTTGGCGCATTTGGGACAGGAGGAGGAGGAGGAGGTGGAGGAGGAGGAGGAGGAGGAGGAGGAGAAGCAGGAGGGGGAGGGGAGGAGGAGGAGGAGGAGGAGGAGGAGGAGGAGGAGGAGGAGAGGAGGAGGAAGGAGAAGGAGGATGGAGGAGGAGGAGGAGAGAGGGCGAGAGGGAGAGAGGGAGAGAGGGACAGGAGGAGGAGGAGGAGGAGGAGGAGGAGGAGGAGGAGGAGATGGAGGAGGAGGAAGAAGGGCAGAGTGATGGGGGGTTGGGCGGTGGGGCGGGCATGAGGGACGTGTGCATCATCGAGGAGCAACCTGGTTCATCGAGCAAAAACACATGCACGAACTCGAAAAGTGCACTGAGAATGGGCGTCCGAACGATGGCGAGTTCGGGGGAGGAGGTGGGACAAGCTAGGTGCTCTGGCGCCACATCTGACATCCTATCCCTAGCTCCCATCCCTTCCCATGTTGCTGATTTTTCTCTACCCGCGGACGCGTGTCATAGCCGACCTGCGACCCACACGGAATGACCATTTCGGATCATGCGCAATCGTAGAGCGGGGAGTTGCGTACACAGGAGCAGGAGGAGGAGGAGGAGACTGGTGAGCAGTAGGATGCCGGGAGGAAAAGGATGGGGGTGGGAGAAGGGAGCAGAGCAGAAGGACGACGGGATGGGAGGAGGGAGCAACAGGGAGTGCACGGTGAGGAGGAGGAGGAGGAGGAGGAGGAGGAGGAGGAAGAGGATGAGGAGGAGGACGAGGAGGACGAGGTGAAGGACCAGTGTAAGCCTAAGTTTCATCACAGATATTGCAATACAATCTATCGAAGTTCCTTCTTCACAGGTTCCGACAACGACTCGTTTTCACTGATCGAAGTGCCCTATTAGAAGATAACCGCTTGAACATCTGGAAGTGTGCCAGAACGCCATTTCTCGGACTTCGACCCCGCCAATCACCGTGACTGTTGCATCTGGACGATCCTGAGTCGTGCCAGAAAACCAGATCTGGGACTACAAGCGTAACTGCTGCGCCCTGACAAAGCCGATATCGTGCCAAACACTTCTCTTGTGATGCCAACCATGAGGATCGTGGAACCGACCGTAAACCCTCAAAACAGGCGCGCGCGGCGCGAAGGCGAGAGCCACGTTGGGAGCAGGAGCCGCCGTACCCCCGTGAAGCCGTTGCAACAGTCTAACAGTTTAGCACGACTGTGCGTGGCGCTGAGGCGAGCGTCACACTTTGAAGACGGCCCGTCCTCCATCCTTGAATCGGGCCGGACGATCGGGGGGGATTGGGAAAGGGGGGGTTACGAAATCTGCTGCATGCAGCTGGTTTCGGTCCCACCGAGGGGCCCATTCCTCGATACATAGCGGCCTCCGGGGCCGGGAGGCGCCGGGAAAATCAGCTACGTGAGCTGATTCTCAACCCCCCCCTTTGCTATACCCCCCATTCGCCCTGCCCGATTGAAGCTGTTGCAAGCTGAAAAACTGTAGAACCATTCGAACAACGATTCATCATATGACTAATGTTTCGGAGGTCGGCTGGGCAAGCTGAAGAAAGCACAAGCCACAGGCCACTGCGGATCACATTGATTTCTGTTGCAGAAGAATCGCAGGAAACATGGAGGCACATGTTGAAAACCGTGAAGTTGTTGTATCTTTCGAGCCTTAGGATCACAAACGGTGAGGAGGTCTCAAGCGTTGCCTGGCCCGCCTTTTCGACCGCCCATCAAGATGAAGGCGAAGCCCGACTACGGCGGTGGCGACGCATACCAGACGAGGCTGGCGCCAGGCAGAAGGGACGACTGTCCAGTCCTTACAGACGAGCCCAAGGTGCTCGACTTCGCATCGCCGTGGTGGGCGACAGCGCGGAGGAGGCACTTTGCGCGAAGGTGGCGGAGGCGCCCGAGACTATCCCGGCTGTTGTCCTGGGCACCCTGGCAGAGCAGGCGCCGATGACGAAGGGGGCCATCAGGGCGAGAGCGAGCGCGCGTGCGATCGCGAGGGCAGGAGGAGAGGGGAATGGGAGGAGAGGAGGGGACTGATGGGATGAGCTGGGGAAGAGGGGGATGCTAGCCCCCAGAATGCCCCCCCCATATGGATCGAGGAGCTTTGTGTGCCCAGGTGGTCGGGCGGATCCGGACACGACTGGGGCCTCGGAGTCAAAGGGAACCTTGGAGCGCAGATCTTCGTCCAGACTAGGACGGAGCGAGGGTTTTGAAGTTGAGGAGAGGGAGAGTGAGAGGGAGGAAGGGAGGAAGTGGTGGAGTTGGGGAGATGGCGTCAGAGAGACAGACGGAGAGGGAGAGGCATGATTGGGAATCTGGAGTCATACATACATCTACACACATAGCGCACATATATGTAGATCGAATGTGTAGATTAATGATATACAGATGCAAGACTGCGCTCGTGCTTCGGTCCTTGAAGTTTGGTACGCAGGGGGAAAAGACAGGACAGTAAAACATAACATTTCGCGATAACTCCTTGTTGTGCGTTTCCGACACCGTCGTGATTAGAATGTTGTTCGTTATCATTCCTCGTGGTTCCTAGTTCTCGTCCTTATTCTCGCCCTGCCCTGCGAATTCTTCCTCATCCGCATCAGCTATTCAAGCGGAGGTTCTTGCTTGGCCGGCTTATTCGGGGGCCCACGAAAGTTTTCAAGGGATTCTTGGGGCCTTCTAGGGGCCTCCTGGGCGCCTTTTGGGGGCCTCAGGGGACTTCCTGGGCCACCCTGCTTTCAACTGCGGTCTCCCTGAGCGGCCAGGTCACGATTCGGAATGCTCTGGGGGTTTGTTTTGGGGCCATGTTGGGCCTCAGGGGGCTTTCTTCGGGCCATCTTGGAGCCCTGTTGGGCCGTCTTGGGGTTCTCTTGGAGTGCCTGGGCCTCCTGGGCGGTCTCAGACGCCCAGAAGACGCAAGAACGAAGCATTCCCAAGATCATGCAGACAGAACGCATTGGGAATCCATGTTGTTCTGCGTTTCGAAAGCGTCCTTGGGAGTCTTCGTTGCATGGTCTTCGGGCGTCTAGTGGGTGTCTTGGGCCGTTCGGCCGCCCCCCTGACCGATTTGGGTCTGTTGCCTAAGCCAAGCAGTGGCGTCCAGGAGCCCTGGAAAGCTGGGGGACCTTCTGGAGGGCGGCATCGCTCGGACGTGTGCATTTTTCTTTCGGCGAGGACAATCGAGGAGCATCCTTGATCATTTGGCGAAAAAAACACGCACGAAACCAACAAAACAACAGGGCATAGACGTCCGAGCGAGGGCCGTCCAGGGGGGCCCCGGGGCCGCAGATCCGGGGGGTCCCGTTTCGTGGGGGTTGGGAGGGGGGTCCCACCAACCCCCCGAGCTGTAAGCACAGCTTGAAGGGAAGTGAGACATGGGAAGAGGACAGAAAGAGAGAGGGAGAGGCAGAGAAAGAGACAGAGAGAGAGGAACATAGGAAAGAGAAACGAGAAATATGGAACGATAGCTCTATACGAATGTGTGTATACACATCTCTATGCATCTACACCGAGAGAGGAGGAGACAGAGCGAGAGAGGGAGAGAGGGAGATATCTAGAGAGACGGAGGAAGAGCGGAGCGAGCGAACGAGGGGGCGAGATAGAGCGGGAGGGAGGGGTGAGAGATGTGAGGCAAGGTGGGGGAGAACAGCTCCCGAGCCTCGGCGTTGGGGCCGATGGCCCAGGGAGGCGCAGCGGCGCCCAGTGTGCGTCCGCTTCTGCTGACCTCCGTCGCCGACGCCGGGGCACCTCCTCGACGGCCGTCGGCGCCGCACGCTCCCGGGTGATGCCGAAGAGGCCCCTGATGCGGGCGCGCGCGCGCGCCCGCGTGGGCACGCGAGTTTTTCGGACCACTGCATCCTCGGGAGCGGGGGCGGTGCCCCCCGAGGCACCGCTCGCCCGCCCCCGCGGGCCCGCCCGCCCGCCGCCCAGCGACGACGTGCTGCACTGGGGCGAGGTCGCGAGGGGCAGGGTGGTGCCGAGCGGGCGGTTCCTCAAGGCGGCGGCCCGCGGGGGGCAGCCTGGGTTGGGCGCGCGTGCGCGTGCGCACAATTACGGCGTGCGTGTGCGCGCGCGCGCGCGGGCGCGCGTGCGGGCGCGGGCGCGTGTGCGCAGGCGCGTCGTGTGCGTGTGCGTGAGCGTGTGCGTGTGCGCGTGCGCGTGCGTGGGTGCGTGTGTGTCTGTGTGTATGTGCGCGTGCGCGTTCGCGTATGCGCCCGTGTGTGTGTGTGTGTGTGTGTGTGTGTGTGTGCGCGCGCGCGTGCGTGCGTGCGTGCGTGCGTGCGTGCGTGCGTGCGTGCGTGTGTGTGTGTGTGTGTGTGTGCGTGTGTGCGTGTGTGCGTGTGTGGTGTGTGTGCGTGTGTGCGTGTGTGTGCGTGTGTGTGTAGGGGTGTGTGGGTTGGTGAGTGGGTGGGGGGAGGGGCCTTCTTTGCAAGGGCTCCACTGTGGGTGCGCCTCTTCCGCGCGGAACTCCATGCAGATCCTGCATTGGTAAGGGGGGTAGCTTGCTTACCTTCACGCGTAGCGCCAAGTGCCAAGTTGTTTGCAAGTCTATGTGGCCCATGCAGGACTTTGCAACAGTGTAATCATTTCGCAGTCCGAGGAAACACGTGGCTCTCGCTGTGGCCCCGCGACTTGGCACCACTTCGTTGGCGAAGGAAAAAGCGTGTGTGAGAGAGGGGGAGGGAGAGAATGTATGTGCGTGTGTTTGTGTGTGCTTGTGGGGGTCTCTCCTTCTGGCGGTTCACGCGCCTCGCTTGCGTCCCACAGCTAAGCGGTTGGCAATGGCCGCTTCTCGTTGTGCTTTGTTGTGTTCATTGCGTGTCCGCAAAGGGAGGCTTTTCGTCTTGGCACTGTCCCTGCTCGCTCGATTTTCCACCGCTGGCAGTAACCCAGGGGCGCGTTGGAGGCACAACGTGTATGGGTCTGCTGCTCGCAGCTCGCTGTCTGCTGCTCGCTGTTGTTGTTTGGTTCCGTTCCTTGCTTGAACTCGCGGTGCGCATCGCAGCAGATCCTAATCAGCCAGGCTCGGTCCCCGCGTTGTAGTGACCCGTGTAGAGGAGATTGCGTGTGTGTGTGTGTCTGTGAAGGATAGAATCAACGCTTAAAGTGACCTGGTATTGTTCAATGGCGACTGCTTGCACATCGTCGGCGGACGAACGAGTGTGTGTGTGTGTGTGTTTGTGTTTGTGGCGTGTTGCGCGGCTCTTTATGGGCCGCTCCCACTCTTGATTTTGGCCACTGGGCTGATTTCGCGGCGTTACTGTGCGTGTGGCCGCGACGCCAGCTCAAGCATGTGTGTACCCCTCCTGGGCACCTGGCTCGCTGGATGCGACGTGTCGGCGCCACCGCCGGGTTTGCAGGTGCTGCATCTCGCTTTGGTTCCCGCCCCCCTTTTTGTCTGAGCTGTTCGTCCAGGCATGTCCCCAATCTCCGCCCACCCTTTTTTGTTCGAGCTGTCTGTTTGATATTTTATGGGGCCACGAAGCGCCGCACTGTGTGTCGAGGGACGCACGTGGTCACAACCACTGGGCCCGTCGGTGGAGCTCCCTAAGGGGCTACAAAGCGTGTGATGGGTGTGCCGAAGGAATGCGGTCTTCAAAACGAGGACCCAAGAACATATTCTTCACGCTTCGCGTATCCCCACCAGCCCATCTCACTGCAGCAACTCTCGCGAAGCATGCCGACAGTCGTGTTTTTCAGGCGTGTGTCCGCTTGGCCCCGCATATCTCCCCTGTTCCTCCTTCCTCCCGCCTCCTTGTACATCCTCCTTGTGAGGGGAGCGGGAGAAGGACGAGGCGGAGGAGGAGGGAGAGAAAGCGCTCCTCGTGATTTGAGTCGTTTGGGGTTTCTCGTCCTGGTGTGAGTCGTTCGGGCCCTTCTTCCTGGTGTGAGTCGTTCGGGCTCTTCGTGGTGTGAGTCGTTCGGGCTCTTCGTCCTGGTGTGAGTCGTTCGGGCTTCTCGTGGTGTGAGTTGTTCGGGCCCCTCATCCTGGTGTGAGTCGTTCGGGCCCCTCCTCCTGGTGTGACTCGTTCGGGCTCCTCGTGGTGTGAGTCGTTCGGGGCCCGCGTCGTGGTGTGAGTCCTTCGGGCTCCTCGTGGTGTGAGTCGTTCGGGCGCCTCGTCCTGGTGTGAGTCGTTCGGGCCCTTCCTTGTGGTGTGAGTCGTTCGGGCTCTTCGTGGTGTGAGTCGTTCGGGCCCCTCGTCCTGGTGTGAGTCGTTCGGGCTCCTCGTGGGGCCTCTTGGGGGCCTCTTGGAGCCTCGTGGGGCCTCTTGGGGGCCTCTTGGGGGCCTCTTGGGGGCCTCTTGGGGGCCTCTTGGGGCCTCGTGGGCCTCTTGGGGGCCTCTTGGGGGCCTCTTGGGGGCCTCTTGGGGCTTCGTGGGGCCTCTTGGGGGCCTCTTGGGGGCCTCTTGGGGGCCTCTTGGGGCCGCTTGGGGGCCTCTGGGGGGCCTCTTGGAGGCCTCTTGGGAGTCTCCTGGGGGCCTCTTGGGGCCATCTTGGGGCCTCTTGCGACCTCCGCAGAAACGCAAAGGAGAGCTGCCCCCTGAGAAGGACAAAATGAACCCCAAACCTTCGTAAAATCAATGATTTTGGTATGAGGGAAGATGAGCGCGGCCCCCTCAGAAGGCCCAAATGGGGCCAAAACCCTCGTAAAAACAATGTTTTTGACTTCGAAGACGAGCGGAGGCGCCAAACTGCCCCCCCCCCCCCGGGGCCAGAATCCTCGTGAGGGTCGTCGTTTTTGGGCCCTCCGAGGAGTCGAAATAGACCCCCTTGACACCACTCGGAACTCCCTCTCCAGGTCCAGGGGGAGGGGGTAGGGGGAGGGGTATACCCCTCCCCGAAAGGGAAGATAGGGGGTTGAGAACAGAGAGAGCTCTCTAAACCACTCACGCCCAAAGGGCTGGTGGGATTAGTTGGAAATGATGTCCTCGATCCTGGATCCTCCTTCCCCCCCCCTCCACCGTACAGCAGCTGCAAGGTTGACGACCGCTTCCTGCCGCTGTTCTTGGGCGACTGCCCAGCGCTGATGCCGGTCAGCCTTGCGCCGTGTGCTCGTCTCGACAGTCCAGCAGTGTCGAAGCGTTCTGGCTTGCCAGAGGTCCAGCGAAGAATGTTCTGAGAACCTTGTGTAGTTTGCACGACTTGTTATTAGAACATTTCTGATTGATCATGGTTCGTGTGAATGCATCGGGCTTCCGTTCTGAGGACATTGTTTGTGTTACTTGAACGCATCTGGGTTTTAAGGAAGTTCCATGGGAGGCCTGAAACAATGCCAGGACGGTCGCCCCTGCTCAAGACAGTCAGGATGTGTCCGTCCAGGTCGTCGTCTTCGTCGTCGTCGCGCCGTCGCCGATCGAGCACCGAGTCCCGAGGTTAGGGGACGCAGCTCCGACCCTCCTGGTGGAGCTCGAGGGGCAGGGTGGAGGAGGGGCTGGTCGCTATACGGCAGGGACCCGCGCCAAGAGACACCCTGCTTGCCTCCAGGGTGCCCTGGGTGTATTCCTTGAGTTTCGACGGTTCTGCTACGGAACTGGGCTGGACCTGAACGCGGTGTTGCTGGACTTCGGCTGCGTTTTGTTTTTCGTTTTGGCGGGGAGGAACAGGAACATGGGTCGAGCAAAACGACAACCTAAACGAAAAGAAAACGAACAACAGCGTCTAGGTCCAGCCCTGCTAAGGAAGGTGTGATGTTCCCACACCAAATATTAGTGGAGGTTCTGGGGTCTCAGGGCTGGGTTTCTTGTGGAAGGTTTCTTGTGGATTGGCCCCCGCTGTAACGGGAGGGGGTCCCCTCAGGAGAATGGGTCCCAGACCGCAGCGTTCTCCCCGGGGCCAGCGTTTCCTCGCGAGCAGGTTTCTTGACGGCCCTGGCGCCCATGGGCGATGAGTGGGGGGATGGAGGGTTACAAGAAAGACGCCCTAACAGGCCCCCCGTTTCGAGGAAACGCAAACATGGATTAAGGCGCGTGGATTAGCGACGGGTCCCGTTTCCATGCGGAATCGACGCGCTCATCTTCCAAATCGGGCGGCTTTGCCGCCATTTCTCGGGGCTATCTCCCCCGATCCATGGATCTGGCGAACGCGCGCCAGATCCACGTATCCCTAATCCATGTTAGCGTGCGCCCGACCATTGGCAACGCGAAGATGCATGAATGCTGCACCCTCCTTCGCCCCCCGATTCGTTACCCCAGAGTCGAGCCAGGATACGGAGCCGGTTCTGGGGAAAGCCCTGGGAACCTTGAGTCCCACAGCGAGCCCGACATTCTCTGAAAGTGCCGTTCAGTATCATTCAACCGACCCCCATCCCCATCCTCATCCCCTTCGAGACCCCCACCAAACTACCACCCCATTTGGGGGTACGCCCCTCGAAACCCGAAGGGAACGGCCTATATCCCCATCTAGGGGGGTAAATCGGCCAGTGGGGCCCAGGCCACGCCGCTGGGGGTGGGGGTCGGATACAGTCAACCCGCATAGTAAGGATGAGCAAACTTCCCAAGGGTGCCCTTGCATCCTTGCCTCCTCGGTCCATCCTTGGCCACTTTCGCTGGCCGCGCCCCGCTCGAAAAGCTTCGACGTGGCCTTCCAAGGCCCTTGCGTCCTTGTCGTGCATCCTTACTATACTGGTTAACTGTACACCCGTCGAGACCCGAAGGGCACGGCCTATAGCCTCTTCTAAAGGAGTAATCGGCCAGTGGGGCCCAGGCCACGCCGCTGGGGGTGGGGGTCGGATAAACGATGTTCATTGCTGGGCGTCCTCGAAACCCCTTGAAACCGGAAGCGAGGACCTTCCCAGTTGAGCGGCGCCGAGAAACGGGGTCGTCTGCGCCGGCATCGGCGCGTGAGCTTCCCGCGTGAGGCCGCGCGCGAGCGCCCTCGCTTCCAGGCGCAGCGTGCCGCACCGGCGGCCCGCGCGAGCCGCCGCGGACGCTCCGCCGCCCGTCGCCGTGCAGGACGCCCGCGAGAGGCGCGGGGCGCGGCCCTCTCCGCGCCGGCCTCGGCAGACGCAGACGGCCGCGCCCCGTGCCTCGCGTGGCCTCCGGGCCGCAGCGAGGCGGGCGCCCGGCGCCGCCGCCCTCGGCCTCGCAGGGGCGCGGAGCGTCGGTCGCGGCGTGCGGGGCCGGGGTGGCCCTGTGCGCAGGGCGTCGACGACCGAGAATCTTCGGGCGGTCGAGGTGCGGCCTGGACCTGCTCCTCCTCCGCCTCCTCCTCCGCCTCCTCCTCCTCCTCCTCCGCCTCCTCCTCCTCCGCCTCCTCCTCCTCCTCCTCCTCCTCCTCCTCCTCCTCCTCCTCCTCCTCCTCCTCCTCCTCCTCCTCCTCCCTCCTCTCCTCCTCCTCCTCCTCCTCCTCCTCCTCCTCCTCCTCCTCCTCCTCCTCCTCCTCCTCCTCCCCCTCATCCTTGCGACGATCGGGGATCGGGCATCGGGCGACCGAGGGCCGGGCGATCGTGCAGCGTTATCCCTCGGGGCTCAAGGGATGGGGGTCGACGCAAACGGGTGTCGGCCAGAGCGCCCGATCTTGCAGGACCCTGCAGAGCCAGGGCCGCACTGACCCAGGCTTGGGTGCAGGATCTTGCAGGATCCTCAGCATTGACCCCGGTTTGGGTGCAGGGTCTTGCAGGAACTTGCACGATCCTGCCTCAAGGCCTGACTGACCTGGGTCTGGATTGACCCAGGTCAGAAGATCCCCGAGGCCCGTTTTCAGGGGGATTTTTTCTGGACATGGGCTGGTGTGTAAAGGGTGGGGGGGGGTAGGTTTTTTGTTCTGGAGGCGGGGGGAGCTGTACTGACGGTCTGGACACTTAGGTTCGGGCTCTGGGAGCGACGCTCCGTTCCTCGGATCCTTCCCTGGCCCCTTCAGGCGCTCCTCCTGCTGTGCCCACTCGCCTCTGGGGCGCCCCGCTTCTTTCTTGAGCTCAGCGCTCCTCACGGCAGTACGATGGCTTTTGATGGGCCTGTTTTCCACCACCACCATAAGTTGGATGGGGGAGGGGGTCCTCCACATCCTCCTCCTCCTCCGTCTCTTCGTCGTCGTCTACCTCCTCCTCCTCCTCGTCCTCCTCTCCTTCCCCCCTCCAACTTATGGTGGTGGTGGTGGAAAGCAGGCCCATCCGCTCTGCCTTCTGCAGGAGGGGGCGCCGTGAGCGTCTGGAGGGCCCGGGCTCCGGCTCACGGGCGCCCTCGCTGGGACGCCCGCCAGGCGTCTTTGCCGCCGAGGTGGGGTTTGACTGAACGGGTTCCTGCGGTGTCGCTCGAGGGGTTTGCGGGCGACCCTTCACCGGAGGGGGCTTTGGGTCCTGCGCGCGCGAGGTGCCCTCCGCCCGTGTGATCTCCAAGCCTTCCAGGGTGGGGTTTGATTGAACGGGTTCTCGTCGTGTCTCTCAGCACGAACGAAATGGGTACAGAAAGAATGGTTACAATGGCCATCAGCAGTTCCTGTTCATTTTGAGCAGGACTCGCTGTCTGCGCCGCCGCGGGTTGTGTCTATTTGAGACAGGAGGCCGCCTGCCCATCAGCGGCCACTGTTGGTTTGGGACAACAGTTGTTGTTGGGCATTTTCCGTACCCATTTCGGGTTCCCAAAGTCTCGAGGAGTTTGCGGGCGACCCTTCACCGGAGGGGGCTTTGGGTCCTGCGCGCGCGAGGTGCCCTCCGCCCGTGTGATCTCCAAGCCTTCCAGGGTGGGGTTTGATTGAACGGGTTCTCGTCGTGTCTCTCAGCACGAACGAAATGGGTACAGAAAGAATGGTTACAATGGCCATCAGCAGTTCCTGTTCATTTTGAGCAGGACTCGCTGTCTGCGCCGCCGCGGGTTGTGTCTATTTGAGACAGGAGGCCGCCTGCCCATCAGCGGCCACTGTTGGTTTGGGACAACAGTTGTTGTTGGGCATGTTCCGTACCCAGTTCGGGTTCCCAAAGTCTCGAGGAGTTTGCGGGCGACCCTTCACCGGAGGGGCTTTGGGTCCTGCGCGCGCGAGGTGCCCTCCGCCCGTGTGATCTCCAAGCCTTCCAGGGTGGGGTTTGATTGAACGGGTTTTCGTCGTGTCTCTCAGCACGAACGAAATGGGTACAGAAAGAATGGTTACAATGGCCATCAGCAGTTCCTGTTCATTTTGAGCAGGACTCGCTGTCTGCGCCGCCGCGGGTTGTGTCTATTTGAGACAGGAGGCCGCCTGCCCATCAGCGGCCACTGTTGGTTTGGGACAACAGTTGTTGTTGGGCATTTTCCGTACCCATTTCGGGTTCCCAAAGTCTCGAGGAGTTTGCGGGCGACCCTTCACCGGAGGGGCTTTGGGTCCTGCGCGCGCGAGGTGCCCTCCCCGCCCGTGTGGATCTCCAAGGCCTTCCTGGGTGGGGTGTTGATTTGAACGGGTTCTCGTCGTGTCTCTCACAGCACGACGAAATGGGTCAGAAAGAATGGTTACCATGGCCATAGCATTCCTGTTCATTTTGAGCAGGCCTCGCTGTCCTGCGCCCGCCGCGGGCTGTGTCTCTTGAGACAGGGAGGCCGCCTGCCCATCAGCGGCCACTGTTGGTTTGGGACAACAGTTGTTGTTGGGCATTTTCCGTACCCATTTCGGGTTCCCAAAGTCTCGAGGAGTTTGCGGGCGACCCTTCACCGGAGGGGGCTTTGGGTCCTGCGCGCGCGAGGTGCCCTCCGCCCGTGTGATCTCCAAGCCTTCCAGGGTGGGGTTTGATTGAACGGGTTTTCGTCGTGTCTCTCAGCACGAACGAAATGGGTACAGAAAGAATGGTTACAATGGCCATCAGCAGTTCCTGTTCATTTTGAGCAGGACTCGCTGTCTGCGCCGACGCGGGTTGTGTCTATTTTGAGCCAGGAGGCCGCCTGCCGCCTCAGCGGCCACTGTTGGTTTTGGGACAACAGTTGTTGTTGGGCATTTTCCGTACCCATTTCGGGTTCCCAAAGTCTCGAGGAGTTTGCGGGCGACCCTTCACCGGAGGGGGCTTTGGGTCCTGCGCGCGCGAGGTGCCCTCCGCCCGTGTGATCTCCAAGCCTTCCAGGGTGGGGTTTGATTGAACGGGTTCTCGTCGTGTCTCTCAGCACGAACGAAATGGGTACAGAAAGAATGGTTTTAACAATGGCCATCAGCAGTTCCTGTTCATTTTGAGCAGGACTCGCTGTCTGCGCCGCCGCGGGTTGTGTCTATTTGAGACAGGAGGCCGCCTGCCCATCAGCGGCCACTGTTGGTTTGGGACAACAGTTGTTGTTGGGCATTTTCCGTACCCATTTCGGGTTCCCAAAGTCTAGAGGAGTTTGCGGGCGACCCTTCACCGGAGGGGCTTTGGGTCCTGCGCGCGCGAGGTGCCCTCCGCCCGTGTGATCTCCAAGCCTCCCAGGGTGGGGTTTGATTGAACGGGTTCTCGTCGTGTCTCTCAGCACGAACGAAATGGGTACAGAAAGAATGGTTACAATGGCCATCAGCAGTTCCTGTTCATTTTTGAGCAGGACTCGCTGTCCGCGCCGCCGGCGGTTGTGTCTATTTGAGACAGGAGGCCGCCTGCCCATCAGCGGCCACTGTTGGTTTGGACAACAGTTGTTGTTTGGGCATTGTCCGTCCCCATTTCGGGTTCCCAAAATTCTCGAGAGTTTTGCGGGCGACCCTTCACCGAGGGGCTTTGGGTCCTGCGCGGCGCGAGGTGCCCTCCGCCCCGTGTGATCTCCAAGCCTTCCAGGTGGGGGTTCCGATTGAAACGGGTTCCGTCGTTGTCTCTCAGCACAACGAAATGGGTACAGAAAGAAGGGTTCAATGGCCATCAGCAGTTTCCTGTTCATTTTGAGCAGGATCTCTGTCTGCGCCGCCGAGGTTGTGTCCATTTGAGACAGGAGCCCGCCCTGCCCAATCAGCGGCCACTGTTGGTTTGGGACAACAGTTGTTGTTGGGCATTTTCCGTACCCATTTCGGGTTCCCAAAGTCTCGAGGAGTTTGCGGGCGACCCTTCACCGGAGGGGGCTTTGGGTCCTGCGCGCGCGAGGTGCCCTCCGCCCGTGTGATCTCCAAGCCTTCCAGGGTGGGGTTTGATTGAACGGGTTCTCGTCGTGTCTCTCAGCACGAACGAAATGGGTACAGAAAGAATGGTTACAATGGCCATCAGCAGTTCCTGTCCATTTTGAGCAGGACTCGCTGTCTGCGCCGCCGCGGGTTGTGTCTATTTGAGACAGGAGGCCGCCTGCCCATCAGCGGCCACTGTTGGTTTGGGACAACAGTTGTTGTTGGGCATTTTCCGTACCCATTTCGGGTTCCCAAAGTCTCGAGGAGTTTGCGGGCGACCCTTCACCGGAGGGGCTTTGGGTCCTGCGCGCGCGAGGTGCCCTCCGCCCGTGTGATCTCCAAGCCTCCCAGGGTGGGGTTTGATTGAACGGGTTCTCGTCGTGTCTCTCAGCACGAACGAAATGGGTACAGAAAGAATGGTTACAATGGCCATCAGCAGTTCCTGTTCATTTTGAGCAGGACTCGCTGTCTGCGCCGCCGCGGGTTGCGTCTATTTGAGACAGGAGGCCGCCTGCCCATCAGCGGCCACTGTTGGTTTGGGACAACAGTTGTTGTTGGGCATTTTCCGTACCCATTTCGGGTTCCCAAAGTCTCGATGAGTTTGCGGGCGACCCTTCACCGGAGGGGCTTTGGGTCCTGCGCGCGCGAGTGCCCTCCGCCCGTGGATCTCAAAAGCCTTTCCAGGTGGGTTTGATTGAACGGGTTCTCGTCGTGTCTCTCAGCACGAACGAAAATGGGTACGGAAAGAATGGTTTACAATGGCCATAGAGCAGTTCAGTTAATTTTGCGCAGGACTCGCTGTCTGCGCCGCCGCGGGTTGTGTCTATTTGAGACAGGAGGCCGCCTGCCCATCAGCGGCCACTGTTGGTTTGGGACAACAGTTGTTGTTGGGCATTTTCCGTACCCATTTCGGGTTCCCAAAGTCTCGAGGAGTTTGCGGGCGAACCTTCACCGGAGGGGCTTTGGGTCCTGCGCGCGCGAGGTGCCCTCCGCCCGTGTGATCTCCAAGCCTTCCAGGGTGGGGTTTGATTGAACGGGTTCTCGTCGTGTCTCTCAGCACGAACGAAATGGGTACAGAAAGAATGGTTACAATGGCCATCAGCAGTTCCTGTTCATTTTGAGCAGGACTCGCTGTCTGCGCCGCCGCGGGTTGTGTCTATTTGAGACAGGAGGCCGCCTGCCCATCAGCGGCCACTGTTGGTTTGGGACAACAGTTGTTGTTGGGCATTTTCCGTACCCATTTCGGGTTCCCAAAGTCTCGAGGAGTTTGCTCTCAGCACGAACGAAATGGGTACAGAAAGAATGGTTACAATGGCCATCAGCAGTTCCTGTCCATTTTGAGCAGGACTCGCTGTCTGCGCCGCCGCGGGTTGTGTCTATTTGAGACAGGAGGCCGCCTGCCCATCAGCGGCCACTGTTGGTTTGGGACAGCAGTTGTTGTTGGGCATTTTCCGTACCCATTTCGGGTTCCCAAAGTCTCGATGAGTTTGCGGGCGACCCTTCACCGGAGGGGCTTTGGGTCCTGCGCGCGCGAGGTGCCCTCCGCCCGTGTGATCTCCAAGCCTCCCAGGGTGGGGTTTGATTGAACGGGTTCTCGTCGTGTCTCTCAGCACGAACGAAATGGGTACAGAAAGAATGGTTACAATGGCCATCAGCAGTTCCTGTTCATTTTGAGCAGGACTCGCTGTCTGCGCCGCCGCGGGTTGCGTCTATTTGAGACAGGAGGCCGCCTGCCCATCAGCGGCCACTGTTGGTTTGGGACAACAGTTGTTGTTGGGCATTTTCCGTACCCATTTCGGGTTCCCAAAGGTTCGATGAGTTTGCGGGCCGACCCTTCACCGGAGGGGCTTTGGGTCCTGCGCGCGCGAGGTGCCCTCCGCCCGTGTGATCTCCAAGCCTTCCAGGGTGGGGTTTGATTGAACGGGTTCTCGTCGTGTCTCTCAGCACGAACGAAATGGGTACAGAAAGAATGGTTACAATGGCCATCAGCAGTTCCTGTCCATTTTGAGCAGGACTCGCTGTCTGCGCCGCCGCGGGTTGTGTCTATTTGAGACAGGAGGCCGCCTGCCCATCAGCGGCCACTGTTGGTTTGGGACAGCAGTTGTTGTTGGGCATTTTCCGTACCCATTTCGGGTTCCCAAAGTCTCGATGAGTTTGCGGGCGACCCTTCACCGGAGGGGCTTTGGGTCCTGCGCGCGCGAGGTGCCCTCCGCCCGTGTGATCTCCAAGCCTCCCAGGGTGGGGTTTGATTGAACGGGTTCTCGTCGTGTCTCTCAGCACGAACGAAATGGGTACAGAAAGAATGGTTACAATGGCCATCAGCAGTTCCTGTTCATTTTGAGCAGGACTCGCTGTCTGCGCCGCCGCGGGTTGTGTCTATTTGAGACAGGAGGCCGCCTGCCCATCAGCGGCCACTGTTGGTTTGGGACAACAGTTGTTGTTGGGCATTTTCCGTACCCATTTCGGGTTCCCAAAGTCTCGATGAGTTTGCGGGCGACCCTTCACCGGAGGGGCTTTGGGTCCTGCGCGCGCGAGGTGCCCTCCGCCCGTGTGATCTCCAAGCCTCCCAGGGTGGGGTTTGATTGAACGGGTTCTCGTCGTGTCTCTCAGCACGAACGAAATGGGTACAGAAAGAATGGTTACAATGGCCATCAGCAGTTCCTGTTCATTTTGAGCAGGACTCGCTGTCCGCGCCGCCGCGGGTTGTGTCTATTTGAGACAGGAGGCCGCCTGCCCATCAGCGGCCACTGTTGGTTTGGGACAACAGTTGTTGTTGGGCATTGTACCCATCTTTTCCCTGTAATCATTTCGGGTTCCCAAAGTCTCGATGAGTTTGCGGGTGACCCTTCACCGGAGGGGCTTTGGGTCCTGCGCGCGCGAGGTGCCCTCCGCCCGTGTGATCTCCAAGCCTCCCAGGGTGGGGTTCAAATGGGTGGGGTCGGATGATCGCGCCGCGTCAACGATGCATCCACGATGCGGCTCGATTAGGAGCCAGATGCTTTCCATCCCGACGTCGCCGATAATGCATCGGCCACACGGCACCATCCTTCGACCCCTTCACACTCGGACCCCATTGGGACGGCCTAAGGAGCCGGCGTTTATTGGAACGGCGCTCAGACGCAACAGTTTGCACGGAGGCAAGACTGTGTCCACCCGATCTTTGCGCTCGTCTGCATGTCATTGCCGAGGTTTCCCACCGCACTTGGTCATGGGACCACACCGTGTGGTGAGTCAGTGGGGATTCGGGGCGATCGCACGTTTTTTGGACTCGGGTCGTTTTCCTTGGATGTTTCGGGCGATTGGTGTCTACGAGGTCCCAAAATAGTGCGGTGGCGGACCGTGCGGAGAGGTCTCTTGGGATTTCGAGGTCACCGCGTCACAGCGCGGTCCTGTCACCGCACCCTTTTGGGACCCCCAGGATGCATGCCACTGTCGTCCGGGCGTCAGCAGGAGGCCTGTGGGCGGGTGGCGATCGAGGCTGCCTTGGGGTGGGGGGTGAGGGGGGGCGAGGCACATGTCATTCATCTGCCTCCTGCCGATGTACCGAAGGACCGATCCCCCAAGCGGTGGTTATGGAGAAATCCCTGCCTCGCAGGAGGGGCCCCAGGAGGGCTCTTTCACGACCATGCCCGTGTCCACAGGGTGCTACGGAAGGTGCAGTTTTCTGCCCCCCCCCCGCTTAGTCTTCCCCTGGATGGTGTCCGCCCGGCTTTGGGACGAGGAGGCAGCAGAGGATTCGCGCGCGGCTTCTTATGTTTGTCGGCTTGGCACGAGCGTTCATCGGTATCGTTCAACCCATCCCCATCCCCTTCGGGACCCCCACCAAATTACCACCCAAGTTGGGGATACACCCCTCGAAGCCCGATGGGGACGATCTACTATCCCCATCTAGGGGGGTAAATCGACCAGTGGGACCCAGGCCACGCCGCTGGTGATGGGGATCGGTTAAACGATATTCAGATCAAACGTCACGATCTTACAGTGGAAACCCATGCCATGAATCACCCTGCTTGCCTCCATGGTGCGCTTGATTTATTGGGTTTCGATGGTTTTGCTGTGGAGAGCGTGACGCTCCCACACCACACACCAATGGATGCCCTGGGGTCTCAGGGTCGGGCTTCTTGTGGAAGGCTTCCTGTGGAAGTGCTCCTACTGTATTCGATCAGCGACCAGGTTTTACAATAGCCAGAGGGCGAGACAGAGGCCTCCGAGGAACGTCGCCCCCCTCCCCCCCCGCCAGCAGGTCCCCGCCGACGACGCCCCGAGGAGCGGCGCTGGCAGGGGTGACCCTCGGCAGAAGCAGCACGGCATGGGTGACAAGGTGATCGCCGCTTCTTGTGTGTGTGTCGCTCTCTCTCTCTCTCGTTCTCTCTCTGTCTCTGTCTGTCTGTCTGTCTGTCTGTCTGTCTGTCTGTCTGTCTGTCTGTCTGTCTGTCTGTCTGTCTGTCTGTCTGTCTGTATCTCTCGCCCTCTAAATCTGTTATTATCTAACTCTCTCTCTATCTATATGTATCGTCATTGTTGTTTCTCTCTATCTATTAGATATCAATGTCAATATGTGTATATGAATATCAATGTTGGACATCTGTCACTGCCTTGTCTTTATCTCTCTCTCTCTCTATCCCTCTCCTTCTCTCCCCAGCAATGCTGAACCCCTCCCTCTCTCAGCTTGCCATTGTCCTACAATCCATTTCCTCCTGCCCCTCCACGCTCCTAAGTTCACTCCTACCCCCTCCCGCAGCCCCCATGGTTCCCTCGCACTATCGATCTCACTCAACGGGACACCTCGGGCCACCACGGGACATCGCGGGACCCTCTCGAACTCATTATCGGGCTCACTATCGATCTCACTATCGATCTCACTCAACGGGACACCATATGACACCACGGGACACCACATCGACCTCACTATCAATCTCACTATCGATCTCACTCAACGGGACACCACGGGACACCTCTGGGCACCACATCGATCTCACTATCGATCTCACTTTGTGGGACACCACGGGACACCTCGAGGCACCACATCGATCTCAGTATCGATCTCACTATCGATCTCCTCATCGATCCCACTATCGATCTCACTCAACGGGACACCACGGGACACCAGCGGGACACCGCGAGCCACCGGCCGCTGGAGGAGAATCATTCGGTCCAGCCGCGGCCCAGTCACAGGAGGATTTCGGGACACCAGCGGGACACCGGCGGGACACCGCGCGGCACCGGCCGCTGGAGGAGAAACATTTGGTCCGGCCGCGGCCCAGCAACAGGAGGATTTCGGGACACCAGCGGGACACCGGCGGGACACCGCGCGGCACCGGCCGCTGGAGGAGAAACATTTGGTCCGGCCGCGGCCCAGCCACAAGAGGATTTCAGGACACCAGCGGGACACCGGCGGGACACCGCACGCCACCGGCCGCCGGCGGAGAAACATTTGGTCCGGCCGCGGCCCAGCCACAGAAGGATTTCTTCTCGCCCGCCCACGCAGCTTCGCCCGCACGCACGCACGGCATGCACGACACGACCCGAAACCGAAATCGATTTCCCAGTAGGGGGGGTCTCCGTTTCAAGTCGGACTCACCCCCCAACCTCCGATACCCAGATATACACACACACACCTGCAAAACATTACCCCCCTCCCCCCCCCCGTCAGCAGAGGAAATTATAACGCTTCCGGCACCGGGGCCGGGGCGGAAGCGATATCCCCCGCAGGTCACCAAGGTCCGCGGAGGGGAGGTCCGCGGAGGTTCCCAGGAGGCATCCAGAAAGGCCTCCACAAGCCTCTGAATGCCCGGTCCCCTTGGTGGCGACATGAAGCCTGTAGTCCAGAGCCCAGCGACAAGGCACACCTGCCCAGAGTCGCTTCCTGTGATTCTGTGCGTTTCTGTGAGATTCGTCAGAGATTCCTTTGATACTCCGATTGGCTTCTTTTGAGATTCCTTGCCGTTTCCATTTTGTGATTCTTTTGGGACTCCTTTGAGATTCCTCTGGTGTTCCTTCGATGCTATTCTGGGGGTCCCTTGAGGTTCCGGTTCCAGTCATATCCCTTTGATGCCCTATTGCTTAAGGGAGAATCACATCGACATCCGGGGCCGGTGGATTATCTTATTTTCAATAAATGTGCTAACATATCGCGGGTGGGTTCGCGGAATCCGTCTACGATAATTATCTCTCCGTGGACTCTCCCATCGGATCCCCTGAAAGAGTCAATTTCCCTAGTGCGGTCGGAATAGGGATTGCTTATGTCCACGCGAGCCCGCGTTTTCCAAATTCCTTAGATTCATTCGTGGTTCGTTTGGGCTGCCGCTGAGATGCCTTTGCGATTTCTGTTGGGCTCCTTTGAGATTGCTTTGAACTTCCATTGGTTCCTTTAATATTATGCGTGGGATTCCTTGTGATATTCTTATGGGATTCCTTTGGGGGTCCTTCCAAGTTCCTCTGACATTCCCTCGACAATCCTTGAAGGGAGCATCACATCGACCTTGGAGCCAGGACGTGGGGGAGGAAGGAGTCCCAAGCAACGCTTGCACTGGTTTGGGAGGAGAGAAGTGCGCCACCCTGGCCGTTCGACCCTCTGCTCCCATCAGCTCCCGTCTCCTCCCTTCTCCTTCGTTTTTTTTCCATCCACGAAGGGTCAGAAGAGTTCTTGCAAATCCTTATGGTTTTCAGTTGAAGTATAGTTGCTTGCGGTGATTTCATTGTTTGTCACTTTTGCTCTACATTTGATTTCCGATGCGCGTCAGTTTCCCAGTGTTCTAGCAAGGCGGGAACCCATTGGCAAGCGTTCGTGCGCATTGGTTCTTCAGGCTGTCGCCTCACGTTGCCGCCAGATTCGGGCCCGGGGGGATGGCAAATTAATTAATACTTTTATATGTTTTATGTGCTAACGGTATCGCCGCAGGGCGCCGCCCCAAATAGGTATCTATTTTATTTTCTGTGCTAACGATATCGCCGGGGGGGTACTGTTTGCTGTCCACTATATATACATATCTATATATCCGTAAGGGCTTCGCCCCTTGCCGCCGGCCCCCTCTCTCGGATAATGGGAGATGCAAAAGCTAAATCATGAGGTCTGGGCGCCGCCGTGAAGCAGTGTCAAGACCTGTTTGTTTTTCAACGTTGACGCTACGGATTTGCATCACGGGTGCCACCGAATTTCAGAAATGTAGCAAATCCCTTGTGTGTTTGGACCCTGACCCCGCCGATCTGCGTGAGGGGTGCCGCCGAATTCCAGAAATGTAGCAAATCCCGTGAGTTTTTGGACCCTGACCCTGCCGATCTGCGTGAGGGGTGCCGCCGAATTTCAGATATGTAGCACATGCCATATGTTTTTGGACCCTGACCCCGCCGACCTGCGTGAGGGGTGCCACCGAATGTCAGAAATGCTGCACATCTCATGTTTTTTTGGACCCTGACCCCGCCTATCTGCTTGAGGGGTGCAGCCGAATGTCAGAAATGTTGCAAATCCCGTGTTGTTTTTGGACCCTGACCCTGCCGATCTGCGTGAGGGGTGCCGCCGAATTTCAGATATGTGGCAAATGCCATATGTTTTTGGACCCTGACCCCGCCGACCTGCGTGAGGGGTGCCACCGAATTTCAGAAGTGTGGCAAATCCTTTTTGTTTGTTCGACCCTGACACCGCCGATCTGCGTAAGGGGCGTCATTTTTTTAATCACTCCAGCAATTCAGAGCATACGATTCCTCCGAGGTAAATATGTCAGTTTTGGGCCTCCCCTCCTCGCGCGGTCCATCAACAAGGAACAGTAAGCAGCAAGAAGCCAACAAGGAACAGTAAGCAGCAATAAACAGAATTGTAACAGTGGAAACTGGAAGCTGCAACTGGCACAGGAAACTGCGAAGCTTAGCCCTACAGCCTGGTGGCCCCGCAAGGGGAGCGGCGGATATACGTATATGGACGCCCCCCAGTATCATACCGTTCTCTCTCTAAGTGTCTCTCTCGTTCTGTCTCTCTCTGTCTCTCTCTCTCTCTCTGTCTCCCTCTCTCTCATACCTCTCTCTCTCTCTCTTTCTCTCTCTCTCTCTCTATATATATATCCCTCTCTCCAAAAGCATATGTTTTCCAGCTTTTCCAGCTTGTCCTAGAGACTACACCATTGACAAACAATGTGTTTTCCAGCTTTTCCAGCTTGTCCCAGAGACTACACCATTGAAAACCATGTGCTTCCCAGCTGTTCCAGAATTTCCCAGAGACTACGCAGTGGAAAATCAATGTGGTTTCCAGCTGTTCCAGCCTTTCCAGTTTTTGTCCTAGAGACTTCCCATTGAACAACCATGTGTTTTCCAGCTTTTCCTGCTTTTCCCAGAGACTACTCCATGGAAAAACAATGTGTGTCCCAGCTTTTCCAGCTTTTCCCAGAGACCACCCCATTGAAACACACTGTGTGTGTCCTGCTTTTCCAGCTTTTCTGGCTTGTCCCAGAGACTACCCCGTTGATGAACCTTGTGTGTTCCAGCTGTTCCAGCTTTTCCCAGAGACTGCCCCATTGAAACACAATATGGTTTCCAGCTTTTCCAGCTTTTCCAGCTTGTCCCAGAGACTACACCATGGAAAACCATGTGTTGCCCAGCTTTTCAAGCCTTTCCCAGAAACTAACTTATAGAAAAAAACATGTGTTTTCCACCTTTTCCAGCTTTCCCCTTGGCATTCAGTGGTGTAGTCTCTGGGAAAAGCTGAGAAAACTGGAAACCACATGGTTATTCCATTGTGTAGTGCCTGGGAAAAGCTGGAGGAGCTGGAAAACACATGGTTTTTCCATGGTGTAGTCTTTGAACAAGCTGGAAAAGCTGGACAACACATTGTTTTTCAATGGGGGGGGTCTCTGGGAAAAGCTGGAAAACACATGATCGTTTAATGGGGCAGTCTCTGCGCAAAGTTGGAAAAGCTGGAACAGCTGGAAAACACATTGTTTTTCAATGGGGTAGTCTCTGGGAAAAGCTGGGAAGCACATGGTTTTTCAATGGTATAGTCTCTGGGACAAGCTGGAAAAGCTGGAACACACATTGTTGTTCAATGGGTAGTCTCTGGGACAAGCTGGAAAAGCTGGAAAACGATGCTCTGGGATCTACGACGCCATCATGCTTCAATGATATGAAAAAGGCATAAATCAATAAGCCCCGCGGCACGAGCCCCGAAGGGTTCCAAGACGTTACCTGTGAGCTTTCGCGGGGGTCGGCCTCCAAGGCGATATTTGTGAGCCTTCGCGGGGGTCGGCCTCAAAACAAAATTGCGTTAGTCGCCCCTTATTACCAATGACGAGTTGTTTTTGTGTGAGTGGGCTGACTTAATAGTACGCCTCCGTCTTGCTTCAGACGGGGCAGAGAAACTTTTCAATTCCCCTCCCCCATAAATGAACAAGGAAACTGTTCAGTTTCCTTTTCCAGTGATTTGGAGACGCGGCAGAGAAACTGTTCAGCTTCCCTCTCCCGTAACTGAACAAGGAAACTTTTCAGTTTCCTTCTCCAGTTATTTGGAGACGGGGCAGGGCAACTTTTCAGTTTCCCGCTCCCGTAGCCGAACAAGAAAATTGTTCAGTTTCCTTCTTCAGCGATTCGCAAGCGAGAGCGGGAGCGAGAAACTGTTCAGTTTCCCGCTCCCGTAACTGAACAAGGAAACGTTTCAGTTTCCTTCTCCAGTGAGCCTGGAGTGGCAGAGGGAAACTGTTCAGTTTCCCCCTGCCGACGGGGCAGGAACACACTTCAGTTCCCTCCCCCCGCACCGAACATAGAAACTTTTCAGTTTCCATGTCCAGGACCGAAAAGGAAAACTTTTCAGTTTCCCTGTCCGGTCGATGGCGCTATCTATCGCTCAACATTACTGGGAGGCATCCCAAGGGGCCATCACATACATCAAAGAAGCCTCTGACCACGACGAGGGGGACAGCGCCAGTGGCACGAGCCCCGAAGTGTTCAGCGCCAGATTCAATTCTCTCCTCCTCATCCTCCGCCTTCCTGCTCCTCTTGCTGGTTTCCCCTCCCGCCACTGGCAAGGGAGCCTTTTCAGATTCCCTCTCCAGCACATCAGACGGGCCAGGAGGAGAAGGAGAAGGATGAAGAGGAGGAGATTGACGATTGGAGTTTGGAGCGAAAGCGAAAAGGTATGATACTGGGGGGGGCGAGCACACGTGTGTGTATATATATATATATATATATATATATATATATATATCCCTGGGGGGCGAGGCCGGGGGCCCCAGGACAGGTGCCTCGACCCCCCATGGCGGGACGAGGGGGGCCTGGAGCCTCCCTGGAGCAGCCCAGGCGGCCCAAGAGTGCCCCAAGAGCGCTCCACGACAGGCCCAGCAGGCTCCAAGAGGCCCAAGAGGGCGCCAAGAGGGCCCCAAGATGCCCAAGATAAGCCCAAGACGGCCAAAGAGGCCCCCAAGACGCTCCAAGAGGCCTCCAAGAGGCACCCCCAGAGGGTCCCAAGAGGCCAAACTCGTTCATTTTACGAAGGTTTTGGACACATATTACCTTTCCCGCCTTTTCGGCTTTCCGACGCTCCACGACGGCTCAAAGGCCCCCCGCGGACGCCCCAAGACAGCCCAAGAGGCCTCCAAGAGGGGCTCAAGACGGCTCTGGAGGGCCCCAAGACGGCCCAAGACGCGCCCAAGACGGGCGAAGAGAGGCCCAAGACGGCCCCAAGAGGGGAACCGCGAACCGGAAATTCGAGCCTCCCGCCTCCACAGGGCCCCGGGAGGCCCCAAAGGGGCCCCAAGAGGCCCCAGGAGACCCCCAAGAGGCACCCAGGAGGCCCGGTGCCCGAAAACAGCTGCCACGACCCTCCATGGGGGTACCGGGGCTCATTTTCGTTGTGTTTTTACAGGGTTTCCGCGTCCGGGGCCTCAGAGGCCGCCGCCTCCGACCCCCCATGGGAGGACGGGGCGGCCGGGGAGGTCCAAAATAGTCCACGAAGGCCTCCAGAGGCTCCCAAGACAGCCCAAGCGGGCCCCGAGTCGCCGAAAGACTGCTCCGGGACGCCCAAGATAGGCCCAAGAGGGCCCGAGAGGCCCCCCAAGGCATTCCACGACGCTTCAAGACGCCTCTCCAGAGCGCTTCAAGAGGCCGAAATCGTCAATTTTACGAAGGGCTTTCGAACGAGTTTGGCCTTCCAGCCTTTTCGGCTGTCCGACGTTCCAAGACGGCTCAATAGGCCCCCAAGAGCACCCCAAGACGGCCCAAGAGGGCCCCAAGACGGCCCCAGAGTCGCCCAAGACAGCCCAACAGAGCCCCAAGACGGCCCCCAGATGCGCCCAAGAGGGGGACCACGACTCCAAAATTCGACCCTCCCGCTTGAAGAGTGCCCCAGGAGGCCCCAAGGAGCCCCCAAGAGGCCCCAGGAGGCCCCCAAGAGGCACCCAGGAGGCCCAAACGAGGCCTAAAGAGGCCACAAAACAGCCCCGAGGAGTCCCCACAACGGTCCCAAAACGGCTACCGAGAAGCTGCGAAATTGCCTTCACGACGTCCACGACAGGCCAACCACGAGATCCAAACCAACACCCATGAGGCCGCTGACCCACCACCTAGGGCACGGTGGCGGGAGCAGTGGCAGCACTTGTGCACAGCATGTTCCGGCGGGAGCCTTCCGGAACACGCTGTAGGAGGAGGAGGAAGATCAGGAGGAGGAGGGGGACGAGGAGGAGGAAGAGGCCTCCAAGACAGCTCCAAGATAGCCGAAGAGGCTTCCAAGAGGGCCCTGGGCGGCCCACGAGGGCCCCAAGGCGGTGCCTGAGGCGCCCAAGACGGCCCGAGAGGGCCCCAAGACGGCCCCAAGAGAGGCCCAAGAAGGGAAACACGAACCGAGAATCCGAGCTTTCTACCCCGAGAGGTTCTCGGGAAGTCCCAAGAGGCCCCCAATCGGATCCAAGAGGCCCCCAAGAAGCTCCCAAGAGGGTCGACGAGGTTCCAAGAGATCTCCCAAGGTGGCCCCAAGAGGCACAACTCATTGTTTTACGATTGGGCTTTGACGGGTTTGAATTTTTTCTGCCTTTTGGCATCCCGAATGTCCAAGACGGCCCAAGGGGCTTCCAATACCGCTCCCATATAGAGGAAGAGGCTTCCAAGAGGGCCCCAAGACGGCCCGCGAGGATCCCAAGACGGTGCTTGAGGCGCCCAAGACGGCCCGAGAGGGCCCCAAGAGCCCCAAGAGAAGCCCAAGAAGGGGAACGCGACCCAACAGCAGAGCGTTCCCCCAAAAGGCCCACAGGAGGCCGCAAGAGGCCCCCAAGTGGTCCGACGAGTTCCCCAAAAGCTCCCCGAGGGCCTAAAAGGCCCCTAGGAGACGTCCAAGAGGCTTTTAAATAGCCCAAGAGTGCCCTCGATGCGTCAAAACTGCTTCCAGGAGCCCCCTCGGGAGGCTTCCAGATTGCCTCAATCTGGCCGCAGGTGGCCACAAGTCGGGCCTCCACGCAGACAAGACGGCCAATGACGGCTTCAGATTGCAGAACCGGTGCCCCCAAGGGACCATCAGACGCCCCCCAAGAAGCACCGAAGAGGTGCCTCCAACAGCCAGTTGACGAAGCATGCAGAACACCCCAGAAGCTCCTCAGATGCCGTCGCGCGCCTGTGCTTGATAGCGTTGTCCAAGATCGTCCAGCGCCCCCCCGGCCTGGGCTAGAACCTGCGCTCGCGCTCAGGATGGCCTGGACAGTATGCCCAGGCCCGTGCATACTGTCCTGAGTCTTGAATGGATGAGCATCTCACCCAAATCCACAATTCCCGGATTCCTTGGGGCCTTCGGAGATTCCGCGAGAACGTTAAGAAGCAGGGAGGCGCGGTACCGGCCAGATGTCAGGGGATATGTAGGACCCCCGAGTAGGATTTTCATTTTGATGAAAAAAAGACATTCTTGGAATTCATTTTTGTCTCCCAAATCCTCGATCTTTGAGGGCTGGAAGCGGGAAAACGTGAGAAGGCGAAAAACATAGGAAAAACCATGGGACATTCACGATTTTACCCTCTGGGCTCTCTCGGGACGGCTCTCGCAGCTCTCTTGGGCTGTTCTTGGAGCCTCGTCGGGGTCTCTTTGGGGCCTCTCAAGGATGGGGGGTGTGTTGGGGGCCTCTGGGGGGTCCCGGAGGCCTCTCGGAGGTCTCTGGAAGCCTCCTGCTCCCGCTCTTGGGCCCATCTTGGGCCTGTTCTGGGGTGGTCTGGGGCTGTGCTGGGCGCCTCTTCGGCAGTCTTGGAGCCTTCTTGGCCTGTCTTGGGGCCGTCTTGAGGGTCTCTTGGGTGGTCTTGGGCCGGTCTTGGGAGGCTCTTCGGCGCTCTTGGACCGTTGGAAGCTCGAAAACGCGAGAAGCCAAAAACATTGAAAAGACCATTGAACATATACGACTTTGGCCTCTTCGGGCCGTACCGTGATACCTACCAGACTTCTTGGGGTCTCTTGGAGGCCACCTGGGAGCCTCGAGATCTTTTCAGCGCGTTCCGGGAGCATCTTCCCGGAACGCGCTCGTGGCAGGGTGCCCACGTCCGAGGACGTTGGCATGGGAAACCGCAGCGCGTGATCATTCCAGGCGTTCCAGCGGACTCCAGGAATACTGCATGTCTTATGAGGATGGATTCCGCCTCTTGCCCCGAGCATCCCAAGTTGCATGAATGGTTCCCACTCGCCTTCCCAAAACCCAGCGTTGCCCAAGCGCGTTCCGGACGAAAGACCGCTCCAGGACGCCCAAGACAGGCCCAAGACGGCCCGAGAGGCCCCCCAAGGCACTCCACGACGCTTCAAGACGCCTCTTCAGAGCGCTTCAAGAGGCCGGAATCGTCAATTTTACGAAGGGTTTTCGAACGATGTTGGCCTTCCAGCCTTTTCGGCTGTCCGACGTTCCAAGACGGCTCAATAGGCCCCCAAGAGCGCCCCAAGACGGCCCAAGAGGGCCCCTAGGCCCCAGAGTCGCCCAAGACAGCCCAACAGAGCCCCAAGACGGCCCCGAGATGCGCCCAAGAGGGGGACCACGACTCCAAAATTCGACCCTCCGGCTTGAAGAGTGCCCCAGGAGGCTCCAAGGAGCCCCCAAGATGCACCAGGACGCCCCCAAGAGGCACCCAGGAGGCCCAAACGAGGCCTAAAGAGGCCACAAAACAGCCCCGAGGAGGCCTCACAATGTTCCGGCGGGAGCCTTCCGGAACACGCTGCAGGAGGAGGAGGAAGATCAGGAGGAGGAGGGGGACGAGGAGGAGGAAGAGGCCTTCAAGACAGCTCCAAGATAGCCGAAGAGGCTTCCAAGAGGGCCCTGGGCGGCCCACGAGGGCCCCAAGGCGGTGCCTGAGGCGCCCAAGACGGCCCGAGAGAGCCCCAAGACGGCCCCAAGAGAGGCCCAAGAAGGGAACCACGAACCGAGAATCCGAGCTTTCTACCCCGAGAGGTTCTCGGGAAGTCCCAAGAGGCCCCCAATCGGATCTAAGAGGCCCCCAAGAAGCTCCCAAGAGGGCCGACGAGGTTCCAAGAGATCTCCCAAGGTGGCCCCAAGAGGCACAACTCATTGTTTTACGATTGGGCTTTGACGGGTTTTTTTTTTCGGCCTTTTGGCATCCCGATGCTCCAAGACGGCCCAAGAGGCTTCCAATACCGCTCCCATATAGAGGAAGAGGCCTCCAAGAGGGCCCCAAGACGGCCCGCGAGGGCCCCAAGACGGTGCTTGAGGCGCCCAAGACGGCCCGAGAGGGCCCCAAGAGCCCCAAGAGAGGCCCAAGAAGGGGAACGCGACCCAACAGCAGAGCGGTCCCCCCAAAAGGCCCACAGGAGGCCGCAAGAGGCCCCCAAGTGGTCCGACGAGGACCCCAAAAGCTTCCCCGAGGGCCTAAAAGGCCCCTAGGAGACGTCCAAGAGGCTTTAAAATAGCCCAAGAGTGCCCTCGATGCGTCAAAACTGCTTCCAGGAGGCCCCCGGGAGGCTTCCGGATTGCCTCAATCTGGCCGCAGGTGGCCTCAAGTCGGGCCTCCACGCAGCCAAGACGGCCAATGACGGCTTCAGATTGCAGAACCGATGCCCCCAAGGGACCCTCAGACGCCCCCCCAAGAAGCACCCAAGAGGTGCCTCCAACAGCCAGTTGACGAAGCATGCAGAACACCCCAGAAGCTCCTCAGATGCCGTCGCGCGCCTGTGCTTGAT
>CAUYUJ010007806.1:42500-44277 GCA_963575745.1 Prorocentrum cordatum
ACCACCAGTTCACACAGCAGCACACAGAGACACTTGCATGGCATCACCGCCAGTACACGCAACCACACGCAGAGACACTTGCATGGCACCACCAGTAGTACACACAGCCGCACACAGACACCTGCATGGCATCACCACCAGTCCACACAGTCACACACAGAGAAGCTTGAATGGCATCACCACGTGTACACGCAGCCACACTTCAAGACACTTGCATGGCATCACCACCCGTAGACACAGTCACACACAGAGACACTTGAATGGCATCAGCACCAGAACACACAGCCACACACAAAGACACTTGTAGGGCATCACCACTAGTACACGCAGCCGCACACAGACACACTCGCATGGCATCACCACCAGTACACACAGCCACACACAGAACACTTGCATGGCATCACCGCCAGTACACACAGCCACACACAGAGAAACAACGTGCGTCGGCATCAGTCAGTACACGGACCGGCCCTCAGGCCGGAACCCCTGATTGCCCACAGATGCGTTGCGCAGCAAACCGCAAAGTGTGCAACACATAAGTCGCAGTTTCAATATTTGTTTTTTGTTTGTCGGATGTCGGTTCCCGCCAGAAAATTCCGTGGACCACCTTAGGGGTAACCGTCGGAAAATGTCCAGCCTGGAGGCTGGTCCGTTCGGACCGGCCTTGGCCTGGAGGCCGGTCCGTTGCCTAGTAGTTGTGAAAGTAGTAGTAGTAGTAGTAGTAGTAGTAGTAGTAGTAGTAGTAGTAGTAGTAGTAGTAGTAGTAGTAGTAGTAGTAGTAGTAGTAGTAGTAGTAGTAGTAGTAGTAGTAGTAGTAGTAGTAGTAGTAGTAGTAGTAGTAGTAGTAGTAGTAGTAGTGGTGGTGGTAGTAGTAGTAGTAGTCGTCGCAGTAGTAGTAGTAGTGTAGTCGTAGTAGTATAGGAGTAGTAGTATAGCGTAAGTAGTAATAGCAGTTAGTAATAGTAGTAGTTGTCGTGGTCGTCGTCGTCGTCTCGTCGTAGTAGTAGTATAGTATAGTAGTACTAGTAGTATCGTATAGTAAAGTATAGGAGTAGGGAGGAGTAGTAGTAGTATTCGTACAGTAGTAGTGTAGCAGCAGTAGTAGTAGTAGTGTAGTAGTATAGTAAAGTAGTTCTACGACTGCGACTACTACTACTACTACTACTACTACTTTTCACTACTACTACTACTACTAATACTAACTACTTCTGCCACTTCTACTACTACTACCACTACTACTACTACTCTACTATACTACTACTACTACTACTACTACTACTACTACTACTACTTACTACTACTAACTACTACTACTACTACTATACTACTATACTACTACTACTATACTACTACTACTACTACTACTACTACTACTACTAGTAGTAGTAGTGCTACTACTACTGCTACTGCCGCTACTACTACCTACTACCTACTACCCACGACCTACTATGTACTATTTAGTACCTACTACCGATTACAACTACAACTACTACTATCACTACTCGCCTCCAGTGGTAGTGGTGGTATTAGTAGTAGTAGTAGTAGTAGTAGTAGTAGTAGTAGTAGTAGTCGTAGTAGTAGTAGTAGTAGTAGTAGTAGTCGTAGTAGTAGCAGTAGTAGTAGCAGTAGTAGTAGTAGTAGTGCAGTGGTAGTAGTAGTAGAAGTAGTCGTCGTAGAAGTAGTAGTCGTAGCTTTTGTAGTTGTAGTTGTAGCTGTAGTTGTTGCGATAGTAGTAGTAGTAGTAGTAGTCGTAGTCGTAGTCGTAGTCGTAGTCGTA
>CAUYUJ010007807.1:0-21270 GCA_963575745.1 Prorocentrum cordatum
GCGGGCGGGCCAAGAGACCGGAGCAGCTCGGGGCGGCGCCCGACCTCGCGCGGCCGGGACGGACCCGCCGGCTGGCGCCGCGGCGGGGCCGAGGGTTTCCGGGGCCTCCGGCGGGACGCAGGCTTTCAGCCGTGGTGCTCTTCCAGTTGGTAGGGCAGGGGGCAAGCCCCGAGACACGACGCTGCAAAAGAAGCGCAACAGAGCAAAACATCAGGCCCGGAATCCTAGACCCCATCTTTCTGCGACTCGCTTCGAGCCCGATCGATCTGTGATGTTCCAGGTGCCCGAGATGGAGCGACAACGCCGATTCTGAACAAGAGCTCAACGCCAGGATCGCAGGGAACACGCAGGGAGGCCTATGCGTCACTCTTGCATCCACTGTGCCCCGGGGCGAGGTCGGAAGTCTGTGGGCATCGCTTACGCGCAGGAGTGACGTCTCGCTAGGGGGTACGGCTCTCTCCGGGAGGGCGGGCGGAGGGGGTGGACAAGCACAGAGGGCGGCCACTGCGTCACTCGTGCCCCTCGACCTCCTTTTTCTCCTCCCCTCCCTCTGCCCCTCCCCTCCCTTTGCCCCTCTGCGTGTCCTCCCTCTGCCCCTCCCCTCCCTCTGCCCCTCCCCTCCCCGCCCCTCCCTCCTCCCCTCCCTCTGCCCCTCCCCTTCCGCTTCGTTACTCTCTCTCTCTCTCTCTCTTTCTCTCTCTCTCTCTCTCTCTCTCTCTCTCTCTCTCTCTCCCCCCCCACCCCTTCCCCGCGTGCTCCGCTCCGCTTCCCCATCCGCTTCTCACTAGCCTCCGCTCCCCTCCCTCGCTGCCCCTCCCTGTCCTGACTACCTACCAGACCACCCCCCCAACCCAGCCCGAGGACCCGATTTTTGAGCTGGGGGGTACGATGTTCCCCCCCACTGGAAATGGAGGGCCACTCCCTTGGGCGAAAGATGCTCGTCGATACTCCGATGCTCGCTCACACCTGGTGACATCAGGGCTCAGGGTGCTAAGCAGAGGAGGCCGCGTCCCGCGGTGGCAGAGTCGCGGGAAGCCCAAACGCACGGTTGAAATCATTTGCGATCTCATTCAGCTTTCAGCCCCGACGCTCCTTCCCAGATGTCGGCCTCTGGGAGCCGTTCCTAGACAGCCAGTGCAACGTCTCGACATAAATCAGGGCGGAGGTTTTTCGTCGCTTTCGGCGTCCGGTGGCCCTTACGCGGCCCCTGTGCCGTCAGAACGACTCAGGATGAAAGCCAGCCCTGAGGGAAGGGTCTGGCCTTCTGGGGCCCCACATCAAACAAACACAGGACATCCAGACATCCGACAGTGTGATATTTGCAGTGGGCGGCTCGAGAGGTCTCGACCCCTTTCCTGGGGTGGTTTTCTGTCCCAGATTCATGTTGTTTGATGGTCCCAGGGCCCAGATGTTGGTTCCACAAGATGCCGAAATCTATGTAAACGCAGCCAGACGTTCGAAGAACACATCGTCGGAGATCTGGGCATCGGGATGTTGGGATCTCGGGCCCCTGGACATCAAACGTTGATCTGGGCGGAAACGCGGGGCCGAGACGTCTGAGGCTCGCGGGTTGAGACATAGATTTTTGTCGCGCGCCTGGGTTCGAGGATCGAGGGGATGCAGTTTTCTTGGGCGTCTCCGGCCCGTTTCGTGACTCAGGGGGCATCTTCGTCGTCGTCGTCGTCGTCGTTGTCGTCGTCGTCCAAAGATCCAAGTTCTGGAGGCTCTTCTGGGGCAGCCCCAGGGAGGTCCTCACGAGTCAGGGAGGTCGCCACCTTCCTCGAGGAAGCGCCGTGCTTCCTCGGGGAGGTGGGCCCCCAGGGGAGCACTCCGGAGCCCCGCCAACACGACCCCACGTGCCCCAGGGACCTCCTCGAGCTTCGATCCCGGAACCAAGATCTCCAGGAGGAGCCACGAGCACTCCAGAGCCCTATCAAAACGACCCCACATGCCCAAGAATGTCCTATGCCCTGGAGCCTCGACCCGAGGTAAGGAGCCGAACTCCATACACCGACGCGTTTTCCGGCCCCGCACTGAAACTCGCACAGGAAAGCGGATCCTGGTGTATACGGGATCCTGGTGTATACATTTTTCGTTGTTTCCCCGGGAAAGCGGGGAAAAAGTATACACCACACCACCCCGATGTCGTCCCCGATCCTAAAAAAATCCGGAGATTGAAGAACAGCCCGCCACTGGTAATGTATATGCTCCAGCTTCCGACGAGGACCCAGATTTCAAGGAGGAGCTGGTGACTCACCTCAGCGGACACCGTCGTCGTCGTCGTCGTCGTCGTCGTCGTCGTCGTCGTCGTCGTCGTCGACGCCCTGGCCCGCGGAGGGGCACGGCTGCGGCCGAGCCCGCGGCGGCGCCCTTGGCGGGCCAGAAGCCGATGCCGGCGGCGGAGGGGTTGTAGACCACCTCCCGGGGGGCGGCGCTCGGCTGAAGTCGGGCCTGTCCCTCTGCGGGGGGGATATCCAAGAATAGTCAAAAGATAATGCGGGGACTATTTTTTGAATATATGTTTTGGCCACTTGGGAATGTTTGTTGACAATATCATAACTGTTCGTCGAAAATCCCCCTGTCGGGGGACACGCCCGACTTAACGCTCGGCCTCGAGACCCAGGTCCTGCCTCGTCGCGGCAGCATTGCGGCGCGGGCTTTTCGGTCCTTGCCAGTCTCGGCGCCCTCGCCGGGCCGCAGTGTCGTAACACGACGCAGATGAGAAGCCGGTCCCGGGGGATGGGTCGGGACCTCCAGGGGCCCATGTTGCGAACAAAATCATGACGTCGGGCGTCGTGGGTCTGGGAGTTGGGCGTCGAGGCGACCGCAGAATAAGAGCACATCGAGAAGCCGACGCTGGTGGCGGAGGCACCTGCAAAATTGGCACTCGGCTTCGAGAAAGCGGGCGTCGCGGCGACCGCCGGATAAGAGCACATCGGGAAACCGATGCTGGTGGGTGGAGGGGTAAACCACCTCCGAGGTTGGCGCTCGGCTTCGAGAAGGGGTGCGTCGAAGCGACAGCAAGATAAGAACACATCGAGAAGCCGATGCTGGAGGCGATAGGGGTTGTAGCCAACCTCTGGAACGACGGTCGGCTTCGAGATGGGCATGTCGAGGCGAGCACCTAAGAAGATCAGGTACTGATTATCCCGATTGCTCGGATCAAGATGCGAAGACATCGGATGCATAATACTATCACATCGGACATGAGCACATCGGGTGCGGACGCGGATGCCACGTTGGATGTGGATACGATCACCTCTGGAGCGGGCTCAGCTTCGAGAGGGGCGCGCGGAAGATTACCACAACGCCTTGTAGCCCGAATCCATCACCCCCCCCACCCCTGCGCTCGGGCACTACTGTGTACCCCACCTTTCTCAAATTGATAACAGAAGTTCTGGAAAATCCCTCAAACGTCGTGCCTGGGCGGGTGTTCTCTCAATCTCTAATTTGGGCTGTTCAGTCGGCCTGAACGCAAGAGTGACCCTATACCCTATAAGCAAGAGCGATCCTTGGTGCGCGGCTTGAAGGGGGCGCGGGGGAGGGGGGGGCCAAACCCAGCAGCATAAGCCGCTTCTACCACATCACATTCAGCGATCGGGGGACCCCAGGTGGGACCCCGAAAGCCGCGAGCCAAAGGTCATTCCAGCGAAGGGTCGGGTCATGCTCACGACTGGCTTCGGGTCATACCTCCGGAGTCCAACGGCTGGGAGGCCCCCCTGGGAAGCTCTCGGCGAGGCCGCGCTGCTCGAAAGCATCCAGACGCAAGATGTACAGGAATCGACGGACACGCCTGGAAACGTCCAGCCGCGCACCAGAGGTCACTCCAGCGATGGGCCACTCTTGCGTGCAGCCGACCAGTGCGCCAGACGAAAACGGAGTCATATCGGGCCATCGGGGGAGAGGGGGGGGGGGAGTGCGGTTAAAGCTTCTGGTTGCGCACAGACAGCCCCCCAGGTAGTCTCGGCTGGCCTCCAAGCGCCCCCCCGTAGTCCCAGCTGGCCTCAACAGGCTCCCCGAGTAGTCCCAGCTGACTTCAACAGGCACCTCGAGTAGTTCAGGGCGGTCTCAACACCCCAGCGCCGCCTCCGGCGGCGCCATTGGGGCGCTCCGCGCCCCAGGGTTGGGGTGTTGGGACCGCCCCAAACTACTCGGAGGGGCGTGTTGAGGCCAGCTAGGAATACTTAGGGAGCCCGCTCAGGCCAGGCGGGACCACCAGGGGGGGGGGTCGGCGAGCTGTCTGCGCTCAACCCGTAGCCTTACCACGGGTGTGTGCAAAAAAAAACTGCACCCTGGGAGGTCTGGACCCCTTCCCTGGGATCGCTGGTTCATCCCGGGTCGTTCGTTGACGGTCCTGGGGCCCAGCGAGGGCCTCCAGAGGCCGAAAACACCCACAACCATGAACACCTCCCGTTATTTTTGCGACGCGAGGGGGCCTGGGTCCTCCTCCCTTAGCGGCCTCCTAGATGGGGTCGGAATAGATGGGGTCGGAGGATCGTGCCGCATCGCCGATACATCAGCGATGCATCGGCGATGCATTGGTGATGCACCGGCGGTGCATCGTCGACGTGGGCGATCCATCGGCGCCGTCGACGTGGAGCAACTCGGGTCCCACTTCGAGCCGCGTCGGCGATGCGCCAGCGATGTGGCGCGATTCTTCGACCCCATCTACTCCCACGCCATGGAGGCCGAAATCCTCCATCCTGGTATGGGTACAATTCCCGACAACAGATAGTGTCCCAAACCGGCAGCGTCGATGTTGGCTGGGCGGCATGCCTCAACAGAACACAGTCCGCGGAACCGCCGACATCACCAGAACTGCCGTTGGTGTTTGTACCTGCTCTTTCCGTACCCATTTCGATCGTCTCGATCGTCCCTCCCCGTCCACGGCTCTTGATGGATTGGCGGGATTGGCGATGCATGGGCGATGCATTTTCAATGCCTCGCCGAAGAATCGGAGCCGCATCGCCGATACATCGCCGATACATCGTTGATGCATCGGCGATGCACCGGCGACGTCGGCGATGCATCGGCGATGCAGCGCGACCCTCCGACCCCACCTACACCGACCCCATCGAGGGGGCCGAGATCCTCCCTCGCGACGCAAGGGGCCTGGCGGCGCGCACCAGGGGGAGGGAAGGGGTGAAACGGTACTGATCTTCACCGACCCCGTCGAGGGGGCCGAGATCCTCCCTCGCGACGCGAGGGGGCCTGGGTCCTCCTTTGAGCAGGGACCGACCGTCCTGGCATTCCTATAGGCCTACCCCGACATGTTCTTAGAACCAAAAAATGTTCTGATAACAAAAACAGGTTCTTAAAACATAAGCCCGCCGTGTTCAAATTAGCCTGGCGAAAGACCCAACCATATGCAGTTGTGAATACCGCAATTGTGAATACCATCTTCGCCCGCGCTCCCTATGTGGCCACGGCTTCCCGCCGGAGCCCGACATGCTCAAGAACACGTTCGTGGCCGTCTTCGCGGGCGCCAGGCGCGGTTGTTGAAGCAGCACAACTATGGGGCCACAATCCTCGTGAGGGGTGTGCCGCAATGGCCCGGGGCCGCCATGCGAACCCTGCCACTGGCGCCTTCGGTGGAGCTCCTGTGGGGCCACGATCCTCGTGAGGGGTGTGCCGAAATGGCCCGAGGCCGCCGTGCGAACCTTGCCACTGGCGCCTTCGCTGGAGCTCCCTATGGGGCCACGATCCTCGTGGAAGGTGTGCCGAAATGGCCCGAGGCCGCCATGCGAACCGTGCCACTGGCGCCTTGGACTGGCACTGGGTCCTCCTCGGTGTAGAACATTGCTTGGCAGGCCTATAGGCGAGCCAGGACGCTTCGCCACTGCTTGGATTGGCGCGCAAGCCTGGATTGGCGATCCATGTATTTGGCGCGCGGTCGCCAAATCCATGGGTCGGGGGAGGTGGCCCTAACCAAAATGCGGCTGGGGGCGCCTCGTTCGGCGGCGGCAATCAGCGATTTCATATGGAAACGGGACCCGTCGCTAATCCACGCCCCCTTAATCCATGTTTGCGATCGCCTGATTTTGGGAGAAAAATGGAAACTAGTCGAAACATATATCCAAAACGAATCCAGCAGTAAGAGCACATTCGTCCCCAGGCTATAGCTCTTTTTTGAACTGTTTTGTTCAACGTTCCTCCTGTAGAGGGCCGTGCCCGACAGAAACCTAGCGCCAACATGACATGCGTCCATGTTTTTTTTGCGGCCGTGCGCCTAGAGGGGAAGCGAGAGGGGCAGGCCTTCTCAGAAGGCGGCGGGGCTTCTCAGAAGCCCTCCAGCGCTCTGAGAAGCCGCCTTTGTCTTCGGAGACGGCTGAGAAGCCTTTTTTGAAGGCCGGAGGCCTTGCGAGCCTTCTGAGAAGGTCTGCTCCCCCTGCCTCCCCCCCCGGGCTCGCCGCCGAGATGTTCCCCCCGAGCTAAGACCTCCCGCGCCCTGAAACGTAAAGGCGGACTTGCGGTCAGAAGTGTTTGCTTAGCGTATCGCGGCGGCGGCCCCCGCGACACGCTATGCTAGTGCGAGCGGATAGCGTGTCGCGCCGATCCGCGGGACAGAAGGCTGGAGAAAGCTCGGGACAATGATTTGAGGACTGGGGGAAAAGGTGGATAGCGTGTCGCGGCGGCGCGACACGCTAAGCCAAAGTTCCTCACTGTATTTCGCAGGGTTTAGCCTCCATTATCCTTTTTCGGGCTCTCGGATCGGGCGGGACTTTTTCAACAAGGGAGTGGGGGGGGGGCAGAAAACGTGGGCCATCGTTGCGCGGGAAACCTACCCTGAAGGGCCCCCAGAGGGGCCCTAATCTGCCATCCCAGCCCCAAAAAGATGTTGGAAAGGTGCACCTTGCGCCCCCCCGCCCGTTCAGTTCTTCCACGTCGCCGTCAGGCCGGATCCTGGAGCATCAACAAGATCGATGTGGGGTAGAGCGGGGCCTCAGGGAGGGATGGAGTCGATGGGCCCAGGCGCCGGGGCACGCGCACAAACGACATCAGGACATGGGATGTCTGTCTGATTTCGTTCGTTCGTGTGTTTACTTGTTTGTTATTGTTCTATGTTCCTCCTTCTCCACGGTGAGCGCGCAGCAGCATCTATAGGGTGCCTTGAACACGACCTGTGGACAAACAACACCTCAAATTCCCGTCCGACAGCCGTCTGCCCCATGTATACTGCAGTACCAATGCTCTACTGCCCTGTACACGATAATTCCGGCCACGGAACAACCATGGCATGTCGCCGCGCCGCTTGTTCTCGACGCGCCCAGGTGGACGACGCCGACGCCACAGCAAACCCACGGCAAACCCTGAGACCCACGCCCAAGTAGACGATGCTGGCACCGCGGCAAACCCGCGGCGGGCCCAACGCGCCCGAGGCGGCGTTTGCCCTGATGCCCGCAGCGCCCTGCCCAAGACGTAGGGCCGCGCGTCGGAACAAATGGCGCGACGACGTGCTTACTTCACCGCAAGGGGAGGCCTGTGCCAAAGGCCCTGCGAAGCCCAGACTTACGCCCAAGATCCGACGCCACGAAAAGTACGAAACACCGCAGAGGCCCCGACTGGAGCCCTAAGACCCCGTCTCTCTGCTGCCTTTGTCGAGCAGGCGGCGCGGCGACACGTGGGCTTGTCCTGCCACAGCGCAAAAACGGATGGGGCGCTCGGGCGGGCCCGGCCCCCGGGCACGCGGCGCGGACTGTGGCCGCGCGCGGCGGCGCAAGTGAACTTTTGGGCAGCCCTTGCTCGGGGCCTTGCCAGGGGTAGGCTCTCGTCTGGCGGCGTGCACACGCGGGTGGGGGGAGGGGAGAAGGCTTCTTAGAAGGAGGCCGCTTCCAAGAAAGCGCCTGCCCCGCATCCATAGACAAGGCATGCGCCGTCCGAGAAGGAAGGGTGCTCTAAGAAGCCTTCCCGCCTCCCCCCTACGTGCCCCCCTTCTGCGCGTGGCTGAAGGACAGCCCTTTCTCGGCGCCTTGCCAGGGTTTGGCTCGCTATCTTTTCCTCCACACCACACGGCGCCGTCCAGAGAGACCTGGGCCCTGGTTAAAGAAGGGCGGACCTATCCGTACACGCGCCTTCGCGGTCTGGGCTCCAGGGGGCGCGATCCCGCGGAGGCGCGGTCGCACGGATACGTTCCGCGCAGGGCACCCGCGAACAAAACGCCCCGTATGTGGACGTCTTCTTATTCGGCGTTTCGACATTGGGCGGAAGGGGGGGGATGGGGAAAAGGGGCTGGTCCTGGACCTCTGCTTAATGTGACTGTTAGCAACCGTGCGACCCATGGTGGAGACTCCACCTGCGTGAAACAGGCGCCAAAAAAAACACGATCTACTCCACGGGGGGGGGAAGGGGAGGTGCGAGGGCCCGCGCCGATCGGCAAAGCAATGCATACGAAGACGACGACTATCTCTCTTGGGGTCGCTCTCGTGGAGCCACCTGGAGGCCTCGGAAGACCATCAAAGGCAACACGGCGAGAAAACGACCTTCGCTGATGCCCCTTAGGTCGATAGGCCTGTTTTTCCACCACCACCACCGCCACCGTAGGTTGGAGGGGGGAAGGAGGTAGAGGACGAGGAGGAGAGGAGACGGAGGAGGAGGAGAAGGAGGAGGTGGAGGAGAAGGAGGTGGAGAAGGAGAAGGTGCAGGAGGTGTATAAGGAGGAGGATGACGAGGAGGAGGACGAGGAGGAGGACGAGGAGGGAGAAGGGGGAGGAGAGGAGGAGGAGGAGGAGTGGAGGAGGAGGGGGGAGGAGGAGAGGAGAAGGAGGAGGAGGAGGAGGAGGAGAGGAGGGAGGGAAGGAGTGGAGGAGGAGGAGGGAGGAGGAGGAGGAGGAGGAGGAGGAGGAGGAGGAGGAGGAGAGGAGAGGAGAGGAGGAGGGAGGAGGAGGAGGAGGAGGAGGAGGAGGAGGAGGAGGGAGGAGGAGGAGGAGGAGGGCAGGCCGCCGAAGGCCGCCCCGCAGAGGCCGCCTACTAGCCCCCCCCCTCGCGCGGGGAGGGCGTCGCCCCCGCCTGCTTGCCCGCCACGCGCTCCTCCCGAACGCCGTAGGGCCAGGCCCGCGACACTTGCTGAGGCACTGGGTCGCGGCTGCTTTTTCGGGCGGCTGCGCTGCGGAGGAGGAGGAGGAGGAGGAGGAGGAGGAGGAGGAGGAGGCTCAGAGACTCAGACCTCTCGGGAAGCGGAGGAGGATGAGGAAGAAGAGGAGGAGAGGAGGATAGGAGGAGGAGGAGGAGGAGGGAGGAGGCAGGAGGAGGGGGAGGAGGAGGAGCAGAGGAGGGGCAGCAGGAGGAGGGAGAGTGGAGAGGTGGAGGAGAGGAGGAGGGGGGAGGAGGAGGCTCAGAGACTCTCCTTCGGGAAGCGGAGGAGGAGGAAGAGGAGGAGGAGGAGAAGGAGGAGGCTCAGAGACTCAGACCTCTCGGGAAGCGGAGGAGGAGGAGGAGGAAGAGGAGGAGGAGGAGGAGGAGGAGGAGGAGGAGGAGGAGGAGGAGAAGGAGGAGGAGGAGGAGGGGGAGGGGGAGGAGCAGGAGGAAGAGGAGCAGCAGGAGGAGGAGGAGGAGGAGGAGGAGGAGGAGGAGGGGGAGGAGGGCGCGCCGTCGAGGCGCGCGGCGGCCGCGGATGTCGTCGAGGACTCCCGATCGGCCCGAAGGCCGTGCCAATCTAGAACTCGGAGGGGACATCTCGGCCCGTGCCTACTCGGGCGATTCTGCGAGCGTCGTGCGAGGATTGCTTCGCGGGCAGGCGGGAGCGGGAGCGGGAGGGGAGAAGGGAGCGGGGGACGGGAAAGGGGAAGAGGAAGAATAATCCGTTCCGATCTTGTTCGCGGGCACCTTCCCGGAGAATGCCACGCTGACAGGCACAGATTCAGTCAGTCCTAGCTGGGCGCGCCATCGAGGCCGATCGCTTTCAGGTGGCTGAGCCCAAAAGCCCCCTCGCGCCGCGACCGAAAATCGTTATATCTGTATTTGTTAGCTTCGGCCTCTGGAGGCCCTCGCCAGGCCCCGGGACCGGCAGACAACGGCGCAGGATGAACAGCGGGGCATGGGGACTGGGTGGAAACCTCCAGGGGTCCACGTCGTGAACCAAACTATAACATCGGGGTCGGCGGGAAGTCAGGGGGGTACACAGCATAGCGTCTCGCTCTGGAGGCGTCGGCGGTGCGGCAGAACATGTGACAGGCCACGCTCATGCACAACGAATTGGTTCAGGCACGTGCCAGGGAGGTGGCCAGGGCTCCACCCTACGGTCGGGAACTTTGTCTTCGCAAACATCCACGTGACTCGTTTGTTTGTCCCTGTTACTCGTGCGCGTGCCGTCCGCATCGCAAGTCAGGTGCAGACAGAGCGCGAGGAGCCCTTTAGGGCCCAAAAGGGCTTTTAGAGCCCGAGAAGTGCACGCACTTTTTTCTCTCCCCCCATTTTATCGCCCCCCGTTAATTCACGCCCAAACGTGGGCACCTGTGGATTCAGGGCCTCCGGAATTGAGCACTTGTTGGCGTCTTCCTGAGCGCGACGACCTGAAAAGCTCGGGAAGTTCACGCCTGGGGGCCACGGCGAGGTTGGTGTGGCGTGCCGCCGCGCGCGGTGGCCCAGACCTGGCGGCGCGACACGCCAAGCAACCGCTCCCGAGCGTGTACCTCCAGAGGCGGCCGCGCGGGTACGGACAGTCGGACCCGGGACAGAAGCACACCCCTCCCGCGCGGGTGCGGACAGTCGGATCCGGGACAGAAGCACACCCCTCAAGAATAGGAGGCCCTCCAAAGGCCAGAATGACGAGCACTCGAGGGTACCCCCCCCCCAGGAGGCACAGGCACGCCCGACGAGCACGACGAGCACCAGGGCGCCCCCCGCCCCGAGCCGACCTCGATCCTCCTGCCTCGGTGCGACGGTGCAGCCCGCGGGGGGAGGCAGCGAGCGCGCCGGGCCCCCCGCGCCGGGGGCCGTGGCTGCTCGTCGGGGCGCGCGGGGCCTGCGTGGGAGTTGCCAGCCTGGATCATATCCCTATCCCTATGCTGGGCATCTCCTCATCACGATGCCAATCTCAGGGATTCCTCCATCTTTCGAGGGGGCATCCCTAAGATTGTCATCGCTTTTTGGCGTGCCAATCTCAGGGGTAGGGATCAGTTCGAGGCTGGTAAGGGAGGGCCGCCACGCGGACCTCCCACGCCACGAGCGGCACGCGCGGCGACGCGCGCCCCTCCCCGCCGCCAGCGCGGGCCTCCGGGAGCCCCCCCCCGCCTCGGGCGCCGGGGCCGCCGAGTCCCCTCTCCTCCCAAACCTCTTCCTCCACCTCTACATCCTGATCGCTCTCAAATTACCCTCCCCTCCCCCTCATCCCCCCCTATCCTCCTCCACCCCTATCCTCCTCCCCCCTATGTCAACCTACTCGCCTCCTTCCCCCCCTATCCTCCTCCAGCCTCACTCCTGGTGTACCCTCTAAGTTCTTCATATTCGTCCCCTCTCCTTCTCTTCCATCCGCCCCTTCGCAAACGTAGAATCGCGAAGAGGAGGGCTAGGATGAGGAAAGAAAGACGCTGTGGAGCAATAGAAACACGGATACCGCTGCTCCCCACGACCCCCGAAAAGGGTGCTATCTGACCAGAACTTGGAGGATCATCCAGCCGTGGTGACGAGGACTCTCCTGGACATGCAGCGGTATCGATACCTTCTCCTCCTCCGAGGACAGAAGGAGGAAAAGCAGGAGCAGGAGGAGGGAGGAGCGACGAGGGAACCAAAATCTGACCTGACTTGGGCTTCCCGTGGCTCTCTGGCACCCGCTCCATCGGGTGGCGGGTGTACCGTATGAGCCGGCCCTTGTTCTCGAGCTCCTCCGCGGGCAGGAAGAGGAATAATGCGGCAGGAGGGAGGAGGAAAAAGGAGGCGGGAGGAGGAGGAGGAAGAAAAGGAGGAGGAGGAGGAGGAGGAGGAGGAGGAGGAGGAGGAGGAGGGTGAGGAGGAGGAAGAGGAGGAATTCGGGGATGAGGGGGAGGAACAACGGAAGAGGCAGTAGGACGACGGAGGATGGAATGGGGCGAGGAGGAGGAGGAGGAGGAGGAGGAGGAGGAGGAGGAGGAGGAGGAGGAGGAGGGAGGAAGAGGTCGAAGGAGGAGGAGGAGAAGGAGGAGGAGGAGGAGGAAGAAGAGGAGGAAGAACAACAGGATGCGGTGGGCCCGCATGTCTACAAAGGCCCCAGGAGGATCTCAAGGCCCAGAGGTTCCGCGAAGCCTCCGCCCCCCCCCGTCAGGAGGCTCTCGAGGCCCAGAGGCTCCGCGAAGCCTCCGGCGGACCCCCCCCGCGAGCACGACCGACCGCAACCACTTCGGACCGATCGTAAACCACTTCGGACTGATCGCAAACAGTTGCGATCGATCAGAAGTGGTTGCGATGTTGTTTGGTCGTTTCAGTAAGGTTTTTATTAAGGCAAAGATCATAAGAGCGCTTCTTGGTTCAATGAATTCCTTAAGCCGCCCAATGGGAATCTGAAATAGCGGTTGCGATCGGTCCGATCACAAACAGCCGATCATGATCCCAGCTAAACACATGTATTAGGGCTCGAACGTGGCCATGATCCGTATACGATTCCTATGTGATTCGTGTACGGTTGAAACCGGAACTGAATGAAAACGCGTGGCGAGAAACAAATTGCATCTCATGGGGGGGAGGACGAGGAGGAGCAGGTGGAGGAGGAGGAGGAGGATGGGGAGGAGGAGGAGGAGAAGGAGGAGGAGGAGGAGGAGGAGGAGGAGGAGGAGGAGGAGGACAGGGAGGAGGAGGAGGAGGAGGAGGAGAGAGGAGGAGGAGGAGGAGGGAGGAGGAGGAGAAGGAGGAAGAGGAGGTGGAGGAGGAGGAGGAGGAGGAGGAGGAGGAGGAGGAGGGGGGGGAGGAAGGGAGAAGGAGGAGGGGAGGGAGGAAGGACAGGAGCACGAGGAGCAGGAGCAAGAGGAGGAGGAGGAGGAGGAGGAGGAGGAAGAAGAGGATGAGGAGGAAGAGGAAGGGGGGGAAACGGAAGAGGACAAGATGGCAAGGCGGGTAGACGCGGCGGGCCAAACCCCCACCGTCATGACTTTTCCAAGACGTCGACCCCCAGAGGTCTGGACGAATTCCCCTACGGTAGGTTCGTGCGGCGTCGGCACCCGCAAAGCTTTTGGCACCGCGTGGATCGTTTAACCTTACCTTGAATCGATCGCGGCCCCGATCGTTCAATCTTGAATTTCGCCGGGTACAATGGGCCCAACGTGTCCCTCGGTGCTTCCGCGTCGCGAAATGCAGCCTTGAACGCCTTCGCCAACGTCGCCGGCGCGCCAACGCCGCATGAACCTACAGTAGACCAGCATTGCATACTGAGCCACTTTTGGACGGCCCCTGGGCCTGGCGATGGCCCCCCGAGCCCAAAACAAAAACAGATGTTGCCACGACGCCAGGAGGTCTGGGCCTGTGGTGGTTGTGGGAACCATGGCTGGGGGACGTGTGCGCCCTGCGCGGCCTGCGAAACCTTTGGCGCCCGTGCGACACGCAGGACCTGCGGAACCTGTGGGGCCTGCGGGGCAGGCCTCTCAGAAGCCTCTCAGAAGCCTCTCACAAGCATCTCAGAAGCCTCGCAGAACCCTCTCAGAATCCTCCAGAAGCCTCGCAAGAGCGTCTCATAAGCCTCTCAGAAGACTCCCACGAGCCTTTCAAGAGCCTCTCAGAAGCCTCCCACAAGCCTCTCAGAAGCCTCCCAGAAGCCTCTCAGAAGGCTCCCGCAAGCCTCTCAGAAGGCTCCCGCAGGCCTCTCATAAGCCTCCCACAAGCCTTTCAGAAGCCTCCCAAAAGCCCCCCAGAAGCCTCGCAGAGGCCAGAGAGGAGCCTTTTTCAGAGGCCTCAGAGAAGCCTCTCAGAGACCTCAGAGAAGCCTCTCAGAGGCCTCAGCACGAGCTCTTGGATCGGTTGCAATCCGGTGTTCTCCTGGCAGGTTTGTGTGGGAATCCTTCAGGTTGCGGTTGCCATCCGACCGAAGCAGGTCCTGAACAGTCCGAAGTGGCTGTGACCAGTCTTGTTCCCGGCCCCCCCCCGGGAGCCCCCCGCGGCGCCCCGGGCGCCCCCCACGCCACGCGTTCTCTTCAGAGCGTCGCCGCCCGGGAGCCGACGATCCTCAGGACGTTGGGAGGCAGCTGCTGGGAGGTCTTCGCCGGAAGGGCTAAGGAGGATTTTGAGCCCCATTGAGGGCTGTTGCGCCGGAGTGGGCCTCGGATTAAGCGGGATTGAGCGGGATGAAGCGGGACTGAGCCGGATTAATCCGGATTTCGGACCAGCCTCCCAGGAGTCGATGATCCTCAGAACGTGTGTCAGCGCCAACGTGTGTTTGCCCACTGAGACCCTTCACGACGACGAAGGCGATCCCCACGCCGCGGTTTTGTCAGAACGTTGACTCCCAGAGTCCATGATCCTCAGAACGTGTGTCAGCGCCAACGTGTGTTTGCCCACTGAGGCCCTTCACTATACAACGAGCGTGATGTGAGAACCGACGTGGTTGGGTTGGACGGGGTAAACACACATTGGGCTAACATTCGCCCTGAGGATCATTGACAGAGGCCTCCACGCATTCCCCGGGACCCGCTTTTCATCCCGAATCGTTTTTTGACAGTCCTGACGCTCGGCGGAATTGCCAAACACATCCCGTTGTTCTGTTCACGGCGCGAAGGGGACCTTGCCATCGTTCGTGCGTATATTCGCCGCGCGTGTTCGTCGGTTCCGCGCGTGCTTGTTTCCCCGACGATCAGGGATGTGCCTCGATGGTCCTCGCCGAGAAACCATGCACACTTCCGAGTGGTGCCGAGGGCCTGGGACATTAGGGGGAGTGGCAATTCGGCGGGCGTTTGGTCTTACGGCCCTCAGCGCTGGGCTGGTTCCGACCACCTGCACGGGCGTGGGCCGTGCCGCTGCAGCTTGCTGGAACGGTGGCGTTTCCGCCACGCCGCGTGGCGCGTACGGCGGAGGAGGTGAGCTTCGAGTGCTCGCTTGGGCATTTCAGCGTCTGCGGCTCCTTCTCCGCGGCGAGAGCTCCTTTTCCCTGGCAGAGGGCGCGCTTGCGCTGCTGCGTGGTGAATGTGCGAGCCCAAAGTCGAGGCCTCAATCGAACCTGACTTCGGGCGGCGCCCATCAAGGGGTGGCGGGAGGGAGGGCGGCTGCCTAAGAATGGGGGCGACATCCGAGGAGGACAGGAGCTTCTTGAAAGCCCGCCGGCCTTTTGGGAAGCCCTGTTACAAACCGGTAGGCTTCTGCGCCCAGACCAAGGGTCTCAGGGGGACTGCTTCTTGGAAGGCAATGGCCTTCTGAGACGACCCCCGAGGCTTCGAAGAAGTCTTCTCATAAGCCGGGCGACCTTTCCGAGAAACGCCCCTCCTTCTTAGAAGCACCTCCTTCTTAGAAGGCAAGGGCCTTCTGAGACGATCCCCGAGGCTTCGAAGAAGTCTTCTCATAAGCCCGGCGAGGGGGGGGCACGAGGAATACGAGGAGGAGGAGGACGAGGAGGAGAAGGAGGAGGAGGAGGAGGAGGAGGGTGAGGAGGGGCAGGGGGAGGGGGAGGAGGAGAAGGGGGAGGGGGAGGGGAGGAGGAAGAGAAGGAGGAGGAGGAGGAGGAGGAGGAGGAGGGGAGGAGGAGGAGGAGGAGGAGGAGGGAGGACAGGCAGAAACTGAGGACGGAAAGTAGCATGAACCCACAGACGTCTTCGGAGGCACGTCCAAATTGTATCGGTTCTTGTGGAGGAGGGGGAGGAGGAGGAGGAGGAAGGAGGAGGAGGAGGAGGAGGGGAGGGAGGAGGAGTAGGAGGAGGAGAAGGAGGAGGATGAGGAGGAGGAGGAAGGAGGGAGGGGGACGAGGAGGAGGGGGGGAGGGGGAAGGAGGGAGGGCAGGAGGGAGTGCAGGAGGGAGTCGGCGGAACACCGGACAATGTCCACGGTCAAGGCTTGGGAAACCTCTCGCACGGGTGCAGCGCTTGCAAGAAGGATTCTCCGACGACGATCTGCCGATCGGGAAAGGAAAGGGGGCAGGGTAGGAGGGAGTACGGGCAAGGAGGGAGGGAGGGAGGGTGTGTGGTGTGTGTGTGTGTGTGTGTGTGTGTGTGTCGGGGGGGGGGGCGGGGCAAGAGCAGGAGGGGGTAGGATGAAGAGGCGCAGGTGAGGAAGCGGATGGGGAGGGTGGCGAGGTAGGAGGGAGGGAGGAAAAAGGGGGAGGGAGAAAAAGCAAGGGGGACCTAGGAGGAGGATCTGGGAGGAGGATAAGGGGGGAGGAGGAGGAGGAGAACAGGAAGAGGATGAGGAGGAGGAGGAGGACAAGGAGGAAGCGGAGGAGGAGGAGGAGGATGAGGAGGAGGGAGAAGGCAGGATTTTCCTCCAGGCTCCATCGGACCGCCGCTTCGCGCGGCGCTCCGCCCGCTGCTGCCGCCCCCGATCCCACGCACCGCGGCCGCCTGGGCCCGGGCACGAGCGGGGGCGGGGCGGCGCCGACCTGCCCCGAGGGGGGCCCGCGGCTGGACAGCAGTCGTTGGGACGCACGGAGACCTCCTAGTTCTACATGTCCTCCCTGGGAGGCGCGCGTCCGACCCGAACATATGTGAAGGGGCCCTGGGACACACACACACACACACACACAAATAAATACACACAAATAAAAGGATTCCCCATATGTTCCCACATTTTCTGGGTTTCTGTCTTCCCCCCCCACTTCCCATATGTTCCTATATTTTCTGGGGGATCGACGATTACTTGTGTCTGTGTGTGTTTTTTCTCCTCCTGAATATGGTATACCCATCTTGTAGTACATCGGTTCCCGAGGGGTGCAGCCAACAAGCGCCCGCCACGACGCACATACTGCAAGGTTTTCCCGGTGCGCGCGTCGCCCCTGGGGGGGGCGACGCACACATCGCCTGACGCCGCGCGAGCATGGCCCGTCGCAGGGGCTCATCCACGGTGGCCCCGCAGCAGGAGCTTCTTGACGTGCTCTACCTGCGGCACCTCCCTCCGCATTGCGTAAATGCCCCTGCCCCCCCCCCCCCGCAACGCCAGCGGCACCGCGTCGATGCTCTCGGCCTCTGGCGACGGCGCCTCTTCCATCTTCTCAACATGCTCTGCCTGTGGTGGCTGTATCGCCACGCCCCGCTCTTCTCCCCTTGCGCCATCAGCGGCGCCACGTCGATCTGCTCCGCGGACTCCTCTGGCGGCGCCTCGTCGTTGCCGTCTGCCCGTGGCAGTGGCTTGGGGCCGAGCGTCCCGCCAAACTCTCCTCGCGGCGCTGCCTCGGGCCCGCCGGTCGACGCGACTCCATCGCCGGGTGTGGCAACCTCGCTTTTTCCGTGTCCGAGCCGCGGGCTGCCGCGACCTCCACAGTCGATCGCCCTGGCCTGCTCGGCCAGGGAGCCCACAAGGATCGTACGCGCCCAACCGTGGGCATGAGCACGGCCCCTCGACGAGACCCGCGAGGCCGGCCGCGTGATGCGAACACTCGCGCAGGGCGTAGTCTCGAAAACAGCGTGGACTCCTGCGCGCACGCGCCCCTCTCTCGCTGCTGCTCGGCGGGCTCCTGCCGCACCCCGTCGGTGCGGTGGACCCCTGGCAGCGTCACCGCGGGTGCCTGCGCGACGTGCGCACTCCTCCTGCGGCAGCTGCCGCGCCTCGCCCTCGTGTCGCGCTGCGGCCCCGGCGGCGCTCGCCCCGCTCGGCGCAGGCGTACTGCGGCTCCTCGCCGATGCACCCGCCTGTGCGGCTACTCGGCGGAGACGCACTGTGGCAACATCGCCTCGGTCGTCTTCTCGACCTGCAGTCGGGTCCGGGCCAGAAGCGCATCCCTCAAGAGCATGAGACCGCCCGCCGGCCAAGACACACAGAACATGCGATGGGCACCCTCCCCAGGACGAACGAGGACCATCTCACACTCACACACACGAAGAGCAGTAGGGTACCCTCCCCGAACCGACATCGACCTCATGCCTCGGTCCGACTGCACTGTGGCTCCTCGCCGACGCGTCCGCCCTCTGGCAACATCGCCTCGGTTCGCCTCGGTGGCCTTCTCGACGAATGCTCTGCCGGCGGCAGCTGCCTCGCCCCTCCCTGACTTCTCGCCCTGCGGCGCCAGCGGCACCCCGCCGACCTGCTCGGTGGGCTCCTCCTGCAGCTCAAGCGCCGCTGCCCTCGACGCGTGGCACCAGGCTCGGCGCCGTCGACATCCTCACGACTGCCACGGCCTGCTGCTCCCCTCGGCTCTGCTCCGCGGCCGGTGGTCGGCTGCCCCCTCCCCGTGCGCGGGGCTCGGGAAGACGGGGACCTCCCCGAACTCGGGAAGTGCCCCGCCGTCGCCGGGGAGGAAGGCATGCACGGCAGACTCGGCCTTCGGCATCCTTTCCGATCGCCTCGGTGCCCTCGTGCGTCTTCACCCCGTGCAGCCGGCCCGTATCATGAAGGTGCGCGATAAGGACGCAAGGACCTTGGAAGGCCATTGCGAAGCTTTTCGAACGGGGGCGCGGCCAACGAAAGTGGCCTAGTTAGGCTGGGCCGAGGAGGCGAGGGTGCAAGGGTACCCTTGGGAAGCTTGCCCATCCTTACCATGCGGGTTGACTGCAGTTCGTCCTCTGTCATGCTGCCCCCCGTCGGCCTCACCACGGGAGCAGTCGAAGAGCCCATCGACGACCTCGTCGGCGAGGACCCCCGCAGTGCACGGCAACGGGGAGGGCGGGCATGTCCTCCCACAGACGGATTCTGGAGGAACGCAAAGATCCAAGCAGAGTTAACCATACTAGAAAAAATCGTCCCCGGACTATGCTTGACAGTGTTTGGAGATTCCTCCTGCAGAGGGACATGCCCGGCTTCGGGCCACGGGGAGGCGGCCCTGCTGCAGCACAGGCCTGCTGCTGCACCACCCCGCCGCTCTCGCTGCTCGGCCCCTGCGGCTCCCGGCGGGGGGGGCCCCTCCGCGAGCCGCGGGGGGGCCCTCCCGGCCCGCATCCGAGGCGCCGGGGCCGGGGCTCGCGGGAGCCCTGCAGTCTGGCAAAGGCGCCAGGACGCTGGAGCCCAGGCGGCTCGAGCGAGGGAGACGGCGGAGGGAGGCGGCGAGGATGGGGGAAGGCTGTGTGCGGGGGGGGGGGGATGATGGAGGGGCAGGGGTGAGGAGAAGGGGAGAGGGAGGAGCAGGGGCAGGATCACGAGAATGAGCGCACGGCTGAGCGGGACGCGTTCTCCTTCTGCCTCCCGCCCCTCCTCCTTCTGCCCACCTCCTGGTACAGATCCTTGTCCTCCCTTCTCCCATTTGCCTTCTTGCTTCGAACCTCCTGCCCCTCCTTCCTCACTGCTCCTTTTTTGTATTTCCTCACTCGACTTCTCCCCTCCCTGATCCTCTTATCCCTCACCCAGCAATCGTGCGCACGAACTTCGCAATCCTTCATCTTGTGTGGGCGCCACTTGCCGTGATACATCCGCTGGCGGATCAAGAACTTGGCTCTGTCTCCGTCGATGGCCTGCGGCCAGGCTGCAAGTACCCAGACATGCTCGACAAGACAACGAACATATGTGAGAAACTCGTAAGAATGAGGTGGCCGAACACGGTCTTGCACCATCCTGGGGTGCGTGCCTGAACTGCGCTTCCCCGGTGAGGATTATTGTTTGTTGTTGTTATCGTTGTCGTCGTCGTCCGCGACCCACCCGCGACCCACTCGCGACCCACCCACTTTAGTTTGCCGAAAAAGGTCGGCGCCCGCGGCTGGCTCGGCGTGTAATGTGTATGACAATCGGCGCCTGCGGCGGGCTTTTTCAAGGCCTCGCAGACTGCTGCCGACAACCCAGCCGCCTCCTCACACTGAGCGAGCTCCTCGACATGTAGCGCGGGCTGAACCTGGAAGGCGGGGCGAGCCCGGCGAGGGCCCCCGAAAACGACGAAGAGCATCCGTCTTGATTTTCCAATCAGGAGCCGATCGCGGAGGAGGAGGAGGTGGATGAGGAGGAGGAGAAGGAGGAGGAGGAGGAGAAGAAGGAGGAGGAGGAGGGGAGTGGGGGGGCGGGGGAGGGGGAGGGGGGGGGGAGGAGGAGGAGGAGGAGGGGAGGAGGGAGGAGGGCGGAGGAGGAGGCGGAGGAGGAGGAGGAGGAGGGAGGAGAGGAGGAGGAGGAGGCAGGGAGGAGGAGGAGGAAATGGAGGAGGCGGAGGAGGGAGGAGGAGGAGGGAGGAAAAGAAGGAGGATGAGGAGGAGGGTGAGGAGGAGGGGGAGGAGGAGGAGGAGGACTTTCCTTCCCATGCAGGCCAACCGTCAATGCCAGCAGGCCCTGAAAGCGGGGTCCGACTCCTGCGCTTGCGGCGCGCGCGCGCGTGCCGGCAGGGCCGCCGCGCGCCCACCGCGGCAGCCTCCGCGCGGAGAGCAGGGAGGCCGGCGAGGAACACGGCTGCGGGCAGCACACTTCTGCCAAGATCCCCTGCAGTATTGACTGCCTACCAGACCACCCCAACCGAAACCGACGACCCAAGTTTCGGGTTAAGGGGGGGGGGTATGGGCTCCACATGTGTTTTTGTTCGGTGTGCCCCGATTCCCCCCCCCCACACTGGAAATCAAGACCAAATTTGGGCCTTCGGGCTGGGCTGGGGTGGTTCGGTGGGCGGTGAAGTATGGAGTGTCGGGCTCCCTGCCCCAGAAGCCCGAGGCGCACCGGATGTGGATGAACTTGCCCCTTAGAGGCTCTATTCTAATGCGCACCCTGTGCGCGGCGGTCCCCGTGGCGCCCCTTCCAAGAAAGTCCAGGCCGCACTGGACACGGACATGATGAGTGCCCGCAACGGTGGGACCAGCGAGCAAAAGCCCGGATGCGACACGTGTGCGCCGTCAGACCTGGGCGTACAGTACCCACTGGTCGGAAGAAGTAGGTAGAAACATGAAAAAGGACGGCGGATCGAGTAGATTGGCTCTGGGCCCGCCCAGAGAGTAACAACACGCAACAACAACACATCGGTTCTTGAAGTAGGAAGGCGCTTGAAATAGACTGGGCTCTGGGGATTCAGAAATGCCTACTTTCAACGACCGATGGGTGGGCATATGTACGATAACGCGTCTGGCTATAAGAATACTCCAAGGGCGCCTTCGTCGTCGAGCCTTCGGCTCCCTGATGTCCCCCGGGCTCCAGGGGCCATCGTCGGCTGCACGTAAGGAGCGGGGCCCAGGGACACACAAAAGCACGCACGCACGCACGCACGCACGCACGCACGCACGCACGCACGCACGCACGCACGCACGCACGCACGCGCGCACGCGCGCACGCGCGCACGCGCGC
>CAUYUJ010007807.1:21370-44268 GCA_963575745.1 Prorocentrum cordatum
ACACGCACACGCACACGCACACGCACACGCACACGCACACGCACACGCACACGCACCCGCACCCGCACCCGCACCGCACACACGCACACGCACACGCACACGCACACGCACACGCACACGCACACGCACACGCACACGCACACGCACACGCACACGCACACGCACACGCACGCACACGCACACGCGCACACGCACACGCACGCGCACACGCACACGCACAACGCACACGCACACGCACACGCACACGCACACGCACACGCACACGCACACGCACACGCACACGCACACGCACACGCACACGCACACACGCACACGCACACGCACACGCACACGCACACGCACACGCACACGCACACGCACACGCACACGCACACGCACACACACACACACACACACACACACTCACACACACACACACACATCCCAGGGTTCCCCATGTCTTCCCAGATTTTCTGGAGTTTCGTCTCCCCCCCCACCGCCCATATTTTCCCACATTTTCCTGGGAGTAGACACTTGATGGTGTCTGTGTGCGTTTTCCCCTCCTGAGAAAGAGTGACCCGGGGTAGGAGTGACATTTGGTACGCGGCATAACGGAGGACGCGGGGTGGCCAAATCCAGGCGCGCAAGCCGCTGCTACCGCTTCGCGTTCAGCGATCGGGGGACCCCATTGGGCCCGCACCAAAGGTCACTCCGGCGAAGGGTCACTCTTACGTCTAGTCGGCTTCGGGGGATAAGAATCTTCTGCGGGGTACCTGCCGACAGGCAGAGGTGCCTGCTGTAGCCTAAGCAGCCTCGGGAAGCCGCTTTCTGGCCCCTGGACCGTCAAGAGAAGCGCCTCGAGGAGGAAGCGGCGAATGAATTGGGGGCGATGAAGGGGGAGGGAGAAAGGGAGAACCGGACCCTTTTCGGGCCCTAGAGGGGCCCCCTTCTGGGCCCCAAAGGGCCCCATTCAGGGGCCCTATGGAGCCCTTTCAGGGGCCCTATGGAGCCCCTGTCTTCAGCCTTCGCTGGCCCCCCTCATTTAAAGCGCCCCCCATTAGTTCCCCGACCCCCTGGGAAGAGCTGCAGATCCGGATGTTTTTTTCTCTCCACAAGCAACGGAGCCTTCGACAAGCCTCCCACAGCTCACAGATCAGCTGGCGCTGCGACCCAACTCGCCTTGCCATTAGCCCAGACACCTGCCGCCATGATGCTGCAGCGTGGCTTCCCGTAAATCGGGACCCCTTTACCGGGACTGGCTCTTCATCCTCAACCGTTATTTGAATGACGATCAAAAACGGGTCTTGCGCAAGATGACGCAGGGACCTTACGCCGCAGCTTACACGGCCCGCCCGCGCGGCGCGCCACATTTGAGACGAGGGCGCTTACGCGCGATCTTGGGCGGGCAGCTTACTCGGCGATGTTTGCGCAGACGACCCCGTTTTCTTGCGTCGCTCGTTTGACGGTGGGGGGGTCTGGTGAGGGCCCCCTGGAGGCTGAAAATCAGCAATCACTTTCCGTCGAGATGTTTCTTCACATCGAGAGGGTGTCAAAGAAGATCAAGAAACTCGGCCGGGACGAAGGGGAAGAGTGACCGGAAATAGGTCTAGATCCCCGCGGGCACACGCCGCAAGAACACTCCGCCGCTGCCCAAGGAGGACGGGCCCAAACACGCGTCCCTCCTTCTTCTCGCTCCTTCCCTGTCGCCTGCCTGTGCCATGAGCTTGTCCCGCGACGCAGCCAAGCACCCTCGAGTCGTGGACAAAACCACGACGGGCGGTGCTGAACCATTCTCGGCCTCATGGGGACTCAGGGTGGAAAGCTGGCCCCGGGCAATGGTTCAAAATCTCCGGGGGTCCTCGTTGTGGAAAAACTTGAGTTCAGGGGGTGCGTAGACATATGGTCGGGCCTAGGCTATGGCGATTTGCGCTCCGCTTCCCGTCTGCAGGGTGAGGGCCTATTCATCAGGCAACTTGGCGTCGATGGCGCCTCGGCATCTTGGTGCAGAGTCCCGATGCGTTGCCCGAAGACCGACCAGCCCAGACAGCGTGACGACGAGGACGGGGACGGTGGACCGCTGGAGGGCTCCGGGGGGCCTGCGGGTTCACCATCTTCTGCGGGTCCTTCGAGCCCGGTATCGCGAAGCCTGGGCGCCAGGGGGCGGGGGGGTGGAAGGAGAGAAGCAGGCCTTACCCACCTCCTCCACCTCTTCCGCCCTGTCCTCCTTACCCCCCTCCTTCCTCCTGCTACTCCTCATTTTCCCCCTCCCCCTCCTCCTTCCCTCCTCTTTCTCCTCCTCCTCATCCTTCTCCCTCCTGGCCCACTCCTCCACTTCCTCCTCCACCTCCTACTCCTCCTCCTCCTCCTCCTCCTCCTCTTGCCTTCCTCCTTCCTTCCCTCCCTCCCTCATTCCCTCCTCCCCCTCTTCCTTCATTCGCCTCTCCCACTCTCTGCTCCTGATCCTCTGCTCCGACGGCGCAGCTTTGTCGCGACGGGGGACCCCGGCCCGGGGTCCTCGACGTCGCACCTCTTGCCTCAAGGTTCTCGAGCTCGGTTCTACCTCCTCAGCCGCTCTTGACAGTCCCGTGGCCGGGAGGCGTCCTCGTGAGGCCGAGCAAACCGAGAAAACCAAACTAATCGTGGCGATGTGGTTGCTGTGTGACGCCCAGGTCTGAGCGGGAAGCAGGGCAACCGGCAACTCCCCCTTCTCCCCTCCCCTCCTCTGATCACTGGATACTGGAATTTCCCAGTCGCGACCGACGAGATCAATCTCTACCGATGTTGCTTCAAATGCCGGTATCGGTCGCGATCGGTGGCGACCGGTCACGACCGATTCTGGGACCGGTCGCGATCGGTCACGACCGACTTGAAGTGCCGCTCGGTCGCTGCCGAACCAAAACCAGTATCCAATGATCTTGTTAACGCACGTTCTGAGGATCACTAGAGGCCTCCTAGATGGGGTCCGAGTAGATGGGGTCGAAGGATCGCGCCGCATCGCCAACGCATCCCGACGCATCGGCGATGCATCGGCGACGTCGGCGATGCATCGGCGACGTCGGCGTGAGGAAACACGGTCGCCGCATCGAGCCGCCTCGTCGATGCATCGGTGATGTGGCCGGATCCACCGACCACATCTACTCCGACCCCATCTGGGAGGCCTGGAGGAACACTGGGTACTTGGACCTTCTGTTGCGCCTCCGGGAGACGCCTCGCCGCCATGGCCGGGTGTCCGCCCGGCACTCCTGGGCGGAGCGCCCCCCAGGACAGGCCCCCCCTGCAGGGGCTCGGGGAGCGGCCCGGGGGCACCCCCGCGGCGCCTCGACATGGGAAGCAGGGCGGAACGGTCTCGCCATGCGGTGCCTGCCAGGACTGTTTCAGACGCTCCAGGACGAACAAGAAAAAGGACGAAGCCAGGACGCAGCTGAACTCGGGTGGGGACATCGGGCGCCGCGGCCTGCTCAGAGCGTTCAGGAGCGCTCTGAGAGCGTTGCGGAACGTTCTGGAACGGATTTATCCTCGTCCTAGCCCCCGTCCAAGCAAGGGCCCCTGGGAATGGGCGGGGAGTTACGTGGCCCCCGCATGTTCAGGGAGTCGGAGATCTGGACGTCTGTTTTCGAGCGGTCTGGTTCTGGTGGCGGGATCTACACATGCTGGCGGCGGTTCGCTGCGCTCAGTGGTTGACATGAAGTCAAATAAGCGGGTCCCGAGGGAAAGGGGTCCCGGGCCCTGGGGCTTCCCCCTCGGACCAACTCCTCATCCGGAGTAGTTTCTGCTGGCGCCCCCGGGGCTCGAGAGGGTCCCAGTGGGCGAAAGACTCAGAGGGGCTCAGAGGGACCCAGAGGGGCTCAGAGGGGCTCAGAGGGGCTCAGAGGGGCTCAGAGGGGCTCAGAGGGGCTCAGAGGGACTCCACTGACCCGCTGCCCGCAGACCTCCCTGTTCTTCTTGGCGACCTGTGGGCTCAAGAGGATGGGCCCACGCCCCGCAGGGTGCGCACGCGTGAGGAGATCTGCCGCGGCTCCGCGCGCCGGCGCCGACGAAGACCCCGAAAGAGCACCTACTCTCTGCTTTCGCGGCGGCCCGCGGAGCGTATGCAGCGGATGCCGAGCTCCTTGCAGACGTGCTGGTACAGCTCGAAGTCGTGCTTGTAGAGCTGCCGCATGGCCCGGGTCCTGGCCGCGAGGAGGGCAGGTGAAAGGGGGCAGTGTGTCTGCACAGATGCACCACCACAGGGCCCATCACGAGCCCGCTCTGGGCCAGATGCTGGTGTGCGGTCATCAGCTGCTGCATATAGCGTGTCGCGGCGGCGGTCCTGGCGGCACGCTATGCCTTCCGAGCGGATAGCGTGTCCCTCCGCTCCGCGGGGCGGGAGGCTCGGGACGTTGACGCTTGGGAGTGGAGAAATGGATCGCGTGTCGAGCCGAAGCGTGGTTGGCCAGAACCGGATGCACCACCACCGAAAATTCATAACCGTATGCACCACCACCATGTCCGTTACGAGCCAACTCCAGGCCAGATGCCAGTGCACATGGCCTCCCAACATGTCCAGGAGTCGAGGCACACTGCAGGATCGGCCCGCGAAGAGGCCTCATGAGGCGTGGAAGCGATGTATACGTCCCCTCTCCCAAGAAGGGGGCGGCTTGCTGGAAAGCCACAGGGTGGCCTCTTGGAAAGGGGTCGGCCCGCGCAAAGACCAAACCGCCCAACGCCTGCCACAAGGCGGGGGGACCAGCCAGTCAGTGGCGCCGGGAGAAGAAGCGGGAGGAGGCGGAGGACAGGAGGCCTCAGGCCAAGGGCCCTCCTGCTCTTCCCTCCTAAGCCTCCCCGTCCTGCTGCTCCTCCTCCTCCTCCTCCTCCTCCTCCACAAACCTCCCGCATCTTTCCTATTCTTCGTCGTCCTCTCCCCTCTCCCTCTCCTCCTCCTCCTCCTCCTCCTCCTCGTCCTCCTCCTCCTCCTTCTCCTCCTCCTCCTCCTCCTCCTCATCATCATCATCATCATCATCATCATCATCATCATCATCATCATTACCATCATCGTCATTATCAGCATTGTGAACAACATCATCATCGCCAACACCATCACAATCACCGACACAACCACCATCGCCACAACGATCAGCATCATCAGCACCACCAGCATCATCAGCATCATCAGCATCATCATCACCATCATCATTCTCATCATCATCACCATCATCAACATCATCATCATCGTCATCATCGTCCTTATCGTCGTCATCATCATCAGCATCATCAGCATCAGCTTCAGCATCATCATCATCATCATCATCCTCATCCTCATCCTCATCCTCATCCTCATCCTCATCCTCATCCTCATCCTCATCCTCATCCTCATCCTCATCATCATCATCATCATCATCATCATCATCATCATCATCATCATCATCATCATCATCATCATCATACTCATCATTCTCAGTATCATCATCAACACCATCAGCAGCAGCATCATCACCCCCTCCTCCTTCTCCCTCCTCCATATCCGCAAGCCTCGAAGGAGGAGGAGCAGGAGAGGGAGGAGGAGAGGAGGAGGAGGAGGAGGAGGAGGAGGAGGAGGAGGAGGAGGAGGAGGAGGAGGAGGGGGAGGAGGAGGAGAAGGAGGATGACGAGAAGGAAGAGGAGGAGGAGGGAGGAGGAGGAGGAGGAGGAGGAGGAGGACGGAGGAGGAGGAGGAGGAGGAGGACTCCCACCTATCCCGCCCCGCACGCGCGTGCACGCGCGGCGCGGGCCTCTTCGTGAGACGGATGGCCATCACGCGCTTGTGGGCCTGGGAGCCAAGCACCTCGCGGCCCCCGCGAAAGGAGACTCCCACCAACCAGGACACTGGGCACGACGAGGAGGGCGAGGACGAGGACGACCAGGACGAAGAGGACGTCAACGCCGACGCCGACGCCGCCGCCGCCACCGCCGGCGGCGCCGACGCCGACGCCGACGGGGCGCTTCCGGGGGGGAGTGAGAGAGGACTGGCCTTCTCAAAGACTCGGAAGCCCCCTGGCCTTCTAAGAATGGTTCTAAGCTTTCCTCGAAGGCCGGAGGGCTTCTGCGAAGCCTGGGCACCTTCTGAGAAGGCCCCCTCCTCACTTCCCCCCCTTCGCTCGCCGCCGAAACCAGGCCACCGGGCACGCCCAGCAGCCGCCGTATTTTCCTCGATCTGGGTGCTGTTCGGGCCCTGGGACCATGAAAACGGATCCAGGACGGGAATCTGCCTCCTGGGAGGCGGTCGGGATCTCCGGGGCCGTGGATTGAACGAATCACGTCGGCGCGTGTCAGTGGAACAGCTAAGTCCATTCGTCGCCAAGGGTTGGGGGCATCTTCCGTTCTTCGCTGCCCCCCGTTGCATCCTGCAAGGTCCCTGGTTTGCAGTATCCTGGTCTCGGGCCGGCTGACTGCACGCAAGAGTGAACCTAACGAGGCAAGTGTGACCTTTGGTGCGAAGCTTGCCGATCCTTGCGTGCGACATGACAGACGCGACCTCCGCTCAAGGGTCTTCCCCTCCCCCCGCGCCGGGCCACGGCGGTCAGCCGGGTCCCTCGACCCCGATCGTAGGAAGGAGGATGGGGGAAGGATGTTGATGAGAAGGATGGGGGAGGAGGAGGGAGGACAAAGGAGCAGGAAGAAGAGGGAGGTTTGCGGAGGAGGCGGAGCAGAGGGACTCGCGGAAAAGGCGGAGCAGAGGGACGGGAAGGAGCATGAAGCGGGAGCAAGAGGGCACGAGGGTGAGTGTGGGGAGGAGGAAGGCGGAGGCGGACAACAGGGAGAGGCTCGTGGAGGCTCACGGAGCTTGCCCCCCCAACCCCCCCAGGAGGCTCTGGCGGCGGCCGCGCCTGCGGGAATCTCAGGAGGTGCGCCCGCAGCCTGGCAGACCCGCCGCTCCGTTGTCGTCGTCGTCGTCGTCGTCGTCGTCGTCGTCGTCGTCGTCGTCGTCGTCGTCGTCGTCGTCGTCTTCGTCGGGATCTTCCTCGTGCTCTCCGCCGTCGTCGTCGTCGTTGGAGGAGGAGAAGGTGGAGGAGGAGGAGGAGGAGGAGGAGGAGGAGGAGGAGGTGGAGATGGAGGAGGAGGGGGAGGCGAAGGCCATCAGCAGCAGCTGCTCCTCACCCTCCCCCCGCTCCTTCGGCGTCGGGGGATGATGGGTCGGGCAGCGGCGAGCGCCTTGCGCGCTCGCGTGAGAGGGAGGGAGGGAGGGGAGGGAGGAAGGAAGGGAGGAAGAAGGGAAGGAGGGAGGGACGGACGGAAGGAGGGCGCGGCGGAGGGAAGGAGGGAGCGACGGAGGGGAGGAGGGAGGGAGGGAGGAAGGAAGTGAGGAGGAAGAGGAGGAGGAGGAGGGACGTCGTGGTCGTTGTCGTCGTCGGCAAGCTTGTCAGAGGGCCGGAAGAAGAGGGGGCTCGTCGTCGTCGTCGTTTTCGTCGTCGTCGTCGGACAGGCCGGGGAGAGGGGGAGGATCCAGAGATCCGATGCATTGTTGATTTCCTGTGGGGGCACCCAACGTCTCGACAGTTTCTCTCGACCAATTTTCCATCCTATAGTCGAAACGCTTTCAGAAGGAATCCGAAAAAAGGAACGAGGTCCCCTTTCCCATCAATTGAATTTCGGTTGCCCATCGAAAACCTACGGAAAACCAAGGACAAACTCTAACACACGTAAGGGACGCTGAACCCCTCCCCATCGAACAAGGCTCCTTCTGCAGCGGCCCGACTGTAAGCCGTTTTGGACGGCCATTGAGCCCACTGAAGGCCTCCTAGAAAAGCCAGGATGGGTCTTAGAGGGGCCTTTCAATACCTTGCAGGTCTCTAGAGGGATCGTTGTCACAGTCGTTGTTCTGTCGTCGTCGCCCCTGGAGGAAGAGGAGGAGCAGGAGGAGGAGGAGGAGGAGGAGGAGGAGGAGACAGAGGAAGATACAGAAGAGGAGGAGGAGGAGGAGGAGGAGGAGGAGGAGGTGGAGGAAGAAGAGGAAGAGAATATGTTATCGGCGGGAAAGGCGTCGGCGTCGGAGGAGGGGAAGCAAGAGGAGGTGTTTCCGTCCTCGTCGAGGTGGCGGTGGAGGGGCTGGGTGGCTGTGCCACTGGCGGCGCAGGAGCCGTCGTGGAGGGACCTAGGAGGCTTCGGAGAACAGGAGGCTCCCCGAGACGGCTTCTCGGAAGCCCGAGCGGCTTCCGAGAGCCCCCCTGCGTTGCTGCAGTGTGGGGCCAAGAACTGCAACCACCCACCACCCCAGTGCTGCAGTGTGGGGCCAAGAACTGCAACCACCCCAGCAAGGCACCTTGATGGCAGCAAAGGTGAAGAGGCGGGTCGAAGAATGGGAGGCCCGCCAGTGAAGACGGGCCTTCCTAGGTATTCGGGGGGGGGGGGGAGGACGGCCATGTGCACCTCAATGCTGTTTTTGTTTTAATGGTTTGTGGCCGCCGAGACCATGTCGCCAGCATTGAGGCGAGAGCGCTTCTCCTGAATACATCACTGACGTCTCAGGCGAAACGAGTGCCGGACCAGGCGGTCTAGGATTGCTCGTCCCCCTTGTGGGACTCCTTTCTGGTCCTTGTTGACCACCATGCGGAACCGATCGCGGAACGCTGGCAGGGAATATAAACAAAACAGTGTGGCCAAAAATGGTAAACGCTTCAGAAGCCCAAGAACCACGTGTCTCGACATCATGCGAGTCACACCAGGCAACAACAACTGAAGCGCCGCAGCTCCGTAATCAGCCGCCACAACCGCGTAGGGGGGGATGGACAAATTCTCTCGCCGCTGGGAGCGCCGCCCCCCCCCCTGAGAGAGAACCCGGGGGCCCTCCTATTAGAACACTTCCGCCTTCTTTTGGCGGCGAGCGAGGGGGGGAAATGAGAAGGAGAAGGCCTCCCTCAGAAGGCGGCGGGCGTTCTCAGAAGCCCTCGCGCCTTCCGACCAGCTTTCTGTCTCTTCGGGGGAGGCCTAATCCACTTTTCAGCAGTCGGGAACGGCCAAGAGTGGGGGGTCCAAGAGGGGTGTGTGCAAATCATGACCGGTGGCATGTGCGCGGCCCAGCGGGGGGGCCAGGGACGTAATGACAAGACGAGGCGCCAGGAAATCTGGGGAGACATCATGGCCCCCGCCATAATATCCATCCCCCCCCGCAGTCATCACCCCCCTCTTTGCCGCCCCCGAAGCAGGCTGGGGGCCTCCCCCCCCTCGCTGGCCGCCGGAAGAAAACGTCATGAGCATGAGCTCTCGGAGGTCCGAGCGGATCTCTCGGGCCGGCGCTGGGCACCTGCGGCGGCGCCTCCGGCGCCGCCCCTGACGCGTTCCGCGCGCTTGCGCCGATCCGAGCCATGCGCGCAGAACTCGGACAGTTCACTGAAGGGGCCCTGGGACACACAGAGAACTACACACGCAAACAACAGAACTCCCCAATTTTTTCCGCATTTTTTGGGGGGGGTGTTGTCCTCCCCCCCCACTTCCCACACTTTCCCCTATCTTCTGGGGGGATCGACGATTCATTGTGTCTGTGTGACGCTTTCCCTCCGATGCATGCTCGTGCGCTTTCTTTCCTCCTTCGATCGCAGGCCGCCTCTGGGCGCGCCTCGCCGGCGGTGGCGGGCGCCAACGGGCTGTGCACATCACGCAGGGGGGCCAGGAGTACACTCAACCAGTGTAGTAAGGATGCGCGATGAGGATGCAAGGGCCTTGGGCGCCCATTTCGAAGCTTTTCGAGCGGGGCGCGGCCGAAGGATGGACCGAGGAGGCAAGGATGCAAGGGTACTCTTGGGAAGGTTGCCCATCCTTACTATGCGGGTTGACTGTAGGAGCAGGAGCCAGTGGCGGTGCCAGTGGCATTCGGCGGCCCCCCCCGCTCCGAACAGGAGCCCAATCGCCGCATAGACAAAATTCACGGCCCGACCTGCACCCTTGGCCAGGAGTAGGAGCAGGAACCAGTGGCGATGCCAGTGAAATTCGGCGCCCCCCCCCCTCCCGCTCCGAAAAGGAGCCCATGCGCCGCGTAGGCAGAGTGCACGGCCCGACCTTCACCCTGGGCTTTTACCATGATTTCAGGTTCCTCAATCAAGGCGACACTTACCTGGAGTACCAGACAGCTGACCCACATATAGGAAACACGGATCTTGCCGTGGATCATTTGGACGCCAGAAATGGGTACGGAAAAAATTGGAACAATGCCCAACAACAAATGTTGTCCCAAACCAACAGCGGCCGCTGTTGGGCAGGCGGCCTTCTGTCTCGAATGGACACAGGCCGCGGCGGCGTGGACAGCGAATCCTGTTCAAAATGAATTTCGGGCGTCCAGAGATAATGCAGGCCGACCCGAGTATACGAGGAATATCACCTGACACCGCTGGGAACCAGCGGCCGGGCCAACGCTTAGGCAGGGTCCACCCGAGCCTTTCTGCCGAGCCACAACCCACCCACCAGAGGCGTTCCGCAGCTGCAAAACAACAGCCGCCCGCGTCGAGCCACGCAGGGAGTTGGAACTCCGGCGCCTGCATACAGACCCGTGTTCGTGGTGCAGGACCGGTCCACACCGGTGCCACACCGAGCGACAGCGAAAGGAACGCTTGAACTCCATGACTGTGTGAGCAAAGAGCCAAGTGGCCAAGTACATTGGATCGACGGCCACAGCAAATGGGATACGCCCCCGACTGCCCAACTGCAGCTCCAAAGTTGAAGTGCGCGTCGTTCAGATCTAATCGTGCTCACTTCTACGTAATTGTGCTCGCTTCTCATTGTTCCTGGCCCCCCCCGTGGCCAGGAAGGGGCCCAGGACAGAACATGCAGAAATGAGGGGATCTTGGCCCCCCAGAGACCCGAGAACTCTCGAAGAGTGAGACATGGACACCGTGTGCGCCCCGAGCTGCAGCTCCACAGTTGACGCACGCCCAGGCCGGCAGGGCTTGGCTGGGCACGGCCCGCGCCAGGACCTCCGCGTGCCCGGGACGGCCGCCGCCCGGAGTGTGGGAGGCGAGCCAATTCCCACCGTCTGTGTGCTGCCAAAGTTGTTCCACGGCAGCCCCAAAGTTGAAGCACGCCCAGAGATGGGAGGAGGAGGAGGAGGAGGAGGAGGAGGAGGAGGAGGAGGAGGAGGAGGAGGAGGAGGAGGAGGAGGAGGAGGAGGAGGAGGAGGAGGAGGAGGGAGGGGAGGGGGGTCGACGGGGAGAGGAGGAGGAGGAGGAGGAGGGAGGGAGGAGGAGGAAGAGGAGGAGGAGCCCTAATACGGTGGAGGTTTAAGATAAGGATGCCTTCGATAGGGAGCCCAGGGTCTCGCGGCCGATGGGCGGCAAAACGTGGCCCGCCCACCTCGCCTTGAAACAGAAAGGGATGCGCCAGGGTCTGGGCCCCAGGAAGACTTTCCTTGGAATGCCGCCGCCGTATGGAGGGTTCAGTTGGGCAGGGTGGGGGGGAAGAAGACGACTCTGGGCTCGGAGGCACTGCCGGGCAGCTCCGAGGGCACCCGGCGCAAGACCAGGGCAGAGTGGGACCAACGAGGCGCCAGGGCCAGTGCCTACTTCACCAGCGAGGCGCTGGGGCCGATGCCCAATCCATCGATTAGGAGATCGACTACATGATTTACCCAAGACTTCCTTTGTTCTCTCGTAGAAGCTACAAGAATTCGTCACACGCTCGTGGACCGACGAACATCCTACGCATCTTGTATTTCGTCGATTCGGCAAAGCAACAACAATGCGGTACAACAACTCTGTAGCCGATCTCCGACTCGAGCCCAACCTTCCAGGAAACGCGAACTCTCAAGCTGGACCTTGGCAGGCCTGGATTTGGTGGGACCCCGCCCCATTCCACTGGCTGGAACTGCCGCCACCCCCTATAAAAAAAAACAGCCACGGCAAACATGGTGTAGCGAGTCTGACAACTTGTTTGGCTCCAGGGCCCAATCCTGGGGGCCCTGGCTATGCCGACGCCGCCCACGGGGATGCCGACCTCGACCTCGCCGTCGTCCTGGCCAGCCACTGCGTTGTCGTCGTCGTCGTCGTCGCCGCCACCGAATTGGCCATCCTCTGGGCCCGTGCTCTTCGGGATGAAGACGCTCACCGCGTGGTTCAACTTCGACCGCGTCGGGAGCGTTGTCGTCGTCGTCGTCGTCGTCGTCGTCCTGGGGGTCCTGCCGGGACCCATTCCCTGGGGTCCTGGCTATATCCGATCAAGCACGGAGTGGCGAACGAGCAGGACCTGGCGGCACGCCCCACCAGACTAGCGCGCGCACCGGCCCCCGGGTATGGCGGGCACCATCGGAGGGCAGCCCGCCCTCCATGGCGATCGGTCGCGGCCGATCTTGAAGCAAATCGGTCGCGACCGATACCGACATTTGGAGCAACATTGGTAGCGACCGATCTCGTCGGTTGCGCCTGGGGGAATCCCAGCATCCAGTGACGAGGCTCACCTGGAGGTCCTGGCCATGTCCGGTCCAGCACGGAGCAGCGAACGAGCAGGCCCCGACGGCACGCACCACCGGACGGGTGTGCGCACCGGCGGGCTCCTTGGATGGGCGGATGTCCCAAGCCTTCGGAGGGCTGGGCGGACTTCTTGGCTGGGCGCTGGCCCCCCCCCCGAGTCTGCGAACTTGTTTGGCGCTGGGGCCCTGGCTACGTCCGGTCGAGCACGGAGCAGCGAACGAGCAGGCCCCGACGGCACGCACCCCCAGACGGGCCCGCCGTCTGGGGGCCACCGCGAGCCCGCCGGGTGGTGCGTGCCTTCTCTTGGCCTGCTCGTTCGCTGCCCCGTGCTCGATCGGATATAGACTGCATCAGAGAAGGAATCCCCCAGGACCTGAAGCCTCCTAGGCACATAGCTTAACCAATGCCGCCGCCGCATCCGATGGGGCACGGAGCAGCGAACGAGCAAGCCCCGACGTGACGGCACGCCCCACCAGACGGGCGCGCGCACCGGCCGCCAGGCATGGCGGGCACCATCGGAGGGCAGCCCGCGGGCCGTCGGCCTCTCCTGGATCTCCTTGTAGTCCTATCGTGTGTGCATGTGTGAATCGCTTGTTTACATGATTTGCAAGCATATGTAGGTATACGTCTATATTATGTGAAGTCGTTGCACATGTTCGTATGCATGCATAGGTGTCTATGTTTATATGTTTATACATACATGCATATACACTTATATAGCAAATTATGCCGTATGTACTGATGTATATGTGTACATGCGCACAGGTGTAAGTAATTATGTCCATACTGTAGACGTATGTATATGTATATATATATATATACATACAAATATATAGGTGTAGAGAGCCTCGGGTCGGGCGAAAGGGGGGGATAGCAAAGGGGGGGGTGAGAGTCAGCTCACGTAGCTGATTTCCCCAGCGCCTCCCGGAGCCGGGAGACGCCCATGTATCGAGGAATGGGCCCGGCTGAGAGGCCGAAACCAGCTGCATGCAGAAGATTTCGTAACCCCCCCTTTCCCAATCCCCCCTTTCATTCGGCCCGAGAGCCCTCGCACAAGCAAGTGAATCGGGGTTATATTCTTGCTCCCTGGGCCGAGGCAGGGGCGCGCCGGCGCCTGGCCCTCGGCGACGGGCTTCACGGCCCAACGCTCCCCGATGGCTTGGTGCCACACGCGCGCGGGGGACACATCGGAGTGGACAACGCTCGGGCCGATGCGCTGGCAATGGCACTGTGGCGCTGTGCCGGTTTTCGGGCTACGAGCCGTTATGATAACCACGTCACCGATCCCTGAAAGGCCTCATCCACCAGCCCCCTGGAGGGCCACATCCACCAGACAATCGCAAGGCGGGCCCTGCGTGTATGAGCCTCGCGCAAACTACAATGCCTGTTTCGTCTTGCAGCCAATGGCAATGCTCGGCGGCGAGTGAGGGGGGGAAGTGAGAAAGAGAAAGCCTTCTCAGACGAGAGCACGAGCGCGACGACAAACGGGAAAAGCCGTGCCGCCCCCCGCCCGAACGGCAACGCCTGAGGATCTTCTCCGTCAGGGTCGCTATCCGGACGGCCGGGCTGTTCGTGTCGTAGGCGCGTCGCTGAAACTTCTTGATCAACTGATGCGTCCGCCAGCGCGACACGTCCTCGGGTCAGAAGAAGAAAAGGTACCCATACCGCTACCCTTCCGTCATTTTCCCCTTACTGGGCCTCCTGGGAGGCCCTCGTCGCCACCGCTGGGTTCGCCTCGAAATCCTGTCCGTGAACACCCCAGGAGAGGTCAGGAGAGTAGCCGTATGGGTACCTCTTGCTTTCCCCATTGGGGGGCAACTTCTTACAGTCAAAGCGTGTATCAAGGACGGGTGGCAAGGACTCCAGAGCCTTGGAGGCCAACGTTGGGATGTTTTGGGTGACGGGCAACCAGTGAAAACGGCAAAGGACGGGCCGCAGAGGCAAGGACACAAGCGTACCCTAGATGAAGGCGCGCGTCCTTACTAGGCGCATTGGCTGTAACGCCTTGCCAACTGCTCTGCCGATGGCAGCCCCGAGCCAGAGACCCGACAAGGGGCACCCCGCCGCCGCAAGCCCACCCCCTGGCCGAGCACGCCACCAACCATAGAGAAGCACCTGGTCGGCCGTCGGATGGCCGGTGGTCACTGTGCACGCAGGCGAGGGGGGTCAGCTTCAGCGGGGGCGATGGATGAGGAGGCCTCGAACAACGAGTCTGGCAGGAAGCTGGACATCCACGCGGCCGCACGCACCTGCGGGACGCGTACAAGGGGGGCCTTCGCGCTGGGTGCGCACTCCGAGGGCCAGCGTATCGGGCCTTGCGAGGGCCGAGGCCTGCGAGATCGGCATGCGGCCACGAGGTTCTCGAGGCCTGGCGGCCATCGGGTGGGCGAACGTGTCGGCGGTGGACAAACCTCCCTTTAGTAGACCTCCCCTTAGTGAAAACGGCCTGGGACCGAAACCGACAGACCTGGACCCGCAAAAATGACGGCCGCGACGCCCTCTCGCGAACCGAAAACGGCCAATTCCTTAATCGACGTGTCAGGGTAGGAGGCCTGTCCACCCCCGAACGTGGGGAGGAACGCGGGGAACGCCAAGCTTCAGGCTTCTCTGGGGACCCTCCCGGCCCCATAGATCTCGCCGTACGCGGCGCCCTGCCCCGCAGACGCCGACCACCGCATCCTCCCCGGTGCGCTGGCCCTCTGCGTGTGCGTCGGCCGGGGCCCGCGTGTGTGTCCCGCTCCGCTCTCTCGCCGCAGTGGGGGTCAGTCCACAGGAGACCTTCCACAAGAAGCCCCACCCTGAGACCCCAGGGCGTCCCTGGATTCTTGGTGCGGGAATGTCACGTGCTCCATAAATTAGCAGAGCCATCGAAACCCAAGACACCCAGGGCACCATGGCATGGGTCTCCACTGTACCCAGCGTATCCTGGAAGGGTGTCACACCCGAGGAGCGCCCTGTCTTGTGGAAGCCCCTAGGTGTTCTGCCTCGCCTCCGCAGAGCGAGCCTCGTGCTCCAGGGCCTCGCGCTGCAGGAGGTCAAAGTCCTGGTTCAGCCCCTGCAGCGCAGGGCGCAGCCGACATCTTGCCTCATAATCGGAGCTAAGTCAGAGTAACATCCTCCAAGAACTGCACCATAAGACCCTCCGCCGACCAAAACACACAGCACATCCAAGGGTACCCTCTCCAGGATGCACAAGAACATCCACACAAACGCGAAGAACACTGGGGCATCCTCCCGAACCGACCTCGATCTTATGCCTCGCCCCGACTGTTTTGCACGCCGCCCAAATTCGGCCAACGCTGACGGGGCCGGGGGATCGCGCCGCATTAGCGACGCATCGCCGACGTCGGGATGGAGGAATCCCGGCTCAGTACATCACGCCGCACCTTGAGTGCGGCACGGTGCTCCGACTCCGTCTGTTCCAACCCCAGGTTGGGCGGCCTGGATTTACGCATGGGACCTCTGACGAAGGACGAAGCATCTGTCTTGCCAACGTTGTGGCTTGACTTCTGGGTAGCCCGACGGAGAGAGCCGATGGGTGGGCCCATAGAAATCGAGTCCCCTCCGCGCCAGAATAGCTCCTTGCTCCAGTGTGTTGGCTGTAGGGCCCTGGCCCAAACCCGGGTGGGCCTCCGGGCTCTTACACGCTGGCGAGGCCACAGCGGTCAGGATCTTGGGCCTACCGTTCACAGCATCTGAGCCTCCTTCTGTTCATACCATCTCAGTTGCACCCTCCCTATTCTTAGACAGTGGTCCAGCTCCAGAGATACGAAGCGCGTACGAACGAACAAAAAGCTCCAAGAAGACGCCGAGTGTCCAGTCCAGACTCTTGAGATTCTGGAGCGAAATCTGGAGCCCACGAATATTTGCGCTTTTCCTACGCCAATCGAATGGGTGTACATGATCCCGAAGACCAGCAGTGACAACATCACAGCACAGCCCTGCATGCCCACCTCCCGGAGCGCCTCGCAGAACGCCAAGTGGGACCCGAACCGCCCAACCCAGAGATCATGGTCACGAAGGGCGGAGGGAACCATCTCGCGAGAATCCTTCTCGCGCGACAAGAAGGTGCGACAGTCAAGAGCACCGAATGATAAAACCGACGCCGCAACATGCCTGGTTCCAGCACTCACTCGTCTTCACCATTCCGCCATTCCCGCGAGTCCTCGGCGCTGCCGAGGCGCAGGGACAAGCACTTCCGCATCTCTGGCGTGAGATTCTTGACATCATCCTCCGTCAGGTACCACAAGTACTCGTCCTGTGCTGCACTTTGGAAGCCGCAACGTGCCGAAGGAGACCAGGCTCCAGGCATACAGAGTACGACGCCGCTCGCGCATGCCGCATACTTCGGGAACCACGGGCAGGGGGTGGGATCGGGGTGGTGTATATGTACAGGTGTATATGTATATATATATACATATACACATACATAATATATATATATATATATATATATATATATATATATAAGCGGCTTCGTACGTCCAGGTATGTATGTGTGTATGCATGTCTGCGTGTATGTATGTGTGTATGTATGTATGTATGGATGGATGCATGTATATATGTATGTATGCATGTGTGTATGTATGTGTGTACGTATGGGTACATCGGTGCATGCATGTGAGTATGCATTATACAAACATGCATGGCTCTATGTATACATGTATGTAGGTATGTATGTATGCATGTATGAATGTATGTATGCATGCAGCATGCATATATATATATATATATATATATATATATATATATATATATGCATGTATGTATGTATGTATATATGTATGTATGTAGGTATGTATGCACGTTTGTATGTATGTATATTTGTGTGTATGTGTGCATGCATGTATGTATGTATATGTATATGTACAGATGTGTATGCATGTATGTATGTATGTAGGCATGCATGCATGCATGTACGTACGTATGTATGTATGTATGTATGTATGTATGTGTGTATGTAAATATGTGCGCATGTATGCATGCATGTATGTATGTATGTATGTATGTATGTGTGTATGTATGTATGCATGTATGTATGCATGTATGTATGTATGTATGCGTATGCATGCATGTGTGTATGTATGTATAAAGGTAATTGTGCAGTGTAGATGGATGTATATAGGTGTGTATGCATGTATGGATGTATGTAGGTATGTATGTATGTATGCTTGAACATATGTATAGCTGTAAGTATGTATGTACGTATGTATGTATGCATGCATGCATGCATGCATGCATGTATGTACGTATGTATGTATGTATATATGTATGTATGTATGTATGTATGTATGTATGTATTTATTTATGCGTGTATGCATATATACACATATAAACATGTATATGTATATATATATAGATATACAAATATAAAAACGGCCTAGCACTTCCAAGATTATGCAAGACCTGGGCGGCCCGGGATGATGCAAGACCTAGGCGGCCCGCGCGGCCCAGCCAGAACGCCCCATGATGGTCCAAGACACCCCCGCGACGCCCGCGAAGGCCCCAAGACGGCCCAATAGGATCCATAGACGGCCAGCACAAACACCTGGAGAGGGCCCCACGAGGGGTTGGAGAGGTGAAGCTCGCAAGGGCTCCCGAAGCCCTCCCCGACAAAAACGGCACCCAAGGCGCCCAACAGTGACACCCCGAGGCCCCGAAGAATCCCCCAGAGGTTGACACAAGACTCCTGGAGCCGAGGAAGGCTCTCGCAAAGCTTCCCGAGAGGTCTCCGATGAGTCTCACAGCCCCAGAAGCCCCGAAGCAGACGCGGAGGGAGAGGAAGACCAACCAGCATCAACTACATGCAGCCCCACATATCCTCTTCTGTGGGTCGGCGGCATGGCATAATCCTAATGATCCACTGTGCCCAAAGCTCGCGAACATCCTCCCCATATGGCGCCGTCTCGTCATTTAAGGGTCCGACGCTTCTGACGACCCCTGATGCTACCAAGAAAACCAGCAGCTGCTGCTGCTGCTCATACCCCCTCCTCGTCGTCCTGCTCCTCCCCCGAGCTCTTGCCCGCACCTCTGACTGATGCAACCTTCAATCCGTGTGCAATGTGTACCCTAGACCGTAGATGCTGGCTGATGTTCTTGCTGCTGGCGCGTTGCCGAACAGCCAACCAGCCGCGGAGGCCTACCAATCGGGAACAACAGCGCCAGGACTGAACGAGCGTAAACCAAAGACGCCCCGAATGGTCAGTTTCCCCATATAAGCCCTGGCAGGCGCCACGCCTGCTCGCCATGGCTGCGGGCCGACCGCAGCCTGCCTGAATCGGCGTCGGTGCGCGATCCGGCCTCTGCAGGGAAACCTCGCGCACACTCCCGAACATCTATTTGCTCCCTGACATCTCGCAGCGCGTTCGGCGAGCGGGGGACCCCAATGGGCCCGCACCAAATGCCAATCCAGCGAAGGGTCGCTCTTACGTGTAGTCTTAGGTCGGGCGCGTCCCCCTACAAGGGGATTTTGGACGAAAAAGAAAAAATACCCAAACACATTTCAAACAATACTCAAACATACTTTAAACAATTGTCCAGAGACTGTTTGTTGACTACTTTTCTCCTGTAGAGGGGACAGGCCCGACTCTAGGGTAGTCGAGCTTTCCTCTGCCCCTCTTCTTGTCCCTCCCCCTCCCCTCGGCCGCCATGGCCACCCCCCGCCGCCCCGACGCCCCGCGGCGCTGTGCGGCAGTTCCTGGCTTCCTGGTCGTGCCTGATGGCGCCCGCTGCCAATGCCGCCCGGACAGTCTGGGCGCCCGAGCTCTCCGGGGCAGCTCGGGCACGGGGTATAACTCGGGTTCGGATTTCCGAGCAACGAACCCGAGTTGGCCCTGACCTGAGCTACCCCTGATGGTTCGGGGCTCTGGACGCCCGAGTTCTCCAGGGCAGCTCGGGCCTGGGGCAACCCGGGTTCGGATCCCCGAAGAAACGAACCCGAGTTAGCCGCTGGCCCTGACCCGAGCTACCCCTGATGATTCGGGGCTCTGCACGGTCCCAGACCTCCGACGTCGTGCTTTTTTCACGACGTCGACCCCCGGAAGTCTGGACCCCTTCCCCAATCCCGAATCGTTTTGTTGGCGCTCTGGGGGCACGGTAAGGGCTCCCAGGGGCCAACCTCCCGTCATGATTGTTTCGAGACGCCAGGAGGTCTGGGGTGGTCTGGCTTGGCAGCCCCGCTTCATCGCGGAGCCATCGCGAACCCGAGTTGGCACTGACCCGAGTTGGCCCTAACCCGAGGATGAGGAAGGGGAGGAGGAGGATGAGGATGAGGATGAGGATGAGGAGGAGACTCCGAAGGGTGTGGTATGCAAAGGGTGTGGTTTGCAACTGGCACACTGGGGGGCACCCTGGGGGGCGAGCGGGGACCTCTATATAGAGCTCTCCGCCGCGCCCCGAGAAGGCCCGACGAGGGCAGTGTCGTGCCTCCCTTGGCCTCATGGTGCCGATCGCAAACTACACTCCGGCGTAAGCATACCCTTTGTAGCCCCCGAACTTCATCGCGGAGCCCCGCTGGCTCCGGTCTCCCTGCGCACCCCCTTAGTAACCTCCCCTTAGTAAACCTCCCCTTAGTAAACCTTTCCTTAGTAAACCTCCCCTTAGTAAACCTCCCCTTAATAAACCTCCCCTTAGTAACCCCTCCCCTTTGTCTATCAACTTCCGATGTATCGCGGAGCCCTGCTGGCTCCTGTCTCCCTGCGCGTCCTCTTCGGCGAGCAAGGCCCGGATTCTTTTGTGTGCGCCCGGCCTGCCCCTCCGCGGCCGACGCCTGGGCTGCCCTCCAGCTCGGGGGCCTTGCTGGTGGCCCCAGCATGGCTGGCCCGTCCATCTCCCACGGGACTTTCGGCGACCCGAGGAGGAGGAAGGGGGAGGAGGAGGATAAGGAGGAGGAGGGGAGGAGGAGGAGGAGGAGGAGGAGGAGGGGGGATGAATGAGAGGAGGCCGGAAGGAGGAGGAGGAGGGGGGGTGGGTGGGGGGGGGGGTGGGGGAGAGGGGGTCGAGGAAACTGAGGAGGGGGGTAGGAGGAGGGTGGGGGATGAGGAGTATAACGAAGGAAGGCGAGGGAGGAGAGAAGGATAAGAGGGAGGGACTGAGGAGGAGAGGAGGCGATTAAGGAGGGAGGGTGGAGGAGGACCTGGAGGAGGAGGAGTAGGACGGGGAGGAGTACATGCTGGAGGCTGAGGGGGAGAGGGACGAGGAGATGGAGGAGGATGAGGAGGGAGGAGAGGATGGAGGAGTGAGGAGGAGGAGGGAGGGAATGGCGGAAAGGAGGAGGAGGAGATAGGATGATGATGATGCTGATTATGATGCTGATGATGATGATGATAGGATGATGATGATGATGAGGATGAGGAGAGGAAGGGTAGGAGGAGGAGGAGGAGGAGGAGGAGGAGGAGGAGGAGGAGGAGGAGGAGGAGGACGGGTCGCCTGAGCCATTCGGAGAAACCCTCCACCCAAGCATGGCTGGCCCGTCAATATCCGCCTCAGGGCTGCTCCTGAGGCCCCGTCAGCCGGCAGTTTGCTCCTGGCGACTTGGTGGCTGCGTCGTGCAGCTCGCCTGGCCGACTTCTCTAATTACTGTCGACTGGCCCTACCCTGATCACTGGATGCTGGGATTTTTCAGTCGCGACCGATCTTGCTTCAAATTTCGCCATCGGTCGCGATTAATCGGTCGCGATCGGTGGCGACTGGTCGCGCACGATTTTGAGATCGGTCGCGACCGATTTGGAGGGCCGATCGGTCTCTACCGATCGCGACTGAACACAACCGGTATCCAATGATCTGGGCCGCGCCTGCGTTCCTCAGCGCTACCGGCAAAAACGGTGCTCGCAAAGGCCCAGTTACTTTGCCTCGATCACGGACTGAGGAACCCGGGGCCCCAAGATGAAGGGGCCCTGGGACACACCAATACATAGACACAACTAAGGGGATTCCCAATCTTTTCCTCATAAATTCTGGGTTGTTGTCTCCCCCCCCACTTCCCATATGTTCCCATCTGTCCAGGGGGGTCGACGATTCATTGTGTGCCTGTGTGTGTTTTCCTCTCCTGACAAGAGCCAGGGCCTGGCCGCCCACCGAACAATCGGCCTGTGGAGCACCTTCGCCGTGCCCCCGGGAGCTCATGGAGCCGGGCCGCCCCCCTGGAATCTGCCCGGCACTTTCGCCACGCCCTTGCAATCTCACGATCCCCATCCCCAGCGGCGTGGCCTGGGCCCCACTTGACGACTTACCCCCCTAGATGGGGATATAGGGCGTTCCCTTCGGGGTTCGAGGGGTGCATCCCCAACTGGGGTGGTCTCTTGGTGAGGGTCTCGAAGGGGATGAAGATGGGGATGGGGATCGGTGAATGGAAGCTGAACTAACTCGGGAGCCCGGCCGCCCTGCGCACCGAGATCGGCGCGACGCTTCCGCCTACGAGCGCATCCAGGTTACACGGGAGAGGCACCCCGACTGGGGGAGGCCCCTAGATGTTCGCAGAAGTTCCGTCCCTGCCCGCCGTGAAAGCTGCCAGAACTACTCCTGCACAACAGTGTAAACTCTGTCTGCGCTCGCTATCTCTCTATCTGTCCTCAACTCTGCTCTAGGCACCCTCTTCCGTATACATTATGCTCGATCTCTCTCTCACTCTCTCTCTCTCTCTCTCTCCTTCCTCCCTGTTCTCTCTACTCTACTCTGCACTCTATGTGCTCAACTTCGCTCTCGAATGCCGGGGACCCCTGGACGATGCACCGGGAATCGAGCAACATGCCACCCACCGAACTCGGCCCAAGGCCCAGAACCGGGAATCCGGGAACCTGGCCGCCCATCTCGGGGACGCGCAAACATGGATCGGGGGAGGTGCCCTCCCCAGAATGCGGCCGGTGCCGCCTCGCTCGGCGGCGGGAATGCCGCGACACCTCCCATGGAAACGGGACCCGCGGCTAATCCACGCCCCCCTGGATTCGGGCCGGGCGAAAGGGGAGGATAGCAAACGGTTTGGACGCCCGAAATGGGCACGGAAAGAATGGGTACAATGCCCAACAACACATGTTGTCCCAAACCAACGGCGGCCGCTGTTGGGCAGGCGGCCTTCTGTCTCGAATGGACACAGGCCGCGGCGGCACCGACAGCGAGTCCTGTTCAAAATGAACAGGAACTGCTGTTGGGCATCGTACCCATTCTTTCCGTGCCCATCTCGTTCGTGCAGAAAGGGGTGGGTTGAGAATCAGCTCACGTAGCTGATGTTCCTGGCGCCTTTCGTCTGGCCCGATTGGTCCATGCTTGCGATCGCCCGAACCTCCAGATCGCCCCAGCACTCTCGCGCGCGTGGGGCTCCGGAGAGCGGGACCCTCTGGGAGGTTGGCCGCCCACAGAGCGCCGGGCCCCTGCGCGATGCTTCCGCCGCGGCGCCCTCGGTGCCAAGCGCCGAGTGTTAGGGGGCCACATGCGAAGCTCCTTCCCCTCCTCCTCCTCCTCCTCCTCCTCCTCCTCCTCCTCCTCCTCCTCCTTCCCCTCCTCCAACTCCTCCTCCTC
>CAUYUJ010007808.1:0-18521 GCA_963575745.1 Prorocentrum cordatum
GAGGAGGAGGAGGAGGAGGAGGAGGACCCTGCGGCGTGTGTGAGGGGCTTTTCCGTTCGAGTCGGGCTTTTCCGTTGGAATCGTCGTCTCCGTCCTCCTCTGTTCAATGTGCCTGGGTCCTCTTCTTCGTACGCGCTGTCCAAAGCAGAATTGAACAACATCGGAGTGGAATCGAAGGGACACCCCTTCCCTTCGATCCCTTCACCGCGTAAAGGGGGGGAGCAATCCTGGGGGGGGATTCAGGAGGGAGGCCGGAAATAAACAGTGCTGTTCTTCCTCCTCTTGTTTTCGTGTTCCCTCGTTATGTGTTTCGTAGAACATGTCCTCCTACAGGCGGCCGTTGAATGAAATGTGAGAAAGAGTCAACAACATCCTCAACAATGGGCGAACAATGCTCAACAAATCGTCCCCCAGAGTATTCTTGGACCATGTCTGAGTATCCCTCCTGTGGAGCGACGTGCCCGGCTGAATTCTGTCTCCCTTCTGCCTTGTCCCGCGGAACGGGGTCAGAACGAAAGCGGTCCACGGACTCGCCAAAACAGCGTTCAGTTTTAGCCCTGGCCGGGGGCCTCTCTCTTGGGTGTCCGATCCATGGGCGCCGACGCGGCCCCTGGCGCTGCCCGAGCAGGGCCTGATTTGGACCAGGTGTGAAGCTCGTTTGGGACAGGATCGGGACCACGTTCGTCCCTCTGCAGAGGAGGAGAAAAGATCGGGGAGGGGGCGGAGGAACAGTAGAGGCGAGGAGGAGGAGGAGGTGGAGGAGGAGCCAACTGCGGTGCAAATTCGGTCCAGATGCGATCTCAATGTCGCCGCTTAAGGCTCCAACGAACGGACATCAAGCCTCTCCAGTCCTCTGCATAGAATGGGACTACGATTGAGAGGCGCACGTTTTGGCGTCGCAGCCATGCGCGCGCAGCGACGTGGCGGAGTCAGTCAGCTGAGATGAGAGCCTGGAGAGTGCAGCCGAACAAGCAGTTCTGTCTTCGCAGTGCAGGGTAACTAACATGAGAAAGCAAACATTGGAACGATGCTTTAGAATAGGTTTCATCTGCTGAGAGAGATCCTGGAGAAGGCGATCAAATAATCTCAATGGCAACGACAATGTCCTCGAGGAAGCCCAAGAACCCGATGGATTAATCATCGCACAGGGCACGGACATCACGGGGCATTTCTTGATCATCATGCATCATCAACTGTGCAGAATGGACCCAGTCATATTAATGTGCCATGCGCGGACTCGTAACGGACCTGAGGGAAGACAAGAAGGAACGTTACTCAGCGAGGAAACCCATTCATGACACCAAAAAGCGCCTCGGTGCACGAGGAGCATGAGAGGAACAACAATTGAAGGACCTACGGAACAGCGAGCCTCTCTCAGAACCCAAACTGCTCCCGCGGCCGGCGCCTTGACTGCAGGGCCCATGACAGATGCGACATCCTCGCTCTGCTGCCGCACTGCGCTCTGAATCTGAATTGATGCATATCCCTCGACAGCGAACGCATGAAGTGCAGACTGCACTGAGTGTTTCGCTGCAGAGCCGATGGATCGAAGTTGGGCAAGACTTGATTTCCGAACACGTCGGCGTGCGATCATCCAAGACACACGCGGAAAGAAATTGTCCAAAGAAGGATGTCGAATATTCCCCAGAACTCCCAAACTGTCTGCTACTGCGCGGATCGGACGACAACGCAATGCATGTGTCCATCACTGAAAGCCTTTACGCTGCTCTCGAAGCCACTGTGCTGCCATTGAAAGAACATGCATTCCCTGCGTAAGGCACAACGCTGAACGAAGCTTGACCAAAGCCTGCCCACTATTCAGACAACGATCCTGGTGCAGGTTAGACTGCCTCGAAAGGGAGCAATGCCCTTCAATAATCCACATGGAGACCACAACTACACACACACACGCACACACACACACACACACACACGCCTCCATTTTTCGTCACCGGCAAATGCGGCCCCTCACTGATCGTAAGTCGGGCGTGTCCCCCTACAGGGGGATTTTGGACGACAAATGAAAATAGTCAAACAATATTCCGGAACTGTCAAGAGTAATAAAAACATCGTCCCAAGACTATGTTTTTACTATGTTTGAATATTCCTCCCGTGAAAGGAAAGGCCGGACTTCAAACTGATCCAAATCCTTGACTCAATGCTCTTGTGACCGTAGTGGGCCCCGGCAAAGGCAGGGCCGTTTTTTCACCGTTTCCGAAAAAGGGCCCCTTGAACATGGAAACGGCAAAAAAAAAAACGGCGACCGGAAACGGCAACAAAATCGGCTTCAGGCTTGGAGCCGCATCCAGAACTGGTTAGACAACGGCGTCGGAGCCGGCAACAAAAACGGCAAAACGGAACCTGTAGAACAACGGCCCTGTCGTTTCCAGGGCCCACTGAGCTTGTGACACTGCCGCGATGCAGCCGCGGGCTTCTGGAACACAGCCGCGCCACTGCCGCACGCCAGGCCCGGCTCGCCTTCGGCACCCTGCCCCCCCCCCTGCCCTCCCCCCTCCCCGCTGCTCCCCTCCCCTCCCAGGCGTCCGCCCTCCCCCTCTCGGGAGCCAGGCAAGGGCTGCTAGATCCGTGGCTGCGAAAATCGACCTCCGGGAAGTTGTCGTCGTCCTTCCCGGAAGGAAGCCCGTTGACTGTTTCGCGTGCCGCGCCTCATTCCGGGAAGCTGGTGTTTCCTTCCGGGAGGGCCGTTTCAGCAGCCACGGTTTTAGCAGCCCTCGCCCAGCTTCCGACCCTCCCCCTTCACGTTCCCCCTCCACACCCTACATAATAGGAGTACTACTCTCCTCTCTCCCCTGATGACGTCGGGAAGGCGCTCGCCCCCCCTCCGCGTACTGTTTTTCACTTCCAGAATTCCTGGGAGATGGGTCTCCGGTTGGGTTCTCCAAAATCTTGCTCCCGCCGAAGCGCTGGCCTCATTGTCGGGCTTCCGCTCGTTCCGAATCGTGCTCCCGCTGCAGCGCTGGCCTCATGTCCGTACTCCCGCTCGTTTCGAATCGTGCTCCCGCTGCAGCGCTGGCCTCGTTTCCGCGCTTCCGCTCCATCCGAATCGTGCTCCCGCTGCTGCGCTGCCGTCATCAGTTCCATTGCCATGCCACGGCATGCGATGCAATGCTATGTGGTGTTCCGCTGTGCGATACCATGACTTCAGCTGCACTGCTAGGAGATGCAGTACTTGACTACGCAGTGCCACGCCATGCTATGCCATGCTACGCTTTGATCTTCAACGCCATGCCATGCCATGTTCAAGTCTGTGCCGCTGTGCGATGCCATTGTTTGCGTTGCCATGCTTTGTGATGCAACTCTTCGCTAGGCAACGCCACGACTGGCGATGGCATACTACGATCTGCCGTGCGCTTCTACGACCTGCTATGCCGTACCCTACGATGCATCGAGCACCCTCTCGGGATCATTGTCCTGCTCGACATGAAAATCTAAGCCATGGCAAGGGATGGGAGGGAGGGGTAGGACATCAGATATTACGCCCCTTCCCCTTCCCCTCCTCCCTCTCCCCCTCACTTCCCTTTCCCCATCCTCCTCCTCCCCCCTTCCCCTCCTCCCCCTCCCCTTTTCCCTTCACCCCTCCTCCACCTCCTTCTCCTTCTTCTCCCCATCCTCCCCAGCATTCCTCCCCCTCCCTCACCCTCCCCACGAATAGGACGACGACATCATGATGCGACTGGCTCAGGGTGCGCTCCAGGAGCGCCGGAGGACCCACGCCTCGGGGGTCAGCGCGGAACAACTGGGAACGCCTGGGCACTGTGAGACGAGTCGTCCCCGTGGCTTCCTGCACCAGTGAATCGGCGGCGAGCAGGGGGGGGGGGACGTGGGAAGGCGAAGGCCTTCTCGGAAGGCTCGGAGGTCCCCTGGCCTTCTGGGAAGGTTTCTAAGCCTTCCCCGAAGACACAGAAAGCTTCTGAGAATAGAGGGCAGAAGATCCACCCCGATGATAACCACCCCGACACGCGAAGCCGTTTAGTAAACGCATCCAAAGAAGGAATCAAACAGGGCAGGGCAGTTTAGTAAACGCCCAGGGCCGTCGAGTAAACGCCTATTGTCCGCTCCGGGTGGATTTTCCTCCCTGGAGAGAAGGCGCGGGGGCTTCTGCGAAGCCCCGCCGCCCTCTGAGGAGGCCGTCTCCCTCTCGCTTCCCCCCCCCCCCTCGGCTCGCCGCAGGGTGGAGGGGAGAGGGCAGCGGAGAGCGCCGACCGCCAGGTCCCTCGTGATGGACGCCTCAAGGTTCAGGGCGTTGATGCTCTGCGGAGCGGGGGGCGGTGGTCGTGGAGGAGCGGGAGCAGATGAAGGGGCCCCAGGACACACACACACACACAAATACACACTAATGATCCCAGTGCGACCCTACCTAGGAGTTGGAACCCCTAGGAAAGCAGCATTAGTAGTAACAGTAACGCTAAGCTAAAGCTAAGCTAAAGCTAAGCTAAAGCTAAGCTAAAGCTAAGCTAAAGCTAAGCTAAAGCTAAGCTAAAGTTAAGATAAAGCTAAGCTAAAGCTAAGCTAAAGCTAAGCTAAAGTTAAGCCAAAGTTAAGCTAAAGCTAAGCTAAAGCTAAGCTAAAGCTGAGCAACAGCTAAGCTAAAGCTAAGCTACACCTAAGCTAAAGCTAAGCTAAAGCTGAGCTAAATATAAGCTAAAGCTAAGCTAAAGCTAAGCTACAGCTAAGCTAAAGCTAAGCTAAAGCTAAGCTAAAGCTAAGCTAAAGCTAAGCTAAAGCTAAGCTAAAGCTAAGCTAAAGTTAAGCTAAAGCTAAGCTAAAGCTAAGCTCAAGCTAAGCTAAAGCTAAGCTGCAGCTAAGCTAAAGCTAAGCTAAACGCTAAGCGAGAAGCTAAGCGTAACGCTAAGCTAAAGCTAAGCTACAGCTAAGCTAAAGATAAGCTAAAGCTAAGCTAAAGCTAAAGCTAAAGCTAAAGCTAAAGCTCCCAGGGGACTGGGGGGAACCGCGGGGCGGGGACTGGGGGAACCGCCCGGGGCGCTTTGCACTGCCCGGCCCCTTTAAGCTAAGAGAGTAAGAACCCTTCTAGGCAGAGCCTAGGTAGGTAAACAGATTCCCAATATTTCCCCATATTTTCTGGGTTGCTGTCTTCCCCCCCACTTCCCATACTGTCCCATATTTTCTGGGGAATCGACGATGAATTGTGTCTGTGTGTTTTTTTCCCTCCTGAACAGAGCCCGTCCCTAACCCTCCAGGGTGCTCTCTCATGCCGGGTGCGTGCCAGGATGTTCTGCCATCCGCCACCATGCCATCCATCGGCACGCTCAGGCGCGCACCAAGAAGGACCCAGGACGGCACCAGAGCTCTTCCAAGACGGCGGAAGACCGCCTCAGGAGAGCTTCAAGGCCACGTGTGATGCCCCCTTTAGTAATCCCCCCCCTCTTTGCCGACCCTGACCGATGAAGCGGAGAAGGGATGTCGCCATGTACACGCTGCACGACATGGGTGGTGATGCCTCCTCTCGCCGCACTCCCGACCACAGCCCCTAGAAAAAGCTTCGCCTTGGAACATGCTGCGTGTCCCCCTGACAAGCCGAGCTACATCAACGCAGCGCACCTTTTGGCGTCGCGGCCCTGCGCGCAGCGACAAGGCGTAGAATGTCGAAAAGCAGCAACCGCACGCGCACGACTAAGCCCGCCCGAGCCCTCAGACACACACACAGACACACACAGGCACACACACACACACACACGCACGAACACACACACACACACACACGCACACACACACAAACACACCGCATAGCATAACATGGGGTAACTGCAGATGCCGATACAACTGATCCCCGAACGTCTCCCGAAAAGCGACATGACCAGGGCTCGGAGGCGCATCCAGCCGTGTCGACAAGAGCCCCCCAGGAGGAACGAAATGGCGTGAACGAGAAAGGGTATCGCTATCGGTAGCACTCTCCTCCTCTGAGCTACCCCCCCTGGCGTATTGCATGCACCAGGAAGTCACTCTGCACCCAGTCCAGAACGAGACCGCAAGCGCAAGCAACGGCGGGTCCTTGACGGAGGTCGGCTCGAGGTTCAGGGCGTTGATGCTCTGCGGGGCGGATACAGTCTGGACGTCGAAGAACGGGAGTAATGCGCAACCATGATATATATATATACATAAACACAAAACGAAATTCAGGTGTTCTTCACATGTGAATTTAAAATGTGCTCTTCGCATGTGAATTTAAAATGTATGCTGGAGCCGCGCGCGCTCCGGTTCTAGCGCGGGCCAGGAACACGGTTCGCCATGTCAGGCTCCTCCGCCGCCGCCCCACGGGCAAGCGGGACCTGGGACCGACAACGGCGAATGGCAACAGGGAGAGTGAAGTTCATCCCACACGAGCAAGAACTTGGAATGCAAGCGCTGCTTGGCGAAATGGGTTTGTAACGTATTGCCCGATCTACGCCGTCGGGGGGTCTTCCTCAGATCCTCCTGTGACATCTCGCGAGCGTTCTCTCATTCGGCGTTTCGACAATGGGCAAAAAGGGGGAGGGGAGAGGTGGGGTCCGGCTCCAGACTTCTGCTTAATGCAACTGTGTGCAGCAGTGCGTCCTCTTGGGAGACTCCACCTGCTCGAGACAGGCGCCCAAAAAACCAAGATCTACTCCAGGCGGGGGAGGGGGAGGGGCGAGGGCCCGCGCCGATCGGCAAAACAAGGAGAAAGAAAACGATCACCTCGGGGCATTGCGGATGTTGGCTTCACGGGGAATTATCCGTGAATTCCGGTGGTCCTACTCAATCAAACAAGGGCCGTCCAGGAGCCTCAGGGCCTCCTGGATGCATGCTGGAGTGGCAGTCTGAAGAGTCTTCGAGACAGTTTTGGGGCCGTCCTGGCTCTCCCTTTGGGCCGTTTTCGGAGTGTCTTGGGGCCGTGGGCCGTCTCGAAACCCTCTTGGGTTCGATTAGGCTCCGCTTGGGTCGGCGTAGGCCCTGTTTGGGGACATCGTGGGTCCTTTCTGGATCGCCTTGGGTGGGGACCTCTTGGGCGGTCCTCGGGCACTGTAAGTGGAGGCTCCTTGCAAGAAAACTCCAAAACAAATCGCCAGCCCTTCGGCTGATCCTGAGGTAAAGTACCGCAGCGGCAGGCGTCCATCGAGGCGCTTCTCGACGCCCTCCAGCGCACTTCGTAAAACAACGTCGTGCGTGTATGACTTTGCAATGTTATGCACGTGTCGCACGTGCCGCCAAAGAAGTAGTGGTGGACATGGGGTCTCACTGCCATTGAAAAGCTTCCGCAGGTTTTGATGCACACGCTCTAGTCAAGGATGGGCCGCCTCGAAGATCGTGCCCTCTTCCGAACTCACAACCTTGCCAAGTGCGCTCCGCGTGCCTAAGATCAAGCTCATTCTGTAGAGCAGACGTCTGTCCGTCAGTTGGTCAAGGACAGACATTCCTCCAAGTGCACGTTACATTGACAAAATAACCAAGACCGCACCTCCTTAGCCGATGGGAAATTGCCATGTAAGTGTTCCGTCACGCCACAGGACTGATGCAACTCATTAGCCAGCAGTCCATGCTGCCACGAGTCAGGTCTCCATGTCATGTCTTCCTCGTCGCTTCCCTGGTTGGGATTAGGGAAAAGCGAGAAGCATCTCATGAACGAAGCCAACACAAAGTTGTCAAGATTGATTGACATGACCAGGCGCAAACCTCGCTGCATGCACTTATCCGCCGAGCGCGAGTAGTTGTCACAATCTCCGTAAGAACTCCGTTTTCTCTGCGGCAAACTCTGCAGGCGGCACATGTCTTGTCCACTAGCGTAGACCTCAATTGTCAATTGCACGACTCATATACGCAACACGTCGCCGCAGCACACCATAACAAGATGGTCGCCGAGCATCCCGCATGTACCTAATCACCTTACGATCATCAGAGTAACCATCCATGTAGAAGGGTTCTTCTAAGAAGCCTTCCCCCCTCGCCCTACCCCTCTCTGCGCGTGGCCGATTCATTATTTTTCACTCTCTCTCTCTCTCTCTCTCTGTAACCTGCTCCGCCTGTGTTGGCTCTGGTGGCCGTGGCCCTATGGCAGGAGGAGGATGAGAAGGATCGAGGAGGAGGTTCGAGGAGGAGGATCGAGGAGAAGGAGGAGGAGGAGGAGGAGGAGGAGGAGGAGGAGGAGGGAGGAGGAGGCAGGAGGAGGAGGATGATGAGGAGGATGAGGAGAAGGAGGAAGAGGTTCGGGGGGGAGGATCGAGGAGGAAAATCGAGGAGGAGGAGGAGGATCGAGGAGGACGAGGAGGACCGAGGAGGATGAGGAGGAGGACTGGTAGTCCCAGGTCAGAGCTGCAGGTGAAAAGCTGATGACAGTCATCCTCATCCTTCTCCCCCCTCCTCTTCTCCCTCTCCTCCTCCCCTCCTCCCTCCTCCTCCTCCCCTCCTCCTCCTCCTCCTCCTCCTCCCTCCTCTTCCTCCTCCTCCTCTCCTCCTCCTCCTCCTCCTTCCTCCTCCTCCTCTTCCTCCTCCTCCTCCTCGTCCTCCAGTTCCACCGAAGAACACCCGAAGGCCACTCCAATCATCTCCTCACGTCCAAGGCAATAGCCAAATGAAAACCGACCGAACCGACAGCGAGACCAAACACCGAAGCCGACAGGCCGCAGGAGGGCGTAGAGTTGCGGCAGCGAGCAGCGCCACGACAACCGACCGACCCGACCCGACCGAACACAACCGTTCGCGACGCAGCCGAACCGACCAGACCGCGGACCCTTGACGCTCCTCGACGTCTCATTCTCGGGTCAGAGCTCGGGGTCTCCCGCGGCCGTTCGCGACGAATCGGGCACCCCCGGAACGCACTCGGCGAGGCGCAGACTGGAAGGCACCCCGAGGCTACAGTAGGGGCCCGACCACAAGCATCCTTGGACAAGAGACCCGACCATGAGACCCCAGGACGTCCACGGCCTTTGGGTGTGGGCACGTCATGCTCCCCGTCGCAAAACCATCGAGGCCCAGGAACCCCAGCGCCCCCTGGATCGGGCGTTGGCAGAACTGGGTTTAGTGGAACCTGGTTTAGTGATTTGTACCGAGGGCGCCCCCCCGTCCCATTTCCACTAACCGTAACTGCCGTCACCCGAAAAACACCAGTTACGGTAAACCTGGTTCAGTGAATCTGGCCAATGGAGGGGCCCCCCAGGCCCTACCACTAACCGGGCCCCCTTACCCGGGATCCTGGCTATACCCGACTGGAGGCGAGCAGGACCGCCGAAGACCGCCGCGATCCCTCGGAAAGAGCCCGCACGGCACCGCCGCTCGGCGCAGCCCGCTGCGGAGCGGCCGCCCCGCAGCCGTGCCACGCCGCCGCCGGCGCAGCGGCGCGGAGCTGCGGCGCCGCGGCCCAGGCGCCGCCACGCAGGGAGCGCCCCGGGAGCGGCCCGCGAGGCGCCGCGGGGCAAGCCGCTCGGAGGAGGCGGTGCCGCAGCGGAGGCAGGAGCGGGCACGAGCTCGAGAGGCCCCGGGACACACGGAGAGGTAGGCAGCAATATCCCAGGGCTCCCCAATCTCTTCACTCAATTCTTTTCTACCTCTGGAGCTGCGCCTTTCCCCCACTTCCCCGACTCATCCATATGATTCCTAGGGACACACAGAGATGTAGACAGCCGTCCCAGGGCTCCCGATCTCTTCTCTTATCCTTTTATACCTCTGGAGCTGCGCCTCTCTCCCCCCACTTCCCCGACTCATCCACACGATTCCTGGGGATCGACGGTGCAGTATGGCGGGCCGATTCCTCCGTGGACGCGCCTGCTGTGGGAACGCAGCCCCGCGCGAGAGCAATCGGAGAGGTGGGCGCGCCTTGGTCACCGGGATCATGGGCATGTCTTGGACCTGCCACTCCCACAAGTCTTGGGTGTTGCGACCTCGGCCGGCCAGGTAGGAGCCATGCTGCAGAGCCGTCCCTGCCGCCGACCTCTGCGCCATGACTGACTGCGTCTTCATCACCCTGCCTACTCTGTGGTTAAAGGCTTGCCAACTAGGGAGCATAGGCGAATGACCGCATAGAGTCCCTCCAAAGCCCCACTTGGGTATCGGTTGCTCTCAGATGCGCGAGGAGTACAGCCACAGCCAGGAGAGCATCCACACCGTTGCTACATAGGGAGTGTTCGCCACGTGTGCGGATATTTCCGACGTACATTCGTACGCGCACACGTCTGATATCTGTCACCATGTCATTGGCACGTTGACGCGAGGTAGCTGTCCTTGGCAACACTATGGACTTCTGCGCAGTTTCCAGAAGCGGCCCACACCCTTGCAAGGCAAGCCGGAAATAATCGCGCTCCGAGGTACTGGTCTCCGACGATCCCAAACCCCTAATGCGTACACGAAACGGCCCAGGACCGTCGGAAACGCGTGCACCAAGGCCACACAGACACTTCCCGAACCCCCAAGACGATCCAAGGTGCACACACAAAGAATCCCCACTCTGCCGCCAACCAGCCGTTCAACAAGTTCACGGATTTCTGTCACAGGAATGCAAGAGAGAACCCCCAGACGGCCTCCGAGTGCCCCCACACGTCCCCAGGGCGGTGTTGGAGCCGTATTGGAGGTCTTGGGACAGTGTCGGATGGGGGGTGTTACAGTTGGCACTGGAGGTGTTTGGGGGGGGGGGGGGCGCCTTGGGCAGGTCATGGGCCGTCTTGGAGCCGTTCTCGGGCGAACTCAGGTCGTGCCGGGATCGCCTAGTTTGTGCGGAGGGCTTTGGCCTTCTTGAAGCCCGTGGAACCGTTTGGAGAGGTCTGTGAGCAGTTCTGGGGGTCTTGAAGCCATATGGGGGGCTCCTTGGATCGTCTTGGGCCAGTCCTGCGCAAACTTGGAAGAACCCTCCTGGGCTGGTCGTGGGCCATCTTGAATCCTGCCTGGACCATCCTGGGGCGATCTTGTGGTCACCTGGGGGGCTCCCGGGATCGTTCCAAAGCCGAATGCAAGGGTACGTCAGGCTATCCTTCCAAGGTGGCAATTAAGCCAAATCGTTGGTCTATTAAACAATAAATGAAAAAAAAAAAAAAAAAAAAAAAAAAAAAAAAAAAAAAAAAAAAAAAAAAAAAAAAAAAAAAAAAAAAAAAAAAAAAAAAAAACATGGAAACCTCGCGCGGCAAATTGCATCGAAATTAGGTCCGGATTCGCCGCACGAACGTCGACCCACATCTTACGGGGCGGACTTCTGTGGATAGAAGGAGAAAGTTATAGCCGGAGTGAAGTATCCCCAAACAGTTTTTGTTAATCCACTGCGGCTTCCAAGGTCGATTGCGTGCCCGTCCAGTGCGGGCTGGCATGGCATGTTAGAACATGATAACATGATGTTTGCACATGAGATGTTTACACGAAAACTTGTGTGACGCATGCCTATCATGAAGCTAACGCTAGAAGGTGTCGTACTCCCTCCTTCTCCCTTCCATCTCCTTCCTCTCCTCCTCATCCCGAACGGCATCTCGGAGCCCAGAGTTGCGAGGATGTCTCCAGCGCAACGGGCTGGACCACCTCGCGCGCGGCATCTCGGACACCAAAGTTGCGACGATGTCTCGGGAAAAACGTGCTGCGAGGAAGTCTCAGGCGAAACGGGCCAGACCACCTCGAGCGCGGCGTCTCAGAGCTCCGAGTTGCGGGGGCCTCCTGGGGCCTCCTGGGGTCTCCTGGGGGCCTCCTGGGGCTTCCTCCTGGGCCTCCTGCGGCCTCCTGGACCCCACCTGGGGCTTCCTGAAGCTTCTTGGGGCTCCCAGGGGGGGATATCTAACATGTGGCCGTCTGGGCCCCCCAAAATGAGGGGGAGGCCACAAGAGCAGGAAAAATCAACGAATCGACACTGGATGTGGATTAACTTGATACGTTCTGATAGGGAGCCTCCTGGGGCCTCCTAGGAGCCTCCTGGGAATCTCCTGGGGACCCCTGGGGCCTGTCCTGGGCGTCCTGCGGCCTCCTGAAGCTCTCTGGGGCCTCCTGGGGCTTCCAGGGTCCCAGGGGGGATATGTAACATGTGGGCTTCTGGGCCCCCAGGCTGGACCACCTCTTGCGCGGCATCTGGGAGCTCAGAGTTGTGAGAATGTCTTATGCGAAATGGGCCGGACCACCTTGCGCGCGGCATCTCAGACCTCAGACTTGCGAGGATGTCTCAGGCGAGACGGGCCGGACCACCTCGCGCAGGGCATCTCAGAGCTCAGAGTTACGAGGGTGTCTCAAACAAAACGGGCTGGACCACGTCGCGCGCGGCATCTCCGACGTCAGAGTTGCGAGGATGTCTCAGGCGAAATGGGCTGGACCACCTCTTGCGCGGCAGCTCAGAGCTCAGAGTTTCGAGGACGTCTCAGGCGAAACGGGCCAGACCCCCTCGCGCGCGGCATCTCAGAGCTCAGAGTTTCGAGGGCGTCTCAGACGAAACGGGCCAGACCACCTCTCGCGCGGCATCTCGGAATGTAAAAATGCGAGGATGTCTCAAGTGAAACGGGCCGGACCACCTCTTGCGCGGCATCTCGGGGCTCAGAGTTTGGAGGATGTCTCCTACGAAACGGGCCGGACCACCTCTCGCGCGGCATCAGAGAGCGCAGAACTGCGAGGATGTCTCAGGCAAAACGGGCCGTATCACCTCGCGCACGGCATATCAGGGCTCAGAGTTTGGAGGATGTCTCAGACGAAACGGGCCGGACCACCTCTTGCGCGGCATTTCGGAGCCCAGAGTTTCGAGGATGTATCAAGCGAACTGGGCTGGACCACCTCTTGCGCGGCATCTCAGAACTCAGAGTTGCGAGGATGTCTCAGGCGAAACGCGCCTCGCGCACGGCATCTCAGAGCTCAGACTTGCGAGGATGTCTCAAACAAAACGGGCTGGACCACCTCGCGCGCGGCATCTCCGAGGATTGCGAGGATGTCTTAGGCGAAACGGGCCGGACCACCTCTCGCGCGGCATCTGGGAGCTCAGAGTTTCGAGGATGTCCCAGGCGAAACGGGCCGGACCACCTCTTGTGCGGCATCTGGGAGCTCAGAGTTTCGAGGATGTCTCAGGCGAAACGGGCCGGACCAACTCTTGCGCGGCATCTGGGAACTCAAAGTTTGGAGGATGTCTCACGCGAAACGCCCAATCCCGGACAACTCAGAAACGAGAGTTGCGAGGATGTCTCTGGCGAAACGGCCCGGACCACCACATTTGTTTGAGATCGTCTCTGCTTTGATTTCCCTTGGCCGGAGTTAGCTTCTATCACAACAGGACCCCGTTCAGCAAGCTGCTGGGGGAAAAACAAATAAACAGAAACTTTTGGCGCCCCGCGCGGACTTCTTGGATTCGCGCTGGACACCCCCCTCCCTGGCGCGCGAACCGGCGCCAGAGACCGCGCCGGAGGCGCCGCCGGGGGGCCCGGCCGCGGATACAAGAAATCCGCGCGGAGCGCCAAAAGTTCATGTTTGTGTGTGTGTGTTAGTGTGTGTGTGTTAGTGTGTGTGTGTTAGTGTGTGTAAGTGTGTGTGTGTGTGGTAGTGTGTGTGTGTGTGTTAGTGTGTGTGTGTGTGTGTTAGTATGTGTGCTAATGTATGTTAGTGTGCGTTAATGTGTGTGTGTGTCAGTGTGTGTCAGTGTGTGTTAGTGTGTGTTAGTGTGTGTGTTAGTATGTGTGTTAGTGTGTGTTAGTGTGTCTTAGTGTGTGTGTTAGTGTGTGTGTGTTAGTGTGTGTGTTAGTGTGTGTGTGTTAGTGTGTGCTAGTGTGTGTTAGTGTGTGTGTGTTAGTGTGTGTGTTAGTGTATGTTAGTGTGTCTTAATGTGTATTAGTGTGTGTGTGTTTGTGTGTTAGTGTGTGTTGGTGTGTGTTAGTGTGTGTTAGTTTGTGTTAGTGTGTGTGAGTGTGAGTTAGTGTGTGCTAGTGTGTGTTAGTCTGTGTCAGTTTGTGTTAGTGTTTTAGTGTGTGTTAGTGTGTGTTAGTGTGTGTTAGTGTGTGTGTGTGTTAGTGTGTGTGTGTGTGTTAGTGTGTGTTAGTATGTGTTAGTGTGTTAGTGTGTGTTGATGTGTGTTAGTGTGTATGTGTTAGTGTGTGTGTGTGTGTGTGAAAGTGTCTGTGTGTGTTAGTGTGTTAGTGTGTATTAGTGTGTGTGTTAGTGTGTGTGTGTGTGTGTGTGTGTTAGTGTGTGTGTGTGCGTGTGCGTGTGCGTGTTCGTGGGCGAGTGCGTGTGCGTGTGCGTGTGCGCGTGCGTGTGCGTGTGCGTGTGGGTGTGTGCGTGTGGGTGTGTGCGTGTGGTGTGTGTGTGTGTGTGTGGGTGTGTGGTGTGTGGGTGTGTGGGTGTGTGCGTGTGGGTGTGTTAGTGTGTGGGTGTGTGGGTGTGTGTGGGTGTGTGGGTGTGTGGGTGTAGTGTGTTAGTGTGGTGCGTGTGTGTGTGTGTGTGGGGGGGGGGGGGTGTCGGTGCGTGTTTGTGTGTGTTTGTGTGTGTGCGTGCGTGCGTGCGTGCGTGCGTGCTTGCGTGCGTGCGTGCGTGTGTGTGTGTGTGTGTATGTGTGTGTGCGTGCGTGCGTGCGTGCGTGTGTGCGTGCGTGTGTGTATGTGTGTTTACTCTCCGAGTGGAAGAGATGGTACGGCTACTGCCCGCCGCACGAGGCCTCCAGGATTTTTTTTCTCACAGGTGTCCCCCCGGCTGCTCAGTTCTCTCTGAGGGCCTCCCGAGAACCCGCTGGAGGGCGCCGTGGCGGCTTCTCGAGGCCCGCTGGAATGCTGTCTGGGATCGGGGAGCCGTCTTGGCCGGGTAGACAGTACAAGCAGGGACGGCGAGAAGGCTCCTGCTCCTTTTCTCCGCCTCCTCCTCCTCCTCCGCCTCCTGCTCCTCCTCCGCCCCCTCCTGCTCCACCACTCGCACAATAACTACTCGCAAATGGCCAGGACCCGCCGCGGTTGATTTACGGTCCACTACGCAGAGGGCGACCTGCCGTTTTTTCGGACGTTTTCGGGCAGGCACTTTGCGAGTAGTGGAACGCGCTCTGTGAAGGGAAGGTATTGGGGCCACTTTGGAACTTCTCGTGGCTGTGCAGGGGCTGGCACGTGAGTCCGGGCGGTGCAGGGAAAAGCGTGGGAGGGGGGGAGTCCTGTGAAACTCCAGAAAGCGACCCCGGGCCCGAGAAGGCCCCAAGAGACCCCCGAAAAAGACGGAAGACGGCACATGGCTGTCTCAGGAGGGTGATGTCCAGGGGCTGCCGGAGGCCAGTCTGGAGCAGTCTACGCATGCTGGACCGAGATGATCACCGCTTGCCCGCGGGAGTCGGGGGGAAGGCTCCCCAGGTAGTGTCTTCGAGTGTTCCTGAAGAGGCTCGGCTTTCCTGGGGCCGTCTAGCTGGGCCTCGAAGCCGTCTTGGGGCTCTCTTGGGACGGTCTCAGCAGACCCTGGAACCACTTCGGAACCACCTCGGAACGGCAGCGATTGCGGAGTCCCTCAGCACTGATCTTCAAGACAGCTTCCCAGAATCACTGCGATGCTGGAGGATCTGGCGCGGAACCGGCAACGAGCAGCTAGATCTAGTGGACGGTAGCGCATGACCAGGCGGGTCTCTAACAACTGCCTGCTCGAATTTGCCGAGAGGAGGAGTAAGGTCCAGTAGAAAGTTATGAACACTAGAATACCCAACTCTGAAGTAGACATGACCCTGTGACTCCACCACCTGGGTGATGCAGGGTCTGGTAGAGATGGGAATGTAGCCAAGATGCACTGCTAAACAACGGTGGCACTAGTAGGTCGGCATGAGGGGGGGCAAGGGCGGGGAGAGATGTCCTGAAGAAGGTGCTGCACGGAAAGAAGGGCATGTATGATGACAACCAAATCCTCAACATGCCAAATGGGTGGAGTGGGGAAGAGTATGTCCAGCAGCGGGGAGTGCGTGACAGAAGAGGCTTGTCTAGAGTAAGCCAATGTCCACTTGTTAGTTCGGGGCTTGGTCATTTTAACATAAACTTGCTGTGGGACGAAGGGGGTATGCCCGCAACCAATGGGATGCCGTCTCAGACAGGGGCGCGTGTAGTCGAGGTTGCTGTCCAACACAAGGACCATACTCAAAGTCAGCAGGCTTACGCTTTCCCCCAATAGTGGTCGCACCAGGGGTCCGTACCTGTGTTATTATTAATCGGGGGCCACATGCGAACCCTACCCCTACCCCCCCCACGATTTGCTACGGGAAGTGAACCCCACCCTCCCCCTCAGAAATCGTGGGGGATAGGGGTAGGGTTCGCATGTGGCCCCCTAATGAAGAAGATGGATGTGTCTGAAGAGGTTTCGCCGGGTGGGGAGGAGGACCCATAATCGAATCGATACATCGGATCGGCGATCGAAATGAATCGGATCGGCGGCTACCGGCAGCCTAGTCGGGAAAGGTCGAATCGGCGGAAATTGGCAGACTAGTAATTCTTGACGCTTCGCGTATCCCCACCAGCCCATCCTACACCAGGCACTCGTGCGAAGAGCGCCGGCGCTCGGCGCTCGGCGCAGCTTGTTGCATCTTTGCCGTTCGGCGTAGTAAATCTTATTGTGTGCTTATGTATCTCACTGTCCTTCCTTCACGTCACACCACTGATGAGTCATTTGGAGAAAAATGAAAGCTTCCGATGTATTTTCGACCTTGCCGCAATCTCCTGCAACAGCAGTCGGACGCGACGCTTTTCTTAGCTTCCGTCTGGAACAATGAGAGCAATTGAGGCGTCGAGTACGGATGTGCAGGAAGAATAACAGATGTCTGTGAGAAGCATTTGATCGTTTCGGTTGCTCTTACATGCGTTTTCGCAGTATTCTGGGCTTCGCGTCCCGCGCGAGCGCTCGATTGAATTTATGTTGAAGCAGTGTTTGGGCGTCTGGGGTCCTTTTAGACGCCATCGGGGCGTTCTGGGGGGGCATCTTGGAGCAAATGTATCAAAGAAGAGCAGAGCTTTAATTAGCGCTGCCCCTCCAGACTGTCTAAAATCGCTTCCTGGACCCCTCTTGGATCGCTCTTGGAGCGCTCGTGGACGCTGTTGAGGCAGTCTTGAGGCTCTCTTGGGCCCCTGTTGGGGCCCAGTTGGGACATCTTGGTGCCATCTTGAGGCCTCGGATGGGCTTCGGAAGCGAAAAAGTGAGAACACCAAAAACATTGTTTTTCCCTAGGGTTTTGAAGCATTTCGGCCTTTTCAGGGCACTCTAATGATGCTCTTGTGGGCACTTGGAACCGTCTCGGAGCGGTTTTGGAACGTGTTGGAGCGTCTTCTGAACCATCTTCAGGCATCTTGCGCTATAATGAGCCATCTTGGAGGCGATCTTGGGCTCTCTGAGGCCCTCTTGGAGCCGTCCTGGGCCATCTTGGACGCTCTGACCGCTCCCCGCCCCTCCTGTCCAGGTCAGTGGGGAGGGGGTGGGGGGAGGGGTAAACCCCTCCCCGAAGGGGAAGAGGGAGGGGTGGAAGAGGAAACGCCCTAAACCACCGACGCCCAGAGGGCTGGTGGGATTTTGCGTCCACTAAGAGATCGGCACCCGCATCAGCATCCCAGGTCGAATCGAATCGGAGTCGGAAGACATCGCAGTCGAATCGAATCGAATCGAATCGGGAGAGTCGAAGCGAGCCCTGGGTGGGCGGCAATCAGCGCCTCGCGGGCGCCCCGTTCGCCGGCTTGGCGTGTCGCGTGCTCGCCGGGTGGGCGGCAGTGGGAGCCTCGTGGGCGCCCCGTTCGCCGGGCGTGTCGAGGCGTCACCGGCTGGGCTGCCGTGGCCGCCTCGTGGGCGCTCCGCGTTTTGCTTGCGCGGCATAGCACACACACACCAGTGCTCACGCCTCAAGATTTGCACCGCGTGTCGTGTGAAAGATAGCTTCCACCACACAGCTTAACCGGCACAGCTCCATCAGGCAGCTTGCATCCCCACTTCTGAAACATGTCGCCTGCTGTTGTCTAAACAGCATAGCTTGCACCACAGTGCTTGCAGCACGAATATGTTGTACTACAAGGCGTGCACCACTTCTCAAAAACCCAGCGTGCAAGAGCAGAGAGAAAGAAAGGGGGCACTGAGACAAACTTTCATCCGCCCTATTATGTTTCTACTGCTCGCCGCCTCCTGAAAGCTGCAACCCATGCTACATGCTTTGCTCCTTAAACGTGCACTGCGCCGACCTCCTCCTCCTCCTCATCATCATCATCACCATCATCATCACCACCATCAGCATCAGCATCAGCATCAGCATCAGCATCAGCATCAGCATCAGCATCAGCATCATCATCATCATCATCATCATCATCATCATCATCATCATCATCATCATCATCATCATCATCATCATCATCATCCTTGTCCTCTTTCCTCCCCCTCAAGTCTTGGCATGAAGAAAAACGAGCCCTGCGGGGAACCCCTGGGCTTCTCTCGGGGCCAACTTCTCACCCCGAGTGTTTTTTTCGGCGGCTCCGGGGCCCGCTGAAGGCCCCAGGATGCCGAAACCGGCGAACAGACTCAGGGCAACCCTCTGGCCTTTGGGGACCCCTCCTCTTCATTCGAGGCCTCCGAGATGGGGTCCGAGCAAATGGCGTCGCAGGATCGCGCCA
>CAUYUJ010007808.1:18621-44266 GCA_963575745.1 Prorocentrum cordatum
CATCGTCCGCCTCGGTGTCGCCCCCCTCCGAGCCCTCGCTGGCCGCGGGCTCCTCTCGGGGGCGGCCAAGAGGGGGGCGTCCAAGGGGGGGGGTGCCAACCATGACCGGCGGCACGCGCGCGGCCCAGGGGGGGTGCTGCTGGGGACGCAATGAAACGAGAAGACGCGCCGTGAGATATGAGGGAAGTATCGTGGCCCACGCCATGACATCACCCCCCCCCTAGTCATCACCCCCCTCTTTGCCGCCCCCGACGTTCGTGCCGCGGGCAAGACGCGGCCGGGGCCCGAGGATCGAGGCTTCTGGGCAATCCTGTGAGGACCAGGGCGAGGAGGAGGAGGAGGAGGAGGGGGAGGAGGAGGAGGAGGAGGAGGAGGAGGAGGAGGAGGAGGAGGAGGAGGTGGGGGAGGTGGGGGAGGAGGGGGAGGAGGAGGGAGGAGAAGGTGGAGGAGGAGGAGGAGGAGGAGCAGGAGGAGGAGGAGGAGGAGGTGGAGGAGGAGGGGCCGCCCCCGATCCTCGGCGGAGGCCGCGGGCAGGCTCTCGGCCCGCGCCGCCAGCACGCCCTCCACCGCCGCGTCCGCGTACAGGATGCTGTGCTGCCGCCGGAGCTCGCCCGGCCGGTGGTCTGCCGCCGCCGGGGCCACACGGCCCGGGGGCCGCGAGCTGACCGCCTCCCCAGAGATCCAGCGCGCCGGCAAGAATCAGGGAAGGGGCCCTGGGGCACACAAAGAAATGCACACAAATTAACATATTCCATATATATATATATATATATACATAGATGTATATATAGATTCCCATATTTGGGGGGTTTTCGTGCTCCCCCCCACTTCCCATATCTTCCCAGATCTCCTGTGGAATCCACGAGCAATTGTGGCTGTGTGATTTCTCCCCTCCTGAAGAAATGAGGACGGAGGATTTCCGCAGATTGCTGCCTCTGACGGCCCTCGCCGGGCCCCAGGGAAAGCCAAACAAAAACGACTCGGGATGGAAAACCGGTGCTGGGGAAGGAACGGGTGGAGACTTCTGGGGACCCCGTACTGAAAAAATCACGACGTCGGATCTTTGGGTCGCCTCGGGTTCGTGTCTTGCCGACCCTGGCTTTGGTTCCTCACACCGCGAGGATCGTTCGGCCTTGAACGAGCGGCCGCTTCCGAAACGTTAGATCGTGAAACGATGGATCGATTCTGGGCCACGGGCGGCGTTCAACGTTGAGCGCTGGCGGCGGGATCGTCGCCGGTCGTCACGGCGCGAACCGTCCTGGCATCGCCCATCCTGGGCCTGGGATCGCACGCGCCCTCCGTGCGAGCATCGCACACAGCCTGGGATGTATCCATGATCGCCGCCTAGGGATCATTCTTCGGGTACCTCGGCAGGCGGTGAATATAGAAATATTCTGGCCATGGGGGGCCCAATGTGTGCACAGCCATTGCCTGTCGAGGTCCTCGAATATCGATCCCACAGGCGGCGGTTATGGATAATCCCTGCATCGGACTCCTAGCCAGGAAGGCACGTGCACCGATCCCTCAAGTAGTCAGTTGGCGTCCCCCAAATAATCAACGCAATAAGACGCCCAATCCAAATCCAGACGGGGTCCAACATAAACTGGAAACCGCGGGTAGCCGTTGTCCATGACCAGGGAAGAGGAAGAAGAAGCTACATCAACGTAAATGTTCGGAGGTCTGCGTGGATATCTGGGATCGGCGCTGGACCCCTCTCCCTAGCGCGCGGAGCTCGCCAGGGGCGGCGCCAGGGGCGGCGCCAGGGGCGCCGGCCGCTGATCCGAGACATACGCGCGGACCTCGGGGGAACAGAAAGGTCACGATAAACAAAAGCGCACCCCGTGGTGCGCTCTGACCAGGACGTCCGGGCGCACCCAGCCGTGGCGACGAGGGAAGGTAAAAGGGGCCCTGGGACACACAAATAAATAGACACACGTAACAGGATTCCCCATGTCTTCCCACATCTTCTGGGTTTTCGCCTTCCCCCCCACTGCCCACATCTTCCTGAGAAGCGACAACTGATTGTGTCTGTGTGTATGTTTTTCCCATCCTGAGAAGGGTAGACCCAGACATCCGGCTGCTCAGCTTTTTCCGATTCGGGAGCGGCCAAGAGGGGGGTGTCCAAGAGGGGGGGTGCAAATCATGGCTTGCGGCATGCGCGGCCCAGCGGGGGGGCCAGGGACGTAATGAAATGAGAAGAGGCGCCGTGAAAGCTGGGGAAATATCATGGCCCCCGCCATGATATCCACCCCCCCCTAGTCATCACCCCCCTCTTTGCCGCCCCCGACGTTCGTGCCGCGGGCAAGACGCGGCCGGGGCCCGAGGATCGAGGCTTCTGGACAATCCTGTGAGGTCAAGGGCGAGGAGGTGGGGATGGAGGAGGAGGAGGAGGAGGAGGGGGAGGAGGAGGAGGAGGGGAAGGAAGAGGGGGAGGAGGGGAGGGAGCAGGATGGAGGCAGGAGGAGGTGGCAGGAGGGAGGGGCACTGTTTACACCCTCTTTGACGCCCCCGGACTTTTTCCGATGCGGGGGCCCCCCGAGCCTGGACCGCTTAACCGGGGCCCGCTTCTTGCCACCGGGGCTGTTCGGTGACGGCCCTGAGGGCCCCGGCGCGTGCCACCCGGGGCCGAGCACGGCCCCAGACCGCCAGCTCCACCTTTGTTGGAGCATCCGGGATCTATGGGTCTCCTCCTCCTCCTCCTCCTCCTCCTACTCCTCTCCTACCTCCTCCTACAGGTTGTCCTCCTCCTCCTCCTCCTCCTCCTGCTCCTCCTCCTGCTCCTCCTCCTGCTCCTCCTCCTCCTCCTCCTCCTCCTCCTCCTCCTCCTCCTCCTCCTCCTCCTCTGGGTGTCCTCCTCTGGGGCCCGCGACGAATTTGAGTGTCGTTAGACCGGTCTCCATCCCCAGCGGCGTGGCCTGGGCCCCACTGACCGATTTACCCACCAAGATGGGGATATAAGTCGCTCCCTTCGGGTCTCGAGGGGTCTATCCCCAACTGGGGTGGAAATTAGGTGGGGGTCTCGAGGGGGAGGGAGAGGGGGAAGGGGATTGGCTAAACGAGACCGAACACGTACGTGCGCATGCCGCTTGCTCCTCCCTGGCATGAGCTCCGTGAAGCGGTAGGTCACCACGGTGCCCACCGCCGGCGGGGCGCGCCGGTCCGCGGCCGAGAGGCCGGAGCCGCAGGAGAAGCGGCGGCCGTCCGGGGATGGGCCGCTTTTGCCACCACCACTGCCAGATGTAGGAGAGGCAGGAGGAGGGGGAGGAGGAGGAGGAGGAGGAGGAGGAGGAGGGGGGGGAGAAGGAGGCGGAGGAGGAGGGGGAGGAGGAGGAGGAGGAGGAGGAGGAGGAGGAGGGGGAGGAGGAGGCGGAGGAGGAGGAGGAGGAGGGTGGAGGAGGGGGGAGGGGGAAGGAGGAGAAGGAGGAGGAGGAGGAGGGGGGGAGGAGGCGGAAGGCGGAGGAGGAGGAGGAGGAGGAGGCGGAGGAGGAGGAGGAGGAGGAGGAGGAGGACCTCCCCATCCTACCTTCTCCCCCGTCCGTCCTAACAGATGGTGGTGGTGGTGGAAAATTGGCCCATCAGTCCGGGGTCTCCAACGTCAGCGCCCCGCAATGGAAGCCGGCTCTGCCACGGCCGCCCTCGTGCCCGACGATCTTCGCCTCCTCGTCGTGCACGCTCTTGACCTTGCGGAGGACCTTGGAGCGCTGGTGCTCGTAGGCTGAGCCGGCCTGCCGCAGCATGATGCCCTCGCCCCCCTTGCTGTCGACGAGCTTCAGCTCGCTGCTCAGGTGTTCGCGTCCAGAACACTTCACGATGCCCACAGGTGCAGCGTAGCGACAGGCATCGGTGCTGACCGAGCTTTTGATGAATGCAACGCGCTCTTCGTAAGGGGCCCGCATACTGGGAGCATCGAAAACAAGAAACGTGATGTACTCCCAGAGCTTGCCGCTGGACCTGTTACGAACGATGCTTAGACAACGACGGAACTGTCGGCGGCCACACCAAAGTTCACCATCCAACGGCGTTGACGGGAGCCCCTCTTTGAACCAATCGGGCGCAGGAAACTGGTTGCCAAGCCTTGAATAGAAATTTTTGCCGTCCCAATATCCGCGCACACCATCCAGCTTCTCAGACATCCACCAACCTGCGGGATCTAGTTTCATGTCCCACTTCTGCGCGAGCATGACTTGCCTGGCTGCGTCTGCTGATGCATGGGGAGCAACACGAATACACCTAACCAGGCCTCCTCTCCTCCAACTCCCTCTCCCTATTTCCTCCTTTTCACTCTCACAGCCCGCCCTCCAGAGAAATGCCAGATCGGACGAAAGGGAGGATTGACTATAGCAAAGGGGGACAGCGAATCAACTTACGCAGCGTGATTTCCCGGCGCCTACCAGCACCAGAGGAGCCGATCGTACTAGGAAAGCGCCTGGCAGCGGGGCCGAAGCCAGCTGCGTGCAGCAATTTTCGCACCACTCCACTTCCCTAACCCCCCCTCTCATCCAGCCCTGAATGGGGAGGACCCAAAGACACCGATACCGCTGCTTCCTGGACTTCTCCCATGTGTGCGGACTGGCCAAGACTCCGCGGCGAATCCAGGGGTGGCGACAAGAGAAGGGCAACGGTATCGGTATCTTTTCATCCTGTGACCCTAAGGCACGAGTGACCCTAGGCAAGAGTGACCGTCAGTGCGCGACATGAGGGGGCCGCAGGGAGGCCAAATCCAAGCGCGCAAGCCAGCTGGGGAGGAGCCCCCCCCGTGGGCCCGCACCAAAGGTCAATCCAACGAAGGGTCGCTCTTACGCGCAGCCTAGAGGAACAAACAAAAGCATGAACTGACACTTTCGAAACTCCGCCCGCGCAGCAAGGGCGGCGCCGAAGGCGCAGCCAGGGGAGCCCCAAAACAGGTCCGAGAAATCCGCGCGGAGATCCGGAAGTCAATGTTCATGCCGCTCTTGCTTCTCAGATGGCCGAAAGGGGCGGGGCATATGTACACTCTTTTTCTTGGACGCCCGAAGCGGGTACGAAAAAAACTGGAACGATGCCAAACACCAGATGTTGCCCCAAACCGACAGCGACCGCTGTTGGGCAGGCGGCCTTTGCCTCAAATGGACAACATCCGCGGCAACGCCGACATTGAGCCCTGCTCAGTGGGAAAGAACTGCTGTCGGTCTTCCTGCCCGCTCTTTCCGTAGTCACTTCGGCCTTGCCGATTCGGGGACGCACTGACCCGGGTCAATCCAAGCCCGGGTCAGTCAGGCCGTGCAGGATCCTGCAGGATCCAGCAGGATCCTGCACCCGAACCCGGGTCAGTGCGCCCCTGGCCCTGCAGGATCCTGCAAGACCCTGCGCTCTGGCTGACCTCCGTTTGCATGGACCCTTGCTCTCCAGCCCCGGCCGGTCTTTCTTGCTGCTCCCCTGGCTGCAGGCTCGCTGCGGATGGCCACCGTGACTCCCGCACTGCGCGCCGCCGCCACCACCTCAACACGGGGGAAAAAGGGGCACCGAGGGAAACGGGTCCTGGACCCTTCTGCCTTGCCCCTGGACGAAGGCTTCGTCCCGGGACGTTCTCTGACTTGGGCGCCCGAGTTATCCGGGGTAACTCGAGCCTGGGGTAACTCGGGTCTGGAGTCCCGGAAAAACAACACCGAGTTAGCCCTGACCCGAGTTACCCCTGATGATTTGTTTCCTTGGCTACGTTGAGCACTGCGTCTGCTCATCCACTGATTGCCTCATTCACTCACGGGGCAGTTTAGCTTGTTGATGACCCGATCGATGATTTGATGTACCTGGCAATCGGCAGACAATGATGTTTAAGAACTCGCTCTGGCTCTGACAGCACTCGGCTATCATCTGTCCGGCGTCGCCATAGACTCCGTTGACCTCGACCAGAGATAGCCCCCGCGCTGCACCTCAAACTCTCTGCTGCGCTCGTTCCGCTCCTCGACGGGCTCCTCCTTCACTCTGCCAACGAGCAGGGCTCCACCCTCGCTGTCGCCAAGGTCCATCCCGAGCGTTGCCCCGCCGACCCGGTCCAGCGTGCTCCCGAGCACGGAGGCGCCAGGGCAGCGCGCGCAGACGAGGGCCGCCGAGGGCTCCTCCTCCGAGGAGGCGGCTGCCGAGCCAGCGGAGGTCGACCCGCGGGGCCGCAGCAGATGGCACTCCGCCGCGCAGAGGAGGAGGAGGAGGGAGGAGGAGGAGGAGGAGGAGGAGGAGGAGGAGGAGGAGGAGGAGGAGGAGGAGGAGGGAGGGGAGGAGGAGGAGGAGGAGGAGGAGGGAGGAGGAGGGAGGAGGAGGGAGGAGGGAGGAGGAGGTCTCGCACTCCTGCGGATCGCCGCTGAGCCCCGAGTGTGGTGAAACTGCGGTCCTCCCGTCACCGATCTTTACGCCTCCCACGCGGATGACCAGCTGCTCACCGTGACGCTGGACAAGAAAACCCGCGGCGCTGAGGTCGCTGCTCCCTACGCTAGGGGCCAGCGCTGACGCTCGTCTCCCTGAGCTCAGGCGTGAACGTTGCTGCAGAGCTGACGAACGGTTCGGTTGAGATCCCTTGTGCCCCGCCCTGCAAGGATTTTTAAAGGTGTTTGTCGCACAGAGGTGCGAATTGCACGAACCCAAAAGCCGAGTCCCCTCAATTCGTGGTCCCGTGTTTGTGCGCCAACCTCGGACACGGCCGATGTGAATGTGATTCGCTCTTCAGTCAACGTAAGCGTTGGCACCCGCGTGGGCTCGACTGTATCTGAGGCCGTGCTGCCCATTCCAATTCTTGTGAATTCGAAGGCCGTTAAAGCTGGCGAGTCTTTAGCGGGCCCTGGAAACGACAAGGCCATTGTTTTACCGGTCCCGTTTTGCCGTTTTTCTGCCGGTTCCGACGCTGTTGTTGTACCGGTTCCGTCGCCGTTTTTTGACCAGTTCCGGCTCCGGGTCCAATCCTGGAGCCGTCTTAATGCCGTTTCCGGTCGCCGTTCTTTTGCCGTTTCCACTTTCAAGGGACATGTTTGGAAACGGTGAAAAAACGACCCTGCCGTTTCTGGGGCCCACATAGGCAAGACGAGGAGGGAGAGAAGCACTCTCAGCAGCGCATGCTCGCTCCCGCATGGCAATGTATCACGATTCGCTCGGTTGGGTCAGCTCCTAGGCGCACCGTGCGGGTTGTTGGTGTTGGGGGCCCCTTCAGGGCGGAACCAGGCATGTGCACATAGCAGGAACTGGACTTGGTTGTCTGCTGGCAAAAAGATGTATGTGACTCTGGGGGGTTAGAGCAGATCTCCCAGAGAAAGCGAGCGAGGATACCGCACACTGAACACCGTGATCATCATCACCAGCACAAGTAATAGCAGAATGCTTATCAGTAACGCCATCATCACTAGAAAGATCGGCATCTTCGTCAGCACACCCACAGACGTACCACTGATCATCGCCACCACCGTCACACAGTCAACCGCCGACCCTCATGCATGACCTGCGGCGCGTTCCGACTAGGAGGTCGAGGCGAATGCGGGCGGCCGTGGCGACGAAGGCCATATACAAGACACAACGGGAGCACATCAACCAAAACACAACACCCAGAACCAACCTGGCGTAAAGACGAGTAAACATCCCAAACAACAACACAGCTACACCCTGAACAGGCTGCACTACACACTCCACCAACCTCCTCCCTTCCTCACCTGTGGCCATTTTGGCCCAAACCCAGCCACAGCCAGTCGTGCTGCACTCAGCGCAGCCCATCTTATCCCTCGCCGATGCCTGTCTCCACTAAGACTATATTCATATGCGCCGCAGCCTCGGAGGATCGATGCAATCCTATTTCGGGCTGGATCGCCGAACTCACTGAGATCGATGGCCACAGGTTTGTCACCACAGACACGCAGGACAGCAAGTTCGTGAAGTTTGTGTGCCAGAAGTTTGAGATGTTGAGCTAATTGACCCAGCAGCGCAACTTGCAGGTGGACAGGTTCATGGCCGACGCTACTCGTGCTGCTCGTGCTCAGGACCTATAGTTCGATTCCGACGTAGTCGAGGAGCCATCCAGCAAGAGGCCTCGCAAAGAGGTTGTCGACGACATCCCGCGCACCATTCAGATCAGTGTCACGGTGAGCGGCACGGGGCACACAGTCAGGGTCGCCACGGCCGCCATCCGTCGCGCGAAGCTTGCGATCGAGTTCAGCGACCGCGCCATCGCCGTGCTGCAAGAGGAGCCTGACCTTGTTGCGAAGAGGAAACCTGGTCCCGGCATCGACGTCGAGCACGTCGAGTGGGTCCGCTTCAGGAACGCCGTGAAGACAAAGTATTACGATGCGTCCAAGAGGCACTGGCGCACCAAAGTCGATGGCTGTCGAGGTCGGCCACAACTTACAGGACAGGGCGTTGGCAATGGCCAGGATGCTGTCTGAAACCAGGCAGCAGCACTATGCGGAACCCGAGGAGTGAGAGCGGCGCGGCTATGCGCATACGTAGATTAGACTTTCGTCCGACCCCAGTGTGACATGCATTAGACTGGGTACGCTGCAATCACACACGGGCGCAAATCTGGGCAAGCCAGACGCGCCATTGTCATTTAGAATCGGCTCCCGCTCTCACGTGCCAAGGCAGGCTCATACCCTGTACATGTTCGGCCACGGTGGAAACCAAGGCGTGCAACAAGACAACCGCTAGCCAACCTGCGGCTTTATACAACACCTCGCGCTAGCAAACAAAACATCAACAACACCACATCAACAACATCGCCACAGTCTTGATTGTCAGCCGCGCAGGAGGGCACAAATCGATCGGGCTGAGTACAGTGAGGATCTCGAGCGACGCGACCGTCCACTGCCAGTCTCTGGAGTGAACTGCCCAGGAGCAGTTGGCGCCATCGGAGCGAGCTGCCAGGGAGCAGCTCGATCGATCGTGCCACCTGCTGTGGGTGAGTTTGGGCAATCTGTGAAAGACTCCTGGGGCCGGGGCGGTGACAGTCACGTGGGCGAGACCATCCAGCAGTTGGCCCCGGTGGAGCCAACTCCCCCAGAGCTGCTGGCGCGCGTGAGCGAAGTGCTCCTGGGCTGCTCGCTCCGGTGGAGCGGACTGCCCAGGAGAAGGCCGACCTGAGGGAGCGCCCACCGAAGCCACCCTCCGAGGGGCTCCAGGCCGTCCTGTGCCCTGCAATCCAGCAAACTCTGTGTCCCTCGGGAGCTCATGACAGCCTCTCGCATCGAGGCGCTGGCCTCGAGCACGTGCGGGTGATGCGCATGTCCGAGGCTGCTGGACGCCTCTCGCATCCCCACGCTGGACCCATAACTCGCAGCGATAAGGCAGGTCATCAGCAGGCAGGAATCGGGATTCACATTGGCGAGGAGGATGAGGGTGGACGAGAAGCATGAGGGAGGATGGAGGACGAAGTAGGAGGTGGGAGGAAGAGAGAGATAGAGAGAGAGAGAGAGAGGACGGGGGAGGGGTGAGGTTGGAGAAGGGAAATTTACGAGAAAGATCACCTTCTCCTCCTCTTGCTCCATTCCTGCTCCGACTCCAACCCTCTTTCCTCTCTCCTTCCGCATCCTCCAACTGCTATCTCACTCCTTCCCTCACTCCGCCTGTGTCTCCTCTTCGTGCTCCGCAACACAGCCGAGTTGGCTCATTCAGCTCGGCGTGTGTGCTGTCTTCGTGTGCTGGCCACGCTTCTTGTCTTGACAACATGGCAGAGTCGACCTTCCATGCCCAGCGCTTGGTCGGGATGCTGCAGGGGCGCCTCGCATTCGTGAACGCCCAGGCCCACGCGGGCCTCGATCGCAATCTCCTGATGCAAGCACCAAATCAACGCCCTGACCGCGACCTTTGCCGTGGCCCCTGGAATCGACCTCGCGGTCGCCACCGCCGTGACTGCCAAGATCTCGAATGGGCCCTGGACTCAGCAGCAGAAGATCTCCACGGTCACCGCGCTGAACCAAAGGGCTGATGCCGCCTTCAGGCGTCGCGTCCGCTGGCAGTGGCACGGGGCGCCCTCAGCAGAAATGCCCTGTCTGCAGCTCTTCTTCACGGCCGCTGACTGGGTGGAGATCTGCAGCGAGAACCACTCCGAGGCCATGAAGATCAGCATCGTGGCCAATAGGCTGCACAAGCTCGGTATTTCCTGTGCCAGCGAGGGGCTGCTGATGAGGGCCGTCGCGATCATCATCTGCTGCCGCCCGTCTTGTCGGCGCACGCCGCCGTCAGCGGTCGCCTAGAGGAACCTGCGCCTGGACCTCAAGGCGCGGCTGAAGCAGCTCGCCATCGTCAAGCCCTGGCCCTACACACACCTCGAGACCTACCCAGCTGCGCCAGACCTGCCCGGCTCTGGCATGATCTACGACTACGCTAACGACGACGCCCCCCCGTCGCGCCCCCCGCCGAGCTCGAGCACCTGGAGGTGCAGGTCAATGCAATTGTCTACAGGCGCTCGAGCAAGCAGCTCGGCGGTGGTGGCACGACGACCGCGCAGAACCGACCACCGAGTGCGCACGGCTCGACGGCACGTGCCGTGCCAAGGCGTCCGCAGTACGACCCGCTCCAGATCCTCATGATGCTCGCGGCTCCGGCGCACAGCCAAGTGGGCGCCCCAGGCATGCCCAACATGTTCGGCGCTGGTGGAGCGGGCGGCGGCGGGGGCTGCAACATCACGTACAAGAGGCCGCAGGGCACGGCGACGGAGTGCCGCCCGAGCAGCATGGTGTTCGACCGCTCTGGCGCTGGCGCTGGTGGGTTTTCGTCTGCAGGCATGGTGTTCGACAGCGCTGGTGCTGGCACTGGTGGGTGTTCGTCTGCAGCCATCGACTCCCCTGCGATCTTGTCGGAGTCGCCTTTGCCGAGTCCAGCGCATGACGCTCACGTCCTCGGCGCTGCTGGTGATGACGCAGTCTCGGGCTTCGAGCAACAGCTTGTGGACGCTGCGGAGTCGGCCAAGCCGAAAGGCAAGGCGAAGGACACGACGAAGGGCAAGGCCAAGGCCAAGGCCAAGGCCAAGGCGGAAGCCACGGCCAAGGCCAAGGCCAAGCCCCTACCCAAGACCGCCAGCAACCAGATAGACTACTCGGAGTAGTCAAGCATGCCGATGCCAAGACCCGCAACGCTAACGCCTTCACGAACCGCGCCTACGATGCTGCAGCGAGGCTGGCAGTCGCGGCTGGGAAGAGTGACATCGACAGCAGGGCTATGACCAAGGAGGCCTATCACAAAGCAGAGCTGGTGCACCAGAACCACGCGAAGAAGTAGGGAGCTCCCACTGAGCACTCGCACTTTCACACGTTTTAGCCTGTGCCGCCTCGCTGACAGATCAGTTCCCAGCTACGGCACCATGAGGGTTCTGCGTTAGATCTGATGGGCGGGGCCGCGGCTACAAGCATACCGCTAGTTGCAGGATATGTACGCTTTTGCCTGCTAAAGATACGTGCGGAGTCTGAGAAGTGAGCGCAGAGCTCTCAGAGAAAGCGAGTGATGACGAAGCATCATCAACACTATCACCATCACCGCCACCAGTAACACCATCACTACCAATACCATCACCATCCATACCACCATCATCAACACCAAACTCGCCATCGCACATCGTAACGCGACAATCGCAAAGGCCATGCCAAAATCAAAGGCCGAACTGCATGCATGGGGCGCGTTCCGACCACTGAGATGATGCCGAGGCGAATGCGGTCGTTGCGACTGCGATCAGCAACACCAAAACAAGGTGCATCAACACCACGCACCAGCAACAACCAGTAGAAACCAACACATCCAAATCAAACGAAACATATAACCCCAACACAACGCCTGGAAACGCGTAGGGCAACCAATACTTCTGAAGCCAAACACCAAACAAACTGACGGAAACACATGCCTACAACACAACAGTCCCTTGCCCCCTCTCATCCTCCTCCGCAGCCGTTTCGGCTTCATGGGCGAGCGGAAGCGAGCTCGCCTGCTAGATCTCGGGCGGGACCACCAGCCATGCTGCCTTGGAGGGCCTCCTGAAGCAACTGTCCCAAGAGGATCTGCCAGAGGCCTTCAGCTCTCGGACTCAGCAGAGGCACCGTCAAAAAGAGGCCTATCAACAGACGACCCTCGGACCGCTGTGCCAGCGCATTGAGGTCGAGACCGACGAGGGCCTTGAGCACCGCCTTCACCGACGTCGGCCTGCGCCCGCGCGCGCGGGAGGAGCCGGAGGTGCAAACCTGCGGCGTCCTCCTCCACGCGTCGGGCTCGATAGACGCCTTCGACCGCAGGAGGCCCCCAAGAGGCCCCAGGAGGTACCCAAGAGGCCCCACGAGACCCCCAAGAGGCTGCCATGAAACCCCCCGGAGGCCCCAAGAGCCTCCTCCTCCTCCCCCTCCTCCTCCTCCTCCTCCACCGCCTCCTCCAACGCCTCCTCGTCCTCCCTCTCCTGTTCCTTTCTCCTGCTCTCCCAATTATTTCACTATTGGGTTCCACAGCGCCAGAGGAAAACCATAGTTTAGTAGCTTGGCCAGACGTTGGCCCAACGTTTGGCCGCGTGGGTGATTGCAAAAGGTAGGGGGCGGCGGTGATTCGCCGCAGGCGTCTTCGACCCGCCGCCCCCGGTGGCTTGCCACAGGAGTGCACGGCGTGGTGGAATTCAAGTTGACATAAAACCTAGGGGGAGGAGGAGGAGGAGGAGGAGGAGGAGGAGGAGGAGGAGGAGCAGGAGGAGGAGGAGGAGCAGGAGGAGGAGGAGGAGCAGGAGGAGGAGGAGGAGGAGCAGGAGGAGGAGGAGGAGGAGGAGGAGGACGAGGATGAGGAGCAGGAGGAGAGGAGGAGGAGCAGGAGGAGGAGGAGGAGGAGCAGGAGGAGGAGGAGGAGCAGGAGGAGGAGGAGGAGGAGGAGGAGCAGGAGGAGGAGGAGCAGGAGGAGGAGGAGGGCAGGAGGAGGAGCAGGAGGAGGAGGAGGAGGAGGAGCAGGATCTCGGCCGATCGCGCCGGCCACCCGGCAACACTGGGAAAGCCGCCCAGAGAGGGTGCAGGGCAGGGCCCCCCGGCGCCCCCAAGACGGCCCAGGCCCGCCACCCGCGTCTTGGCACGAAGCGGAGCGCCCCGAGGTGGGGCTGGGCCAAGACGCAGTGCTTCGTTCTGTGTTCGTTATTTAGGGGAACAAGAAGTGACATAAACATAAAAACACTCGGAGGTCCGCGCATTTCTCGAATCGGCGCTGGGGCCCCCCGGCGGCGCCTCCGGCGCCGACCCTGGCGCGCTCCGCGCGCCAGGGAGGGGGGTCCAGCGCCGATTCGAGGAATCCGCGCGGACCTTAGAGTTTTTATGTTTATGTCACTTGTTGTTCCCCTAGTTATATGTGTGTTCGTTTTGCTCCACCTGTTCTCCTGCACCTCCCTCCCAAAAGCGGCAGGACAGCGTCCAGGTCCGGCCCTGCCCCAAGGTGTACGCAGCCCTGCGAGGTCCAGGGCTTGTGGCTCCTCAGTTCCCACGAGGCTCCCAAAGAGGGCCCCACGAGGCTGGCGAGAAGCCCCAAAACTGCCTCCAAGAGGCCCCCGAGAGCGCCCCCAAGAGACGCCAAGAAGCATCCTCGAAGACTCTGACCCAGAATCCAGGCACGGTGGCGGGATTGGCCGAAGGCCATTCGATAGCCCAAGATGGGCTCCACGATGCTTCAAGGTAACCAAGATAGCCCACGGTGCCTTCCAGAACGGTCCCGAGACGCCTCCAAGACGGCCAAGATGGCCACAAGACGGCTCAAGTTGCCCTCCAGACGCCCGCAAGACGCCTCGACAAGGCTCCAAGAGGAGCTCCAGGGAACCAGAATCAGTCATGTTCCATCGGCTTCGACGGATTATGGCATTCTCACCGTTCCGGCTTCCGACGCTCCGAGACGGGTCCATAGGCCCTCATGATTACCCCACGACGACAGCCCCATTGGCCCCCACGAGGACCGCAAGACGGCCCATAAGGGCCCCAAGACGGGAGGCCCGCACGTCGGCCCAAGAGGGGTCGAGGGATCGAGGGGTTGTCGTGCCCCCTGAGCCGTTTTCCCTCCTCGGAGCTTGAAGGAAAGTCTCGAGGGCAAAAAGAAAGCCTCGGGGGGGAGGGAAAAACGGTCGGAGGTCCCCGCGAACTTTGTTGGCCCGCGCTGGACCTCTCACTTCTTTAGAGGAAGAAAAAAGGCACAAACATACACTTTTGGCGCTCCAAGCCCCTGCGCAGGCTGCCCACCCGAGGAACACGATCAAGATTGCGGCGTACAATGACGACTCACCCCAGGCAACCCGCTCAAGGAGGTGAACGGCCGGAAGTTGAAGGCCACCTACTGGTCCACCCTGGACGTCTAGTTCCCTGCCTTGTCCAACGAGCTGGCGTGGATGACGGCGTGCGTGTGCAGGAGCGACCTCGTCCTGCGGCTCAAGGGCGGGATGACGCAGCTCTTCCGCATAGTGCTGAAGGTGTTCTTCGGTGCGCCTCTCAAGCCTGACCTGCGCACAGGGGTCGAACTCAACATTTTCGGAGAGGCGATGCCTCGCATTTTTCGAGGCGCACTGTCCGTCATTATACAGGACGAGAAGACGTTCAAGTTCAGCAAGGAGGTCTTGGGCCCGACGGGGATCAAGCTTTTTTGCCCTCTGGCAGAACGTGGTATCGGTCAAATGCAACCTAGCCCGTGATGGCAGGACTGGCTACACGGTCCCGAGTACGGAGCTGGATGCCTCCAAGGTCAAGCTCAACTTCAACGCCAGCATCCGCGGTGTCCAAGACAGGCTGGCCGAAGTGGAGGCGACTCGGGGCCCGACTGCTCGCAAGGAGATCGAGGCGCTGCTGGACTACAAGTTCAATCCCGAGTCCCTGCTGCAAGACAAGGATCTCGGGATCCAGGTCGCGGACGCCTGGGCGTACGACTCGATGCACGACTACCTCGTGGGTGGAGTCTTCATCATCGAGCTGGACGCCATATTGGACGTGCTCAAGTCAGAGAATTTCGGAGGCGCCACGCTACACGAGCACTTCAAACTTTGGGAATGGCCTGGCGGTTACACGAGCGGGAAAGACCTGTGCAAGAAGATCCCGTCAGATGGGGCATCTGGCAAAGCCAGCGAGTACATGTCCACGCCCCCGCGATAAGACAGTACATGCTGGACTTCGTGCTCGGGAAAGCCCCGAGACTCCATGGCGCAGCTGACAGCATGGTGAAGCGTTGCGACGTACTCGACCTGCTTTCGATTGTCAACGCAAGAGTGGTCACGCCTGCAGCTGATGAACGCGATGGCTGCCCACTGTACAGCTCAGCAGACCTACTGGGGCACAGAGCTCTGGAGGCCTAAGAGCCACTTCAACATGCACCTGCCGCCGCAGTTGCATCGGCAAGGCAGGTTACGTTCGACGTTCCTCATGGGGCGCAAACGCCGCACGCCAAAGAGGTTCGCGAACGACCGCCACAACACAAATCTTTCGAGCGCAGCTTGGTCGGCGAGATCACCTGTCAGCACCTTTTCGAGCTGATGTATGAGCTCGAGGGCATCGATCTTATCGAGCCTAGGCCCGCGAGCAAGAAAATGATGCTGTTCTGCCATGCGTGTGCGACCAGGCGCTGAAGTGGTGTCAGGACGCACTGCAGATGTGCATAGCCGTGTGATCCAGATGAATGATGCTGTGTGCTACGCTGCCAACAACGACGGCCTTGTTTCTTGTGGCCGTGTGCAGTTTCATTCGAAAGTGGACGCCAAACTCGTGCCGTGCATCTCTCCACGGGACACTCTGACCACCAAGGGCCATTAAGTTCACTACCGTGCTAGCGATGCCCCTCTTTTGTTTCCAAACGGTTGTCTCATCGAGCCTTGTATGGCTGGGGCTGCTTCAAAAGGCTCCGTCGTGCAGGTTGTCACACCTGCGAGGTCGAGGCACGGACGGTGATGGGAGCTCGATGGCAAAACTGAAATGGGAACTCCCATTCCAGAAAGCCTCTCGGCCGTTTGCCGCCTGCCCCCCTCTTCATTGCCCTCCCTCCCCACTCCTTCTTCTCCTCTGCCCTCTCCTCTGCCCTTCTCGACCCGTCCGGCTCCTCGCGCTCCCCCATCCCTTCTCCTTACACATGACTTCCCCCTGTCGCACCCAGAAGCCAGTTGTTAGGGCGGGCTGGGCGTGTCGCCTGAGACTTCCTCACCATTTACGACCCTGAAGCCAACAAAAAATTGGCAACAGCTTCACAGATGGAGGGCGGGGGGTTTTCAAAAGGTGGCTCTCGCATTAGCGACGCGCACATTCGTTTCGTTCCCAAGAGGTTCACGGATTGAGGGCGGGTCGTTCTCAAAATGTGGCTCTCACCTGAGCGCCGCGCGCATTCGTTTTAAACATTTGCAAGAGCTTCACGGATTGAGGGCGGTTCCTTTTCAAAATGTGGCTCTCGCCTTAGCGACGCGCACATTCGTTATAAACAATTGCAAGGGTTTCACGGATTGAAGGCGATTCCGTTTCAAAATGTGGCTCTCGCCTTAGCGCTGAAAACATTCGTTTTCGACGTTGCAAGAGTTTCACGGATTCCCATGTGCGACGTACCAGAAATGATGTGTTGGACGGGTTCACGATTTTGAGGGCGCAACAGGTAAGATGATTCGCGGAGTTGAGGTCCCAGGAATGGTGTTCTGGCACGATTCAGGATCGCCAAGACGCAACAGTCAGGTTCATCCGTGGCGTTGGAATGCCGAGAATGATATGTTGGCATGCTGCAGGGTCTTCAAACGGTTGTCTTCCAACTAGGCAGGTCCCTCTGTGGAAATGAACCGTTGTATGCGGCCTATCAAGAGGGGGCTTGGTGGGAGGGTTTATTCCAACATCGTGGGTGATTATTGGGTTTACACTGGTCCTCCTCCTCCTCCTCTTCCTCCTCCTTCTCGCGCTCCCCCTTCTTTTCCTCCGCCTCCTCCCCTTACTGAGATCGGCGGCCCGCGATTGGGACAACCCCCGGGGGTAGATAAACTCTGCCCAGCCCCTCATGTAGCCCCCCCTGGCCCTCTTAGCCGACTTGGGCTCAGTACTTAAGTTGGGGCGCTAACCCACTTAGCCCACTTAGGCTAAGTCCTTGCTAACCTACTTAGGCTAAGTACGTAGAACCTACTTAGGCTAAGTGGCCCAAGTGGGCGGCTAACCACTTAGAAGTGACCTAACCACCTAGTAAACGGGACGCCGATCTCAGTACGGCGAGCTACCCCTGATGAGTTGGGGCTCTGGACGCCCGAATTATCTGGGGTAACTCGGGCCCAGGGTAACTGGGGCCTGGACTCCCGAAAAACAAACTCGAGTTAGCGCTGACCCGAGTTACCCCTTGTTGATTCGGGGCTCTGACTGACAATCCCGGGGCCCCTGGAGGGCCCCGAGAGCCCGAAAGCTGCGAAAAAACGAAGGACCCGTCCCTCAGGACCCGCAACCCCCATGCAAGATGAGCCAAGGTACTCCTCGCTGGCCATCGCCGAGCTCGTCGTCGTCGTCGTCGTCGTCGTCGTCGTCGTCGTCGTCGTCGTCGTCGTCGTCGTCGTCCCCAACGGCGAGAGCCACCTCCCGCTCGCGTGGCCCCGCCTCGCGCCCGCGGCCGGCAACGCCAGCGGCAGCGGAGCCGCCGGCGCCGCCGCGCCCAGAGCGGCTCCCTGCTGGCCAGGCGGCGGGAGCGTCCGCGCCGCCGCCATCCAGCAGGAGATGCTCGGCTACGCGCGCAGAGGGGCCCTGCTTCGGAGGTTGCCAGAGGCTTAGTGGGCCCTGGAAACGACAAGGCCGATTTCTTGCCGGCTCGAAAAGCTTCGAAATGGGCGTCCAAGGCCCTGGCATCCTTTCTGCGCATCCTTACTATCTGGGTTGACTGTAAGCCCCAGCCCACAGGTGCCCCCGGAATTCGAGGGAGGCCCCCACGGCCTCCAGAGCGGCCCTCGCGAGGCCCAGTGACCATGGGCTTCAGAGTGGCGCTGGAAGCTGGGGGCACCTTGGGCCATGGGCACCTTTCGCCGCACCCGACTGCTGGCATCGGCGCGGAGGATGGTGAGGGGATGTCACAGCCGGCGAACATATGTGTATCCACGCCCTCGCGGTCTGGGGACTCCGGGGCGCGGTCCCGCGGATACGCGGTCACATGGATAGATTCCGCGCGAGGCCCCCGCGAAAAAAAACAACAACAGCCAAAACCAAGTATCCGTGGGGTCGCGGCCTAGGGGCCCGGCCCGAGAGGCCGTGGATACGGGTATGTTTCTCGACCATGAGGATCAGGGGGTTATGCCTAGCCTACCCTAGCCAATGGCAGGGTCACAGATGCCCCAAGTGACTGATGGGGTAGAACACTCCGCCGAATAAACAAAACCAACCCAACCCGAATCACAGATCCCCCTGAGCCACTTGGGGAACATGTAGACCAATATGTCAGGTGAGGCCAGATATGACCCACCTTGGAGTCCACTGTCGGGAGCGACCAAGAGGGGTGTGTCAAGAGGGGGGGGGGGGGGGTAAATCATGACCCGCGGCACATGCGCGGCCCAGCGGGGGGGCCAGGGACGTAATGCAATGAGAAGAGGCGCCGTGAAATCTGGGGAGATACCATGGCCCCCTAGGTCGAGCCCTGAAATGCCCCCCTGTTCTTGGGGGATGCGGTCGGTTCAGGGAGGGCACCCCGAGGAGGAGCCGCCGTGCCCGTTCCCGGCCGGGCGGCCGGGACGTCTCGAGCTTCCTCCTGCTTCGACGGGCCCAGGGCCACCGCGAGTCGGCGGCGAGCGAGGGGGGGGGGGGAAGCGAGACGGGGAAGGGGCCGATATCTGAGGAAATAAGAGGAGGCGCCATGATATCCACCCCAGCCCCCCTAGTCATCACCCCCCTCTGTGCCGCCCCCGTCAGGGATCTCCTGACCCGGTCAATCCAGACCCGGGTCAGTGAGGCTTGCAAGGATCCGGCAAGATGCGCACCCAAACCCGGGTCAATGCGAATGATCCTGCGGCTGCAAGTTCTGCACCAAACCCGGGTCAGTGCGACCCTGGCACCTGCAGGATCCTGCACGTCCGCGCTCGGCTGACCGGCGTTTGCCAATTGACCCCCGTTCAAGGCTCCCGACCCCGACCGTGGCCGCAGATCTCGGCGATGTGAGGCTGCACCTGCGGGTGCCTTGGCCCCTCGGGCTCGGTCTCTGGGGCCCGCCCTGCGGCCCAGGGGACCCTGCCTCGTCGGGCTGGGGCGAGGAGCTGCCCCAGTCCCCCTCCCCCTCTGGGAAGGAGGGGACGAGGGAGGGAGCGAGGGAGGAGGAGGGGGAGGAGGAGGGAGGAGGAGGAGGAGGAGGAGGAGGAAAGGACGGGGAAGAGGAGGAGAGGAGGAGGAGGAGGAAGGGGAGGAGGAGGGGGAAGAGGAGGGGGGGAGGAGGAGGATAGGGGGGGAGGAGGGGGAGGAGGAGGAGGGGGAGGAGAGGGAGGGCCCAAGGACCATCCAAATCGCTCTGGGGCGAGGAGCTGCCCCAGCCCTCCCCCCTGGGAAGGAGGGGACGAGGGAACGGGAACGGGGGAGAGGGGGGGAGGAGGAGGAGGAGGAGGAGGAGGAGGAAAGAAGGAGGAGGAGGAGGAGGAGGAGGAGGGGAAGGGGGGGGGGAGGAGGAGGAGGAGGAGGAGGAGGAGGAGGAAGCAGGAGGGGGAAGAGGATGGAGGAGGAGGAGGAGGAGGAGGAGGAGGAGGAGGAGGAGGGGAGGAGGGGGAGGAGGAGGGACGGGGAAGAGGAGGGGGAGGAGGAGGAGGGGGAGGAGGAGGAGGAGGAGGATGGGGAAGGAGGAGGGGAAGGAGGAGGGAAGGACCATCCCAAATCGCTCTGGGGCGAAGAACTGCCCCGCCCCCTCCCCCGGGAAGGTCGGGAACTCTGGGGGCCGCGGGCGGCACAGCGTTGGAGGCCTGGGAATGGGCACCAACACCAACACAGGGGGGTGCCTCCACAGGGGGGGGGATGATCCTAGATTTCAGTGCTGGTGGCAATATTTCGGTCGCCCTGGAAGCCACACTATTACCACCATCACCGAGATCGGGATCTTCTTCCCTCGGTGGATGCACACCGCCGCTGCCGGTGTTGGTGTCAATCTCTAGGTCTGCGACAGCAGCTATCGCGGGGGGCCTCTCCCGGGGAGCGCTGCCGGCGCTCGGCCTGCCTGCCGCTGCGAGCGCGGTGCTGCACGGTGGCGGCCTGTCCGCGTGGGCTCGGCCCCCCGCGGCTGATGGGCCAGTGTTCCAGCGCCACCACCATATGTGGAGGATGGGGAGGTGCTCCTCCTCCTCTCCTTCTCCTCCTCCTTCTCCTCCTCCCTCTCCTACCCATGGTGGTGGTGGTGGTGGTGGTGGTGGTGGTGGTGGTGGTGGTGGTGGTGGTGGTGGTGGTGGTGGTGGTGGTGGTGGTGGTGGTGGAAAAGCAGCCTATCAGAGGCCCCCCGAAAACTGCGCAGCCAAGGCCCACTCCAGCGGAAGGCCGCTCCGACGCGCAGCCGAGATGCGCCGCGTGAGGCACGACAGCGCCCGCCTCCAGGCAGGCCGTGATGAAACCCTCTCCGACGACGGGTGTGCCAAGCTTCATGGCCTGTAGAACCTTCCTCGTGGGGCTGTCAGCCTCACACTGCGTCGTGATAAGATGGGTACAACTCCGAGTCACCGAAACACTCCGCCAATCCCCCATGTGGGGGCACGAAACTGCAAAGCACTGGTATGATTTGCAGGCAGCGTGTAGTAGTTACTTCCACGAGCTGTCTGAAAGCATGACGGCATGCCAATATTGACGCACGTGCTCTAGCAATCTCGATTCATCGGCTGCTGAGCACGCAACATCCCCCGTTCAAAGCTCGGTCTTTGCGCGCTCTTCCGAGGACCTTCCAAGGCCTCCCGAAGCGTCCCCGAGCCTCCAAGGGCCTCCCATGACGACCCAAGCACTGCGATGCCGTTTTCACAACCCATTTGCCCTATCCGCGTCCGATTCCCCAGAAGTAACACTCTTGCCTCAAAACGGCCCCTGGATGAACCGAAATTGGCCCAAGACTGCCAAAGATGTCGAAGCCGGGCCCCCATCATGCCCGTGCCCTAAGATGCCCCCTGGAGACCACAAGATAGCCAGGATGTTGCCAAACGAATCCTGATGATTTTACAGGCAGACCTGACTACACTGCCCCCGAGCAGCGAACCCTCTGGATGCAGAGGCTACGGCAGCGGGCGGAGCCACACAAATGACCTGAGCACCCTGCTCGCGAAGATTGCTCTGAAACTCCCGGCGCACAGTCGACATGGCTCCAGAGACGCAGACGACAAGGCCATCCAGGGGCAGGCCTGTCCCACTTGGCCGGGGTGGTGGTGCTCCGGCTGCTGCTCTGGCCTTGGCCCTGCCCTTCGGTGCGCTCGCCTTTGCCGCAGGCGGCTCTGCGGCACTCGCCGGCCTGTGCTCCCCCTCATCCTCACAGATGAGACGACGGTGGCCCTCCTTGATGCCGAGGCGAGCGAGATCTTCCCCAGTCAGCCTCCTAAACGCCTGTGCGGAGTCGTATCCCGCCCCGAGCAGGACGGGCAGGTACTCCTCGGCAGCCTTTGCGGGTACACCTAGACCGAGCAAGAGCGCGAGGATCTCGGATGCAGATGCGCTGTCGGGTGAGTCTGAAGCAGGAGCAACCAGACCGCACTTGCTTGCGCAGTCTGCTGTGTGCGGGCCGTCAGGGCCAGAACAACGATTGCAGCACGTGACAAAGCCGCGAAAGGCGGGCCGACCGCACTTCAGCATGCAAAGAGCCATCGCCGCGACGCAGGATGCGCAGATTGAAACACGACTCGCAGGAAAACCTGTCTTGAGCCAAAGTGGCTATTGGAGGATGAGGCTGATGAGGAGGAGGAGGAGGCTGAGGAGGAGGAGGAGGAGGTTGAGGAGCAGGAGGGTGAGGCTCATTGGCCGCATGTTTACTGGCAGCTGCCTTAATCAGTTCGCCCAGGCCTAAGTCGGCGTTTATGTTATCCATTGAAATCTCGCACTGTCAGGACGCAGCAAGCCTAGCATTTAATGTCCACTGAACACACGAAAGAAAGGAGAGTGAGGACGAACTTGGCAGCTCTGAGGCCTCGCGCTGACAACCATGCAGACCGCGAGATCTGGCATCATCCAGGGCCAGCGCGTACCCTTTTTGAAGCACTACCCGCAGGGCGATTGGAGGAGGAGGAGGAAGAGGAAGAGGAAGAGGAGGCCTTGCTACGCTGGAGCCCCCAAGAGGAGGAGGAGGAGGAGGAGGAGGAGGAGGAGGATGAGGATGAGGAAAGGAGGCTGTTTCTTAGAAGGCGCCAGCCTTACATCTACACATAAGGCCCGCGCCTTCTAAGAAGCAGGGGTGCTTCTAAGAGGCCCTCCCCCCTCCCCCCAACCCCCTCTGCGCGTGGCTGAGCCTTTTTGAACGGCGCACCACCGAAGGCCTGAGGAAGTGGCAGGCCGAAAGGCATGCAAGAGGCTTCCCAAGAGGACCCAAGGAGGCAACATTCATTGTGATGCTTCTCTGGTCTTTGAGGGTTGTTCGGGTTCTCGCCTATGTCGGGCCAAGAACAACCCAAAACGGACCAGGGAGGCTCCACAGATCGTCCCAAGACGGCCCAAGAGGCTCCCCAGAGGGCCCGAATACCGTCCAGGGTGTGGGGGGGACATCTTCAGGAAAGTTACACATTCTTGCCATGCGCGCTATCTGCATTGCGCGACAATCTACTGCCAAACTCAGAGTTTGCTGGGAGAGATCATCACAGTAGGAGCTCGACCACAAAAAACCTTGAACAAGAAGCCGAACAATGCGACCCTAGGACGTCCAGTGCTCTTTGGTGTGGGAACGGCACGCGTTCCACAGCAAGACCATCGAACCCCAATCAACCCAGGGCACCCTGGAGGCAAGCAGGGTGTTTCTTGGCATTTGTCTGTTCTGTACTGCACAACGAGTGCCAGTCTGCCGCAAGGACAAACCGATACGGCGGGAGCGCCCAGCACCTGATGGATCCCAACAGCCACCAACTCAAAGACAACACCATGCAGCATCGAGAGTAAGTTTGTGGATGCCATGACAATTGACACCCTAACAATCCGACCGTTGCATTAAAACTGTGTTCAACATGTTTGAATCTTGTTCTGGGAATGAAATGTTTAAACCATGTGTTGTACATGTTTAGCACATGTCTGAAACATGTTTCAGACACCTGGAAACTATTTGGCAACACGCTTCCTCTCCACTGATCGTCCTCCACAAAACTAGGAGGTATGTGCCAGAGTCAATACCCATCGGTCGGAAGAGGTAGGTAGGAACATGACGTAGGCAAGCGTTGAACAACAATTGGGTGTCCGCCCGCCCGCTAAAGGGGACGGAAAAGATGAAGCCACTCGAACATTGAAGTAGGAAGGCCCTTGAAGTAGATTGGGAACTAGGAATCCCAAAAAGCTACATTCAACGACCGATGGGTAAATGCCCCCTCAACCAAACATCTGAGCACGAGATGCCACAGCAACACCTGCTGCCACGCGAACCTGCCAACGGGGAAGCCAAGATGTAGTCAGTCGATCTGCTTGTCAATCATTTCACCGTTGTTTCCTGCACCGTACGAAAGCGGGGCCGTGACTTTCTTATGCACCATCCGTATTCATTCAATTAGGGTCCTCCTCCCCCTTTTCCGTCCGCCCAAACCTACCCAACTACCACACATTAATCGCAGCCCAGATATGCATGTATGTGTGCATGTGTATATATGTATGTGCGCGTGCGTCATGTGTATGTATGTATGTCCATCTGTCTGTCTGTCTGTCTGTCTGTCCGTCCGTCCGTCTGCCTGTCCGTCTGTCTCTCTGTATATATGTACGCCTGTCGGTATGTACATATGGATGTATGCATGCATGCATGCATGTAGACATGTACATGTGTATATATATACGAATATATGTTTGCATGTATGGTATGTATGTATGTAAGTATGTATGTGTGTATGTATGATTGTATGGTTGTACGGTTGTATGTGTGTGTTTGTTTGTATGTATGTATGTATATGTGTGGGTATGTATGTACGTATGTATGTATGTATGTATGCATGAATGTGTGGACAGTTGTGCGTGCGTTTGTGTGCATGTATGTATGTACACATGCGCACACAGCACACAAACACACACACACACACCATGCTTCGAGTAGGCCTCCACCACATTCACTTTGACATTCGTGCACACTTGTAGCATGCCCAACGCACACGACACACACACACACACATCGGCACACACACACACCTGCACACACACACACACACACTCACGTGCACACACACACACACACACCTAGAAACACACGCAAAAGCGCATACACACATACCCGCCATACACACACCAGGCTTCGAGTAGGCCTCCACCACATTCACTTTGACATTCGTACACACTTGTAGCATGCCCAACGCACACACACACACAGACATACATACATCGACACACAAACACAACTACACACACACACCTGCACACACACACATGCACACACACACACACAGCCGGACACCCACCCACACACACACACACAAACACACACACACACACACACACACCGCACACACACACACACACATAAACACACACACGCGCACATGTATGCCCGAATAAAAATACTCCGCACACCTCCCCTGCCGCCATTGTAGCTCACTTCACTCGGCTCAGGCTGAGAGCCACCGAAGCGAAACGTTCCGCGGTAGAGAAAGACGAGGGAGGAAGAGATAGGACATGCTGATACGGTGCGCTGCCTCTGCGTTCAGCCAAAAAACGCTGGGGCGGCGCGGGATTGCCGAATCCTCCCGCTCCATCCTCCTCCCCACCGTCCACCATCACCTTCATCACACTCATCATCCCCCCCCCGTCCTTCTCTGCCTCCTGGCACAACCGCAATGGGGACAACATCAATGGGGACGACGCAACTGGGCAGCAACTGATGTTGGAACCACCGACGGTCGGCCTGAACCCCGCCCCCGCCCATCCCTCGTTCCCGCAATGTCGGTCCTGCTCCGTTGCTTCTCACCAAGGCTCAAGCATCAAGACCTGTGAAATCCAGGACATCAAGCAGTCCGCACAACGCCGGGCTGGAAGACCTCACACAGCAGCAGGGCTCAGATTCCGGGAAGGCTCGCAGCGAAGCCGACGCAAAGGGTCCTCACGACCGACTGCTCCCCGCACACGTGGCGCCCCCTGGGAGGGCGCCAACTCCGCACCCGACACCGCATCGTGGCCGGGCTCGCCCTGGGCGGAGGACGGTGCATCTGGCCATCGCTCGGACGTCCGCTCCCCGTGCACTTCTCGGCCTCGTGCGCGGTATCTTCGCGACACGATCCAACATGCTCCTGGATGGTCCCTGCCGAGAGTAAACGAACGCGCCCGAGCGATGCCGAGTGCACACGCCCCCGTGGCTCCACCAGGGAACTATTCGCACACCAGTCTGAGGCCCAGCATGGGCCTGGTGCCCTCCCCTCGATGCGGTGCGTTCCGGCGGGGATCTCGAGGCGTGTCCAGCCGTGGCGAGACGAGAGGCCCCCCCCCCGAGAGGAGAGCAGAGGGCGAAGCAGGTGCGAAGACACCCCGAAAGGGCAAGCCTGCGTGCGAAAAAACCTGGACCCGGGATTCCTCGATCGTGGTGGTGGGCTTGCTTTCCACCGCCACCACCCTATGCAGGAGGGGGA
>CAUYUJ010007809.1:0-44260 GCA_963575745.1 Prorocentrum cordatum
CTTGGCTCCAAACAAAAGTTTCCTTGGAAACTCGCAAGAATAATAATATGTATGTAAACCCGTCGGCAAGATGAAAAGTCGCGCGCGCGTGCTCAGCGTTCGCACGCACGTGATCCCAAGACGTCCCATGGCCACAACATGCTTCCAGGAATGCCTCAGGCCACGGACGATAACGTCCAGAGGACCCAGGATGATGCCACCCCATCGCGATCCCGCCATGGATTCTGGACCGTCTCAGGCCGACTCGCAGATGACGCAACACATGAGCAACGCGCGACGCCGAGATGGCCCGATGGCAACAAGATGGGTCCAAGCGCACCCAGGGTGGCCTCATAATGACCACGCGATGGTTGCGTGATCCAAACATGACCGGGATATGATCTCAAGATGACCTCAAGACGACCCCAACCCGGCAATAATACTGCAACTTATGAGCCCCATCTTACTTCGAGCCGATCCCAGCATGGTGGGATCCGTGAACGGCCCGGGATTTTGGTCTACCCCATTTTTCATGGGTGGGATTTTGATCGCCCTGAACTAAACTTATAATATTAAAGCGGAATAAGCCAGGCGGGATCCCGCCCGGCCCACGGAGGAAGACACCATTGCTAGGTTTCTACGGGGGGTGGGGGGTTCGGAAGGGGCGTCCTTGAATTCCGCTGACATTGGCAAGCCTTCCAGCGGTCTTCCCCCGTCTTCCGCCTCGTTTTACCTCCGTCGACTTCCGCAGGCCAGCGTCGTGATGAAAATTCAAGGAACTTTCATTGGGCCGATGCGTCGGTTTTTACATCCCGCGCGACAGGGATGGCCATTCAGTTTGGCAGTGGGACAAGTCGGCGCCATGGCCAACGCGCGTCAGAGGCCCGAGTGCGCCCCCTTCCTCTGGTAAACGACCTTGCACACTTTCTTGAAGTTCTGGAACTTCCGCTTGGCGACAGTCTGCGCCTTCTGAGTTTTGAGCAACCTCTTCAGTCTGACCGTCCAGGCGGTCTTTCCCAAAGCGGGCCGCTTGTTCCTCAGGTCCTCGAGGTCCCTGCGGCGCATCGCCTGGCGCAGCCAGCCCCAGAAGGACTCGATGGGGTTGAACTCGGGAGACCTCGCGGGGATGTTGAGCAGCTGGATCCTCTTCTTCTTATACTCCTTCTTGCAATCCTTGCCGCCCATGAAGCTTTCGTTGTCGCACAGCAGCCGCCGTGGGCCCTCGTGCCTCCCGGGCTGCAACTTCTTCACGGCCGCGAACAGCTTCCCGGCCCTCACCTCGCGCAGCCACTCATCCCTCTTCAACTTCCTATTCTCATGGTATGTAATTTCATGGAAGCCCTCTGCTGAATCGGCACCGTGCCTTCCTTCGCCGCCCACACGTAAAAGAAGCCCCGGTCCAGAGACTTCTGTAGCCGCCTGCCGCCCCACCCCTGGCCCAGCAGGTCGTTCGGCTCCCCGTTCGGGCGGACGCCCTCGAAAGCGAAGGTAGACGCGTTCCTGTCCTGAGCACGGAAGAACTGCAGCATCAAGTGCAAGTGGTGGCCCCCGTCGTGGTTCGTCTCAAGGGTGGCACACCAGAAACGAACCTTCCAGCTGGCCAACTGGCTCTTCACGAAGGTCACGAACCGCTTCCAGCAACTGGAGTCCGGAAGCTTTTGGTAGGTCAACAGCACACCCTGGGACTGGAAGCGAAAACCCTTCCGCCCCCCTCGGGCGTCTTCCTCAGGCGCACGGGCAGCACAGGAGCTTCACCTGACTTGTCCTGCTGCTTCCCGTCGCGCTTGCCTCCTCGAGGCTTCCTCGCCTTCTTGGCCGCCTCCCAGGCGTCGTGAGCGTTGTTGAGGGCGGTCTGGTCTTCTGCCTTGCCGCCGCGGTCGGGGTGGGTCTTCAAGGGCACCTTGCGGTAGGCGCCGCTCACCTCCTTGTCTGGCGCGCCCCTCTTCAAGGTCAGCGCAACGCCGTAAGCCGCAGCAAGGGTCCGAAGGAGGCTGACCAAGGCGCGCTTCGCCAGGTCGATGGCGGATGGCACGAAGCAAAGTACACTCCCAAAATACAATGCTTCCCCAACCCCCCACCAGTGAACCTGGAGCCAAAATGGCTACGGACATGCGGGGGCTCGGACAGGCTTGGCTCCAACAAAAGTTTCCTTGGAAACTCGCAAGAGGAATAATATGTATGTAAACCCGTCGGCAAGATGAAAAGTCGCGCGCGCGTGCTCAGCGTGCGCACGCACGCGACCCCAAGACGCCCCATGGCCACAACATGCTTCCAGGAATGCCTCAGGCCACGGACGATAACGTCCAGAGGGCCCAGGATGATGCCACCCCAACGCGATCCCGCCATGGATTCTGGACCGTCTCAGGCCGACTCGCAGATGACGAAACACATGAGCAACGCGTGACGCCGAGATGGCCCGATGGCAACAAAATGGATCCAAGCGCACCCAGGGTGGCCTCATAATGACCACGCGATGGTTGCGTGATCCAAACATGACCGGGATATGATCTCAAGATGACCTCAAGACGACCCCAACACGGCAATAATACTGCAACTTATGAGCCCCATCTTACTTCGAGCCGATCCCAGCATGGTGGGATCCGTGAACGGCCCGGGATTTTGGTCTACCCCATTTTAAATGGGTGGGATTTGATCGTCCTGAACTAAACTTATAATATTAAAGCGGAATAAGCCAGGCGGGATCCCGCCCGGCCCACGGAGGAAGACAACATTGCTAGGTTTCTACGGGGGGTGGGGGGTTCGGAAGGGGCGTCGTTTAATTCCGCTGACATTGGCAAGCCTTCCAGCGGCCTTCCCCCGTCTTCCGCCTCGTTTTACTTCCGTCGACTTCCGCGGGCCAGCGTCGTGATGAAAATTCAAGGAACTTGCATTGGGCCGATGCGTCGGTTTTTACATCCCGCGCGACAGGGATGGCAATTCAGTTCGGCAGTGGGGCAAGCCGGCGTCATGGCCAACGCGCGTCAGAGGCCCGAGTGCGCCCCCTTCCTCTGGTAAACGACCGTGCACACTTTCTTGAAGTTCTGAAACTTCCGCTTGGCGACAGTCTGCGCCTTCTGAGTTTTGAGCAACCTCTTGAGTCTGACCGTCCAGGCGGTCTTTCCCAAAGCGGGCCGCTTGTTCCTCAGGTCCTCGAGGCCCCTGCGGCGCATCGCCTGGCGCAGCCAGCCCCAGAAGGACTCGATGGGGTTGAACTCGGGAGACCTCGCGGGGATGTTGAGCAGCTGGATCCTCTTCTTCTTATACTCCTTCTTGCAATCCTTGCCGCCCATGAAGCTTTCGTTGTCGCACAGCAGCCGCCGTGGGCCCTCGTGCCTCCCGGGCTGCAACTTCTTCACGGCCGCGAACAGCTTCCCGGCCCTCACCTCGCGCAGCCACTCATCCCTCTTCAACTTCCTATTCTCATGGTATGTAATTTCATGGAAGCCCTCTGCTGAAATCGCCCCCCAGAGGGGAACGGCGCGGGATTTCGGGACCTGGTCCGGGTAGTCGTCGGCACCTGCCAACTCTGGCGCCGCCGCCTCATTGTCGCGGCGCCACATGTGGGTTTCACCCTGCATGCAGAAGTTCAGCCTCTCCGTCTGGTCACGCGGTGGAACAGTCAGGACTACGCCATCCATGGCGAGAGTGATATGCTTGGAGATCGCCGCCTGGCTCATGTCCTTGAACCGCGCCGCGAAGGCCTTCCTCTTGGCTCGCTGCTCGGCGTTGTAGAGTGGCTTCTGAGCGCGGGGCTTCCACTGGAAGCCTCTGCGCCTCAAGTGCACGCGTATCCCTTCCACGCTCATCTTCACGTGCTTCTCTCTGTACAACTCCGCCTGCAAAGTCGCTGACGTGCACGCTGTCTTCCTCCGCAGCTGCATCAGGCGCCCGATGAGGAAGGCCCCGACCTCTTTCGTCACCTTCCAAGGCTTCCTCCCACAACGGCCGTACTTGTAGGAGACGCGGCCCTTCTTCGCACTGAACCTCTTGTACACGCGCCGGACAACATCCTCGGTGCTGCGCTTCCCCTTCAGGGCGCGGACCATGCTCGCGATCTTGGCGAAGGCGAGCTTCTTGCCACCTGGCTTGCGCATGTCTCGTAGAATGACAACCCGCCGCTGGTTGTGGAAATCCAAACCATTGGGTGCACAACTTCAGTGACCACTGTCATAGCCACAAACGGTGGTAGTATGCCGGACGCCGCGTTCGCGGCGCAGTGGGCGCCGAAGCTTGAGCCGAAAACTGCGCCGCGTGCACCTGCGCGCGCGTGTCCGTGCGTGCGCGCGCGTGCGTGTCGCTGTCAGTCGGTGATGCCTGTCTGCCTGCGTCTGGGCGCGTGCATGCGCTTGCGCCTCGGCGCCCCCGTGCCTGGGCCTCCTCTCGCCCTGCTCTGTCCCTTTTAGCGTGGCCTCGCCTGGCGTTGCCGTGCCGTGCCGCGCCTTGCATTGCACGCCGCGCCGCGCTGCCCCTTCCTGCCCTTCTAGGCTCCCCGCCGTGCCCCGCCCTCTGGAAAACGAAAGCCCCCTCCAGGCAGTCGGCAGTCGCGACTTCGGCCAGGCGAGGTTGTGCCTAGAAAAAAACAAAGGCCAGGCCTCGAACGGATGTGGACCCGAAACACACGTAAAATACGATGTAGACGGGCCCCCGTAGAAGCAGGCAGGGTTCCTCCTAGATACTGAACCCCCCAACCATGGTGAACGCATGCAATTTGGATATCCCGAGATGTCTTTTTCCCAAGACAGTGGCGGTGCGGGGGCGCACAGGAGCCGTCTGCGTGCCTAGCTCTCCCGCAAAGGCCAGCGGGTCTGCAGAGGCGAGTCTCCAGGCCGGCCGCTAAAGGCGAGGAAGTGGACGTTCTCCGTCTTGCTCAGGTAGTCGTGGGTTGCTAGGAAGTCCAGGTTGCGCGTGCTCTTGTTTATCGTGACCACGACGGGAACCCGCCACAAGTCTTGCTCGAACGCGCAGGTCCCGCCAGCCGTCGACCCGAACTCCGCCACAGTCTCGTAGTTGGCTTGGAGCTTCTCCTGGTGGTCTGACAAGAAGGCGAGGTCCCGGACGTCGTCCACGACGAGGCCATCGTAGACCTTTCGGCTAAACTGGCGCATCTTCTCTGGGAAGTGCGCCAGGACACCCACCTCTATCTTGAAGGGCTTCTTAAACAGAGACTTGGCGAACTCTGTTTTGCCGGTGTGCGACGGTGCCATCACAATCAACATCGGGTACCTCATCTTCTCCTGTTCGAACAACCTCAACCAGGCCTGCGCCTCTGGCACCTCCTTGAACTCCTGGAAGAGGTCTGCGTTGCCGCGCAGGCGCTTCACTCTCTCCTGGACCTCTTTCTGGAGCTCAGCCTTCTCGCGGCGCGCCCGAAGGGCGTCCAGGTTCCGCTTCCTGCCCGCTGTCCCGGTGTCCTGGCAGAGGAAGAGGTACTCCTCGTACGTGTCCATCGACAGCTTGTGTGCTCCGAGTAAGTCGTCCAGCCACTTCGCCTTGACTGTGTAGGTCAGCTTGGTCTTCGTCCAGGCGGGTTCGTAGTTCCCCACGACGCACAGCTCTCCGTCGCCCAGGCGCACCGTGCCTTCCTTCGCCGCCCACACGTAAAAGAAGCCCCGGTCCAGAGACTTCTGTAGCCGCCTGCCGCCCCACCCCTGGCCCAGCAGGTCGTTCGGCTCCCCGTTCGGGCGGACGCCCTCGAAAGCGAAGGTAGACGCGTTCCTGTCCTGAGCACGGAAGAACTGCAGCATCAAGTGCAAGTGGTGGCCCCCGTCGTGGTTCGTCTCAAGGGTGGCACACCAGAAACGAACCTTCCAGCTGGCCAACTGGCTCTTCACGAAGGTCACGAACCGCTTCCAGCAACTGGAGTCCGGAAACTTTTGGTAGGTCAACAGCACACCCTGGGACTGGAAGCGAAAACCCTTCCGCCCCCCTCGGGCGTCTTCCTCAAGGCGCACGGGCAGCACAGGAGCTTCACCTGACTCGTCCTGCTGCTTCCCGTCGCGCTTGCCTCCTCGAGGCTTCCTCGCCTTCTTGGCCGCCTCCCAGGCGTCGTGAGCGTTGTTGAGGGCGGTCTGGTCTTCTGCCTTGCCGCCGCGGTCGGGGTGGGTCTTCAAGGACACCTTGCGGTAGGCGCCGCTCACCTCCTTGTCTGGCGCGTCCCTCTTCAAGGTCAGCGCAACGCCGTAAGCCGCAGCAAGGGTCCGAAGGAGGCTGACCAAGGCGCGCTTCGCCAGGTCGATGGCGGATGGCACGAAGCAAAGTACACTCCCAAAATACAATGCTTCCCCAACCCCCCACCAGTGAACCTGGAGCCAAAATGGCTACGGACATGCGGGGGCTCGGACAGGCTTGGCTCCAACAAAAGTTTCCTTGGAAACTCGCAAGAGGAATAATATGTATGTAAACCCGTCGGCAAGATGAAAAGTCGCGCGCGCGTGCTCAGCGTTCGCACGCACGCGACCCCAAGACGCCCCATGGCCACAACATGCTTCCAGGAATGCCTCAGGCCACGGACGATAACGTCCAGAGGACCCAGGATGATGCCACCCCATCGCGATCCCGCCATGGATTCTGGACCGTCTCAGGCCGACTCGCAGATGACGAAACACATGAGCAACGCGTGACGCCGAGATGGCCCGATGGCAACAAGATGGGTCCAAGCGCACCCAGGGTGGCCTCATAATGACCACGCGATGGTTGCGTGATCCAAACATGACCGGGATATGATCTCAAGATGACCTCAAGACGACCCCAACACGGCAATACTACTGCAACTTATGAGCCCCATCTTACTTCGAGCCGATCCCAGCATGGTGGGATCCGTGAACGACCCGGGATTTTGGTCTACCCCATTTTTAATGGGTGGGATTTTGATCGTCCTGAACTAAACTTATAATATTAAAGCGGAATACGCCAGGCGGGATCCCGCCCGGCCCACGGAGGAAGACAACATTGCTAGGTTTCTACGGGGGGTGGGGGGTTCGGAAGGGGCGTCCTTGAATTCCGCTGACATTGGCAAGCCTTCCAGCGGCCTTCCCCCGTCTTCCGCCTCGTTTTACCTCCGTCGACTTCCGCAGGCCAGCGTCGTGATGAAAATTCAAGGAACTTTCATTGGGCCGATGTATCGCCTCTAGGGGATTCTTCCCAGGCATGGGGGGGCGAATGGCGGGAGGTATCCTGGCGCCTCTAGGGCGTTGCAAAGGGGGGGGGGTGGGGGCGAATGGTCGGTCCTACGGCCCCAGCGGCGCTGCTAAGTGCGGCACCTTGGCGAGCGTCACGGGGGCGAACCTCGCAGGTCCATGCGTGGATGTCAGAGAAGTGCCTCACCCCCCATAGGTGGGATAGCGGATGGGGTGGGGATGCACGCGCACGCCATATACCGATGCTGTTGATGTCGCGATTCGAAGAAAAAAACGCCATTAACACAAACATTTGGCGCTCCGCGCGGATTTCTGGGATCCGCGCCTGGGCCCCCCCGGCAGCGCCTCCAGCGCCGCCCCAAGAAATTCACGCGGAGCGCGCCACAAGTTTACGCAGCACCCCGTAGATGCGGATAAGAGTGATGGGGCGGTGGGGACGTCGGCTGTTTGTTCGTTAAGCCAATGTGGTTCGGTCGCGGGTGGGTTGCGGTGGGTCGCAAATGGGTTGCGGGTGGGTCGGGGTGGTCGTTGTGGGTCGCGGGTGGGTCGCGGGTGGTTCGCGGATGGGTTGCGGGTGGGTCGCGTGTGGGTCGCGGGTGGGTCGCGGGTGGGTCGCGGGTGGGTCGCGGGGGTGGTCGCGGGGGGGTCGCGGGGGGTCGCGGGTTGGGTCGCGCGGGTGGGTCGCGGGTGGGTCGGGGTGGGTCGGGGGGGGTCGCGGGTGGGTCGCGGGGTGGGTCGCGGGTGGGTCGCGGGTGGGTCGCGGGTGGGTCGCGAGTGGGTCGCGGGTGGGTCGCGGGTGGGTCGCGGGTGGGTCGCGGGTGGGTCGCGGGGTGGGTCGCAGGTGGGTCGCGGGTGGGTCGCGGGGTGGGTCGCGGGGTGGGTCGCGGGGTGGGTCGCGGGGTGCGTCGCGGGGTGCGTCGCGGGGTGCGTCGCGGGGTGCGTCGCGGGTGGGTCGCGGGTGGGGCGACGACAACAAACAACAACACCACCAACAACAACAGCAACAACACCAACAACAACACCACCAACAACAACACCAACAACACCACCAACAACAACACCAAACACAACAACACCACCACCAACAACAACACCAACAACAACAGCAACAACAGCAGCAACACTGCTACTGGCAGCACCACTACGCCCAGCACGTCTGTGAGTAGTACGACCGAGAGCAGCAAAACGAGTATGACGAGTACGACGGGTACTAGCGGCACCACTACGCCCAGCACGTCGGCAGCACCCCGGGCATGACGGGTATGACAGGAACCAGCGGCATCACTACGTCCAGCTTGTCGGCGAGCATACGACCGAGAGCAGCACCACGAGTACGACGAGTACGACGACTATCAGTGGCACAACTACGCCCAGCATAACTGAGAGTAATACGACCGAGGGCAGCACCATGAGTATGACGAATACGACGGATACCAGCGGCACCACTACGCCCAGCACGACGGGGAGCGGTTCGGAGGGGACAAGTGAGGCAGTGAGCGCAATATGTTGTTTTTCCTTCCTTGCCCATCCGGTGTGCACTGGCTGCTGTTTTTCCTGTTTTCCCTTTCCTTTCCTCCTTCCCTCCCTCCCCCCTCGTTCTCCGCTCGCCTCTCCTTCGTCGCTCTGTTGCATGGGAGGTATTCTGTATAGTGTTCTTTGCACGCCTATCTGGCCTCTCCCTGGCCACAGGCTGCCGACCTCGGGCTCCTGTGCCACGGGCTTGGTTCTCTGCCGCCGTTGGGGTTTCGGCCAATCCGGGGCGCCAGGGTGCCTCCGGTCCAAAACCTTTCGAAATTCCAATGCTTGTCTGTACAGGCCGCTGTCTTTTCAGTCGCGGTTCCTGCCTGTAGCTATTCTCGTATTTGCACATGGAGCCTGCTGGCTGTGATTGTGCTCCCCCTTTCCGCTTGCCTCCTTCCCTCTCCTCCTTCCTCTTCTTCCCTCGGAAATGCCGTCGAGTTGCACTAGGTCGCCAGTTTTTTCTCGTGATGCTGGCGGGATGGACGCGGAAATCTGCGGTCCAGCTCCTTGTGCTAAAGGCGTTGAACTGCGGGATAGGAACCAGGGTTTTGTTTCTATCGTTTTTTGTCTAATGCTGTGCTCGTTTGTGCTCGTTTAATTCTGTGCCGTTATGGGTCTGCTCTGCCGCTATAGAGTTTCTGACCGGTACGAATTGCCCCCGTGAGGGGAAGCGGATTCCAAATTGAGTGCTGCTGGGGAAACGTTTCAACGCTTGACGCCTTCGTTTCATTTATGGCGGGCTGGTGGATCCGGGGCATGCGGACTTCCAGTCAAGCGGTTGCGTGATGGTGGAGCGATGCGCGGGGTGGGGAGAACACAAATCAGCAGCAACAACAACAGCAACAACACCATCAGCAACAACAACAGCAACAACAACAACGGCAGCAACATCAACACCAACAACAACACCAACAACAACACCACCACCACTACCAACAACAACGACAACAACAACAACGCAACCAGCATGTTTATCACCACGAATTCCCTATTCACTCACGCACCCAGGGACAATGCATGACCGTTCGGCCCTCTCATTTTTTTTTTTTTTTTTTGTTGTTGTTTTTTCCTAAAACGGATGTAGACGATGGTGACGACGCTGATCGTGACGACGGTGGTGGTGATGTCTGATGATGGTCAGGTCATCCGAGCCTTCGCGATGGTAGTCAAAGTGAGGGGGCCGAACGGTCATTCATTGTCCCTGGGTGCGTGGCTGAATAGGGAATTCATGGTGAGATTTCTGCTTGTTGCGTTGTTGTCGTTGTTGTTGTTGTTTGTTGTCGTCGCCCCACCCGCGACCCACCCGCGACGCACCCCGCGACCCGCCCCGCGATCCACCCCGCCACCCACCCGCGACCCATCCGGCGACCCACCCGCGACTCAACCCGCGACCCACCTGCGACCCACCCCGCGACCCACCCGCGACCCACCCCGCGACCCACCCGCGACCCACCCCGCGACCCACCCGCAACAATTCCGCAACCCACCCGCGACCCACCCGCGACCCAACAACGACCCAATCGCGACCCACCCGCGTCCCATTTGCGACCCACCCGCGACCCACCCGCGACCGACCCACATTGCTTTAACGAACCAATCAGCGCCTGCGGCGGGGTCATTGTGCAATTTGAAAATTTTGGCGCCTGCGGCGGGCTTCTCCAGAGTCTCGCAAACAGCCGACGTCCCCACCGCCCCATCACTCTTATCCGCATTTGCGGGGTGCTACGTTCTTTAGAATTCGTGCTACCGTCGGGTTCTGTGCGATGGCTGCTCTGGCTCGAACCCTCGCGGCGATGGGAGCGTGTACATGGCTGGAGCGCGCTGTCTCGTAAACCACGGCATGCGCTCGAGAAGCCGCCTCGCGTAGCCTTGCACGATGCGGCCCTCGCGTGCCCGCCGGGATCGAACGCGCGCGGTCGTGCCGTTGGCGGTGGCAGTCTCCCTGCTCGGGTGGCGGCCCGCCGTTCGCCGCACGGGCTTCTGCTGCTGCAGGGGGCCGGTGCCGCCGAGCCGGGGCGGGGCGCAGAGGCGCTGCGCACCGGCCGCCGCGGCGGAGGTCCAAGATCCAGACGTGGCGGCGCCCGCGAGAGGGGATCCTTCGGAACTCAGCTGCCTCGATGCGCCCCGCAGCATGTACCGTGCGCAGGGCGTCCGTGTCGATACGTTGCGCGTGTTGGCGCAGCGTGTTGGCCCACGTTTTGGCGAGCTTTTGGCGCCAGACCTGCGTTTTCAGCCTGCGTGTGGAGCTCCGTGTCAACACGCCGCGTGTTGCGTGTTGCGCAACGTGGCAGCTAGGCTGCTGAATTCTCAATGTCTGATTACTTCGTTGGGCTGGCTCCAGGAGGCTTCTGGGAAGTGCCCGTTGACGGAGGATGTGACACGGCAGGTTTGCGTCATGTCGATTCGCCGCGACCCCGCTGCGGGCGTTCAAGGTTGAACGCCGCCAGTGGCCCAGAGTCGGCCCAATATGGAACGACCTGGCGGTCGAAAAGCCGCCGATCGCTCAAGGTTGAACGAGCCACGCAGTGTCAGAAACTAACGCCGGGTTCGTCATGGCACGAGCCCGCTGCAGGGTGGAGGACGGGGGGGTGGCGCGAGCAGGCTGCTTTTCATATTCTCTGGCGCGCACCTGTCGCTGCCCGGGCCAAGCCCCCCCCCCCGCGGTGACGGCAGTCTAGGCCTCCCAGAAGGGGTCGGGGTATCGAAGAAAAAACAACGCCACAAACATAAACTTGTGGCGCTCCGCGCGGATTTCTTGGATCCGCGCTGGGGCCCCCCGGCGGCGCCTCCGGCGCTGCCCCTGGCGGGCTCCGAGGGGGTTCCAGCTCAGATCCAAGAAGTCCGCGCGGAGCGTCAACAGTTTATGTTTATAGTAGATTTTCTTCTAAATCGTTGGGGGTAGGGGTAGGGTTCGCATGTGGCCCCCTAGTTAAGCCTCTAGGTAGCGATCGTACGTTTTTTTGGGGGGGCCTGCTGGTGCTCCGTGTTCCTTGACTGTTTCATAGCTTGCCTCAGGTTTTCCCGAGGTTTTCGATGGGAAGTCGAAGTTCAACCTATGGGAAAGGAGGGGCCTCGTTCCTTATTTAGAGCTCCTGAGGTCAACGCCCCGACTGTACTCCGACCCCTTTTATGAGTTATGATGTTCCAAACTACTTTATCCTTGATCACCAGATTTCGAGCACCAGAAAAGTGCCCCCAAACTCAAGGTTTTCACGTGTCGGGCCCTGGGAGACACTCGCCCGACACTGTTTCGACACTGCTTCGACACTGTTTTGACACTTTGCCGGGTGCTCGAAATTATCTGTGGGATGTGGTCCTTAAGTAGGATGGGAGCAACATAAGGATAGGGAAAGGGGGGGGCAACGAAATCTGCTGCAGGCAGCTGGTTTCGGCCCCACCGAGGGGCCCATTCCTTCATATACACAGCCGGCGCCGGCGCCGGGAGGCGCCGGGAAAATCAGCTTCGTGAGCTGATTCTCAAACCCCCCCTTTGCTATCCCCCCCTTTCGCCCGGCCCGATCCCAACCCCCCCTCTTTGGGCAACGACCGATGCGCGGAAAGTATAAACAATCTCGATGAGGGTGGGCGTCCACGAGGCTCGCGGGGCTTCCCAGAAGGCAGGGGGACTTCCCAGAAGTCCGCCCAGCCTCCAACGAGCCTTTTCGGGGGCTTCTTGGGCCTTCACGAAGCCCCTCCGCCTTCCTAGATCTCAGAAGCCCACCGCCCTCGCGCCACCGATCCTCGATCCTCGATCCTCGATCGATCCTCGCTTCTCGAGCCTCGATCCTCGACCCCTCTTGTGGGCGCCACCAAGAGACCTGCGGCGCTTCGAGGTGGGAACGCGCGTGCGGTGCCGGATGTCTGTCACGGCGTGGGCGGCGGGCACGGTGACGAAGTCCAATTGCGGGCCGTCGCACGAGGTGGCCCCGTACCAGGTGAGGCTCGACGAGGGCAACCACCTGATCTGGGTTCCAGAGGATGGGGGGGGAGGGAGGAAGGGAGGGGGGGGGGAGGGAGGGAGGGCGGGAGGGGGGGAGAGGGATGAGTCGGGAGCGTCCAAGGGGGGGGTGATGACAAGAGGGAGGGGATATCATGGCGTGGGCCACGATACCTTCCCGGATTTCATGCCTCCCCTCTTCTTCTTTCAATGCATTCTGTGGTTCCCCCCCTCGTCCACGCACATGCCTCGGGCCATGATGCGCCCTCCCCCTCTTGGACGCCCATGTTATGAAGGGAGGGAGTGAGGGAGGGAGGGAGAGAGAGAGGGAATGGGAGGCGGGGGCTCTGGAGGACAACGACCAGATCATCCAGGGTCTCAGCTTTTGGGATTCGCCGCTTGGCGCTCTGCGCAGGCAGTTCGAGCTGGACCACGCCGTGCAGTGGCAGCAAGGTCAGAGCAGGCTGCCTGTATCGTCAGGCCAGCCATAACTGTGGGAGGAGCTGTGTTCCTTATCCTCTGGGGGCCGTCCATCGGCTTCGGCACCATTATCCGGTGATCGTCGATATCCCTGCGGCGCTAACGGCCACTAAAACAACAAATATGTAGAGAGAGAGAGAGAGATCGTCGATATGATGAGTCCCCCTGTGGGGGTAAGGAACACAGCTGCCCCGATGTGTGGCTGGCCGGAGCAGCGGGCGGGGCCGCCGTGCCTGTGGTGCCGCACCAGCTGGAGCGCGACATCGAGCAGTTTGAGCACCTGCTTTCCAGGGGCGTCCTGGGCTCGGAGGTCGGGGAGTACGTTGCGGACGTCGTCCTGCCCGACTACCGGCGGGCGCTCGAGGCCGCCCACTCGCCGGCGACCGGGGGCCGCGGCGACGTGCACGCCCTGCCCAGCCAGCCGCAGTTCGAGTCCGTCGTCGGCCTGCACCGGAAGTCGGGGGTGGTCAGAACCCCCACCCTTTCGATGCTCGTTTCGGGGACCTTCCTGGAGCCCACCTAACGGATCTGTTCGGCCCCAGTTCGATTCAGGTTCGACTCAAGTTCGACTCAAGTTCGACTCAGGTTCGACTCAGGGTCGACCCAACTCGACTGACGTTCGACGCAGCTTCGCCGCACGAGTGGAGCGAGTGGCTCCAGGAAGGTCCCCAGAACGAGCATCCAACACCCTGACACGTCGATCAGTGGGTTGTCCGTTTTTGGTTCTCGAGAGGGCGCCGCGGCCGTCCTTTCCGAGGCTTGCGCCCGCCAGGTCTGGGCCCGAAGTCGTTCTCACTGAAGCACGTTCTCGGTATCGCTCGGACGTGTGCACTTCTCCTCGGCGGGGATGATCAAGGAGCATCCTGGATCATCCTGCGAAACAGCCGCGCACGAAGCCGACACGAGCACAGGGCATGGACGCCCGAGCGATGGCCAGCGTGTTGCCAAAAGGGGGTGCTGTCCACCCCCGAGGAAGGCTCTGCACCTGCACCCGGGGGAGCCCGTGCGGGGCGGCGCGATCCGGCCGCGGGACTTCGAGGCCATCGAGCCTGGCGGCGCGCAGGGAGGGGGGGCCAGGGCGAGCGGGGCGGCCTGCCGCGGGTCGGGGTGGCCTTGCGCCGCCCCAGCTTGGGGGGGATGCTCACCACCCACCAGACCACCCCAACCCAACCCAACCCGAAGGCTTCAACTTGCCTTCCATTTCCAGTTTTTGGGGGGGGGGGGGCGGGGAACATCGAAAAAACACGCACATATGGAGCCCATGCCTCCCCGAACCCGAAATTCGGGTCGTCGGGTTGGGTTGGGGTGGTCTGGTAGGTAGTCAGATGTGCGTCTCGAGTCGGCGGCGAGCGAGGGTCGATGATCCACAGGACGCGTGTTGGCCCAAGCGTGTGTCCGCCCCGCTCAGTTCCGCTGGTAGCGCGCAGCCTGTGCAGGCACTCGTTGCGCCGTCTACGTCGTGTTGAGGGGCCTCGGCGGACAAACACGCGGTGGCGCTAACACGCGCTCTGAGGATCATCGAGAGGGGGTGAAGTGAGAAGGAGAAGGCCTTCTCAGAAGGCGGCGGGGCTTCTCAGAAGCCCCCGCGCCTTCCGAGAAGTTCTCTTCGTCTTCGGGAAAGGCCCGGGAGACTTCCGGGCCTTCCGAGAAGGCCTTCTCCTCTCTCGTTTCCCCCGCTCGCTCGCTCGCCGCCGATCGAAGCCCGAGGGGAACAGCCCGTGCCCTCATCCCATCCCTTGGCATCGCTCGGACGTGTGCATTTTTCCTTTCGGCGAGGACCATCGAGGAGCATCCTTGATCATTTCGCGAAAAAGCCACGCACGAAACCGAACAAAAACACAGGAAATGGACGTCCGAGCGATGGCCAGATCCAGGAGGGGGTAGATCGACCTGTGGGGCCCAGGCCGCGCCAGTGGGGACGGGGATCGGTGAGACGATGCTCAGTAGGGGGGCGCCTCGGCTGGGGTCGGAGGAGGAGGAGGAGGAGGAGGAGGAGGAGTAGGAGGCGGAGGAGGAGGAGGAGGAGGGAGGGAGGGAGGGAGGGAGGGAGGGAGGGAGGGAGGGAGGGAGGAGGAGGAGGAGGAGGAGGAGGAGGAGGAGGAGGAGGAGGAGGAGGCCCCTCGGCCCCCGACCCAGTTTTGCGTGCCGCCGGAGAGCGCGAGTTCAGGGAGAAGGATCACCATGCCGTCGTCATTTCGGGGAAACGTAAGACTCGAGTAGGCCAGAACTCGGGTTTGCCGCCTTTTTTGTGACGACTGGATTTTGACGGCCCCGTTTTCGTGGGATGTCTGCAGCGGGAGCCCGCGCCAAATTTCAGATTGGGTATCGTCATTTTTATGATGGCCCCCGTCAGGCCAACTCGAGTCCCCCGTACCCGAGTCTTAACGCCTCCCCGATCGTTGATGATCCGAGAGGCTTGCGCCGTTCCGCCGACCCGCCAAAGAAGGCACGGGCGGGGCGAGGAGATTCTTGCGGCATGCTGCCGTCTCTCGGGGCGCCTCGCAGCAGCCTCTTGGAGCGTCTGTCGAGGCATCCGGGGGCCTCTCGGTGCCGCCCGGGGGCCGTCGTCGCTGAGGATTCTCCCTCGCGTCGCGGGGCGCACGTCAAGAGCCCGCAGAGTCTGGACGTCGTGCTGGTCCACCGTGCCAGTCTGCCGCCCCGGAGGCGTCTCGGGGGCCTCTGGGGCCAGGGGCTTCGTGGGGCGCCTCTCGGGGGCCTCTTGGGGGCCTCGTGGGGGCCTCTTGGACTCGTCCTTTCCGGCTCGGGGGGGCTCTCAAGGCCTCCTGGGGTCGTCGTTTCGCGCTGTGGGAGCCTCCTGGGGCTGTCTTGGGGGGGAGAGGTGTCAGAGGCCAGGTGGAGTTTTTCCTCTCTTTGGCCCCTCTTGGGGGCGTCTGGGGCCGCCGGGCGGGCCTCTTGGGCTGTCTTAGGGGCGATCTCTGGGGCCTCTTGGACCTCCTCCTCCTCCTCCTCCTCCCTCCTCCTCCTCCGCCTCCTCCTCCTCCTCCGCCTCCTCCTCCTCCCTCCTCCTCCTCCTCCTCCTCCTCTCTCCTCCTCCTCCTCCTCCTCCTCCTCCTCCTCCTCCTCCTCCTCCTCCTCCTCCTCCCCCTCCCTCCTCCTCCCTCCTCCTCCTCCTCCTCCTCCTCCTCCTCCTCCTCCTCCTCCTCCTCCTCCTCCTCCTCCTCCTCCTCCTCCTCCTCCTCCTCCTCCTCCTCCTCCCTCCTCCTCTGACGATCTTGGGAGCCTCTTGGTCCGTCTTTGGCCCGAGAATGCGAGAACGCGAACATGATACAATCGAAGCCCTGAAGGCCATCAATGCCTTGTGCCTATGGCGGCTCTCCTGGGGGTCTTCCAGGGGCTCCTTTGGGGCGTCTTGGGGGCTCCGTGGGCCGTCTTGTGGACATCTTGGGCAGTCTTGGGAGCCCTTTGCGTCGTCTCGGGTCGTCGGGGAGCTTCGAAATCCCCAGGAGGCTGAACTCATTGATTCTCGCAAGGGGCAGATATGGACATGGGTGCGAGATGCGCCTCATCGGACCAGGCATCCCAGAACCCAGGCTTCAATGCGCGGTGGCCGTCGCTTGGAGAAGATGCTCCACGCGTCGCGCAATGCGAGCCTGGGGCGAGGGGCGCGGCTGGGTTGCGGGTCACAGGCTCTTCGGGGGGGGCTGAGTGCCTGCGCGGGGCTTCTTCGGGCCTCTTAGAGTCAGGCGATCGCAAGCGCGGATCAACGGGGCGTGGATTGGCGACGGGTCCCGTCTCCGTGGGAAGCCGCGGATTTCCGCCGCCGAGCGAGGCGGCACCGGCCGCATTTTGGGGAGGGCACCTCCCCCGATCCGTGGATTTGGCGACCGCGCGCCAAGTCCATGGATCGCTAATCCATGTTGGCGCGCCCCCGATCTTGAGGCATCTTAGGTTTTTGTTCGGCACGTCTTCGGGGTTTCTGGGCTCCCTCTGCGGGCATCCTGGCAGGGGAGGCGCCCACCGCCGGTTCGAGGTCCCTCTCCGGGGCCCCTCGTGGCGCAGTCTTTTGGGGCCTCTTTCGGGAAGTATTGGAGATCTCCTGTGCCGTGTTGAGGTTCTGTTAGGGGCTTTTTGATGCCATTTGGGCGCCTCTCGGGCCGTCTTCGGCGTCCTACGCTCACGAAATACGCACATGCCGATCGTTGACAGTAGGTGTTTTTGGATTCCCGGATCCCAATCTACTTCAAGCGCATCCCTACTTCCAGAATCGGCATGCTTTTGCTGTGTGTGTTCGCTATCTCTGGGAGGGCCTGGACCCAATCCACTTCATCCGCCTCCCTGTGTTTTTACCTACTTCTTCCGACCGACGTGTAAACAGCACGTAATCATTTGCAGGAACACCATATTGGGGACCATCGGCGAGCAAGGGCACCCATCGTGGTCTGCGGGAGCTGTCATGCGCGGGGCGTCACCGAGAATGCGGGAGTTGCTGTACGCGGTTTGCAACGAAGACTTCCTGTGGCAGGGCCACATGCGCCGTTGACAAGACGCGGGTTTTTCAGTAAGGGGTATCCACGGGTGTGTGCCGCGTGCACGTTTGGCGGGTTTATTGCGCGTGACAGGGAGAGCTACGGCAGAGGGATACAATTCATGTACATTCCCCTTCCCGCAGTTTCAAAGTTGGCACGCGCGGGGGGAGATTGCGGTCGAAGTGCAATTCATCAGAGTTTTCGCACATTTCGCTCATTTTTTGTTGGGGAGGGGGGTGGCATCGACAGGATGATCATGGCATGATTGTTCGCTAAGTCTTCCGAGGCCTGTAATGCGGGGGTGGCAGAGTTCGCCTGGTCCTTGGAACGAGGGGCTCCCAAGTGGCAGTCATGCGCGTGGCGCGCGGGGATGATGATTGGTGCGTACGGCTTAGCGCGCGGGCGCGAGCGTTTCGCGGCTTGCAGGATGTGCGCACGGGACCGCGAGGAAGCACATTTCCGCGTTTCTCTTGGCATCGTTCGGACGTGGGCACGCTTCTCTGCGACCTGGCATCTGCACCATCTTGGGGCACCCGGGGCCATCCTGAGAGACCAGAGCGCGCACGAAACCAAACAGTGCACGGGGAACGGACGTCCGAGCGATGGCACGTTCTATGAAAGCGCAGTCTTCGATCTTGTGGCGTGGTGGTGGTGCTGGTTCTGGTTGGCGGGTCTGTACCTAGGGGGCCACATGCGAACCCTACCCCTCCCCCCACGATTTCTGAGGGGGAGGTGGGGTTCACTTCGCTCGGGAGCTCCCGAGCGAAGTGAACCCCACCCTCCCCCTCAGAAATCGTGGGGGGTAGGGGTAGGGTTCGCATGTGGCCCCCTACTGGAGACGCCCACGGAGCGTGTGCAGGAGGTGCACGGGCAGGGTGGAGGTTCGGACTCCGTGGAGGATGAGAAGGTGAGGAGCTGGCGCCGCAGGCGGAGCGCCCCCCCCCCCCCCCCCCACACACACACGGCTTGGCAAGGAACAGGGGAGGAGGGAGGAGAGGGGAGGAGGAGGAGGAGGGAGGAGGGAGGAGGGAGGAGGGAGGAGGAGGAGGAGGAGGAGGAGCAGGAGGAGGAGGAGGAGCAGGAGCAGGAGGAGCAGGAGGAGCAGGAGGAGGATATTTGGGGAAGAAGAGGAGGTTGAGGTTGAGGCTGAGGATGCGGACGATGCTGCTGAGGAGAAGGAGGAGGAGGAGGAGGAGGAGGAGGAGGAGGAGGAGGAGGAGGAGGAGGAGGAGGAGGAGAAAGGGAGTAGGAGGAGGTGGCGGTGGCGGCGGGTGAAGACGAGGGCAAGGAGGTAAGCAGTAGCAGCGACGCTTGGGGGAGGGTCCGGCTATGCTCGCAGCTCCTGTGGCTTCCCCTTGCGAGTGCACGCGGGCGCGCCGCGGCCGCGCCAGGGAGGCCTCGGGCTGCCGGCGGCGGCGGGGGTCCTGTCTGCAGGGCGGGGAGCCGCGGCCCCGTCCTGCCGGCACGCGGCGAGGAGGGGGCCGCCAGGACAGCGGCGGCCAGCGTGGGGAGCGGGGCGGCGGGGGGCGGCGCGCGGCTCCGTCCTGGTCCTCTCGCCGGGGCGCAGGGGCGGCGCGAGGCAGGCGCGCTCGCGCGCGGTCTCCCACGCCATCGCCTGCCGTCCGCACGGGCCGCGCACGGGAGGTGTGCCCCAGGGCCCCCGGGGGCAGTCGTGCGCGCTCGCACGCGGAGGAGCGGGTGGGGCGGAATCGCGGGGGCGGGGAGAGAGGAAGTGGCGGAGCGTGGGGGGGGGGAGGCGCGCCCCCCCCCACCCCCCCAAACCCCACGCACACGCACGCCCACGCGGGAGGCGATGAGGAAACGAGCAAAAAGGGGGACAGACACGACGAATGGCGGGGGGGGGCAGCAGCAACCGCAGAGACGGCAGCAGACAGCAGAGCCCAGGGCGTGGAGGATAATGGAGCTGCCTGGCCCTGAGGAAGAGGATGAGGAGGAGGAGGAGGAGGAGGAGGAGGAGGAGGAGGAGGAGGAGGAGGAGGACGATGATTATGTGGATGATGCGGATCCCAATCGACTCACCCCGGTCGGTGGGTTGGTGGGTCGTTGTCGGCGGGCTGGTCCGTTGGGCGTTCGGTCGGTCGGTCCGTCTGTGAGTCGGTGTTCCCGCCGTCGCTGATTATTAGGAACGGAAGTGCTGGGATGAGTGGGGGGAGGAGAGGAGAGATGCGAACACAGAGGAGGGTGCGTGAGGGAGAGTGGCGAGGAGAGAGATCAGGAGACAGGGGTGAGGGAGACGAACCTGGAGAGGGGAGAGGTCAGGAAATGAGAAAGCAGATCAGAGACAAGTGGGAATAACATGGACAAATGTAGGACAGATGAGATGCGGGAGGGCTTCTGAGCTCCATTTAGCCCTCCTGGGACTCTCTTGGTGGCCCTTTGGGGCTCTCTTGAAGACCTCGTGGGCCGTCTTGAGGCTATCTTGGATTGATTTGGAGCCCTCTTGACTCTTGAGTCGTCTTGGGTCCATGTAATCGCGTTGGGGCCCTCATTGGGCCAGCTCGGGGGCCTCTTGGGGCCGTCTTGGGCCGCCTTGGGTCCTCATTGGGGTGTCCGGGCCGTCGTGGGGCCCTCTTGGGACGTCTTGGTGCCCTCTTGGGGGCTTCTTGGGCCGTCGTGGGTGGGGCGGTACGGGGGACCCCAGGGGCGTCGCGGGCTGCTGGAAGTCGGGTACTGCGGGGACGGATTAATTTTGCAAGAGCCAAAGAGCAATCATTGAAGTTTGTGTGTGTGTGTGTGTGTGTGTGTGTGTGTGTGTTTTTTTGGGGGGGCGTCTTGGATACCCTCTCGGTGCCCTCTTCAGGCATCTTGGGAGGCTCTTCGGCCGTTCGAGAGCATCCCCTGCTGTGCTGGAGCGCTCCTGGGCCTGCTGGGCCATCTCGGGCCTCGGCGCCGGCCTGGAGGGTCTCTGGAGCCGCCTCGGTGGCACCCTGGACGCCCTTCTGGAGCTATCCGGAAGCCTTTGATTCTCCCCCCGGGCTCACCCCCTCCTCCTGCTCCTCCTCCTCCTCCTCCTCCTCCTTCCTCCTCCTCCTCCTCCTCTCCTCCTCCCTCCTCCTCCTCCTCCTCCTCCTCCTCCTCCTCCTCCTCCTCCTCCTCCTCCTCCTCCTCACCCCCTGGTCACCCAGCACCCTGGGGAGCTCACCGAGCTCACCCAGGGGTCGTCCAGAGCAACCCCTACTACCCTCAATCTACATTTGGCGTCAGGCGGGGGGGAGATTTGGGATGGGAACATATTCTCACACGCCTGGAGACCCCAAGGGGTTGGTGGATTTCTTTAGCCAGGAGGCTTTGGCTAAGATTCGAGAGTTTCTCATGGACTCGACGTTCTGGTTCGACGCCAAGAACGGGTACGTTGGAACTTACGCGGAAACTGGCTTCGCTTCGCCTCTTGTCGCTCAGATCGACCAGGAGCTTAGGTCCAGCTTCCCGGGCGTGATTGGCAACCTGGAGCTGCAGAATTGTTGGGCTTTCATGTTCGACGGCTCAATGGGAGGGGTCAGGACTCACGCAGACAACGCTCAGGTTCAGATCAACTTCTTCCTTACTCCGTCGGACGCGAACGAGTGGTCCGAGGACGGCACGCTTCCTGGAGGCGGCCTCATCATTTACGGGGTTGGCCCGCCAGAGGATATGAGTTTGTTGGATTTGAATTTGGAGGACGACAAATCCAAGGAAGACATCCTCGCTTCTGTTGGCCACTGGAACGTGACTGTGCCTTACGTTCAGAACCGCGCCATCCTTTTTGACTCCACGTACTTCCACAGGACCGGTGGCGTGTGCGGCTCGAGCAGAAACGCTTGAAAAGCTCGAGATTCTCACCTTTCTCCTGCGCCTCCTCCCCACTAACTCCCTCATCACTCGCCTCCTTTTAGTCCTTGTTCTCAGGACCGACGACATGAGGTTCAAGAAGGGGTACAAAAACAGGCGCATCAACATGACGTTCCTCTACGGCAGGCGCGCAGATCTGAGGCCCGCCGCGGCCGTGGGCACGGAGGCCAAGCCAGAGTCCACGGTGGAGCTCGTAGACTGAGCGAGGGGGCCGCGGCAACGAGCGCGCTGATTGGGCACGTGCTCGAACTCCCCTCCCTCGAGGCCAGGCCTGCAGCCGCTGCCCGAGCCTGCGGTCAGGTCGGGCCTGACCTGGCTGCAGGCTCGGGCCGACGCTTGAATCTTGTGTGCTATGTTTGGCGCGTTTTGGGGGCGTGCCCAGCTTTTTCCTCCAGCATCCCCCCCGTACATGGGGGACAGGCCCGACCTGAGCCTAGGGCCTCTCGGAGCCCAAGTGCGGGGGCCACTACCCGAGTCGGGGGCCCCCCCTCCTGCCCGTCCTGTCGCAGTCCGCCTCGGAACGTGTGTGGCACTGGTTCGTCCGGGGCAGCGCTGTCGCCTCGACCACCAGCAGTCATTTCGAGCACCAAGCAGGCACCGACACTGGTGCATTTTCCCACGCGTCGGGCCCTGGGAGGCGATACTCGCTTGACACTGTTTCGATGCTTCTCTGGGTGCTCGAGATTGTTTCTGGGATGTGGTCCTTAAGTACGATGGGAGCAACATGAGCTCAGGGGGAGATGCATCGACCACGATCGCCCAGTCATCGCCGGCAGATGCGGGCCTGATATATGGGAGCGAAACGTCGCATAAACAGAAAAACTCGGAGGTCCGCGCGGACTTCTCGGATCCGCGCTGGACCCCCCTCCATGGCGCGCGGAGCGCGCCAGGGGCGGCGCCGTAGGCGCCGCCAGGGAGGTCCAGCGCGGATCCGAGAAATCCGCGCGGACCTCAGAGTTTTTCGGTTTATGCGACTTTTCGTTCCCCTATGATCGCCCCCCCGCCCAGGAACGCGTGCGGCTTCGCCCTCGGTCCGACTCCCGAGGCCGTGCCCCCCCCCCCCACTATCGTGCGATGTGCGCTTCGCGCCGCAATCCTCTGCAAAGTAGCGCCTCTTCCCGTTGTCGTGGCCGTGGTCGTGGCCGTCGTCGTGGTCGTGGTCGTGGTCTTGGCCGTGGTCGTGGTCGTGTTTGTCGTGGTCGTCGTGGTCGTCGTCGTCGTCGTCGTCGTTCTCAGAGAGGGGGGATGCCCTTGTCTTTGTCAGGGAGAGTCTTGAGTGCCCCCCTGGGACCCCAGCTTCAACAACTGCTTACGCCTGAGACGGCCTCTCAACGTCAGTACGGGGTGGCATCTCCGCACCTGCATTTGGACAACCTTAGTAGTATTATGTTGCATTTGTTTTTTCTTTGCGACACCTTCCTAAGCCCTTCTGGACCCCACCCCCTGGTAGGGAATGGGGCTTGTTGAGGAGAACACCAAACCCCGCCTTCGGAAAACCAGCTAAGCCACCCTCAGCACTCCCGCAGGAGTGTGCGTGTGTGTATGTGTTTGTGTGTGTGTGTGTATGTGTATGTGTTGGGGGTGGTGGTCGTACGAAAGTCCCGGGGCGCCAAGCAGGCCTGGTGGATTTCAGCCCTGCCTCTTTTCACCTTCTGCCTCCATCGCTGTTCTTCGTCGTCTTTCTCAATCCTTGTCGTCCTTCTTCTTTTCCTTCGTCTCCTCCTCTTTGTTCGTCTCCTCCTCCTCCTCCTCCTTCTCCTCATCCTCTTCCCTCGTCTCCTTCCGTCGTTTCCTCCTTCGACGGGAGTGCCCGGGTTTTGGTAACGCTACGAAAACAAAACAAACAAAACACCAAAGCGGTGGTGGCAGACACTGTGGAAACACCTTCCGGAAGAAACCGAACAATAAAAAAACAAACATCCCAGCGATAACCCCAACGTCCGACGGGCGGCCCCGCTGTGAGGCTAAATATATACGGTTTGCAAATGTTTGGGAACATCTTCATAACAAAAAGCAATAACATCAACGAATCCAAATCTTTGTTAGCAGAAACTCTAGGAACACCCTCAGGAAAACAGGAAAGAACAAATATCCAGCGACAACCCGAACGTCCGAAAGGCGACCCCGCATTTTCTGTGGAAGTTTCGTTTTCTATGTGTCGTGAAGGTCTTGCGGCCGGCGCCGCCGACCCAGAAGAACGACGACGACCACGACGACAACCACGACGACGATGACAGTGACGAGCTGATGGCCCTGCCATAGGCTCGGGATAGAGGGCGGGCGGTGGAGGGAGGAGGAGGAGGCAACCTCCCTGGATGAGGTGCTCCCTTCATTCTTCTTTGCAATCGTAGTAGTGCGTGCGCGACTGAGGTTTAACCTGTTCACAAACAAAAATAACAGGAGGCGGAGGAGGAGGATGAGGAGGCGGAGGAGGAGGAGGACGAGGAGGAGGAGGAGGAGGAGGCGGAGGAGGAGGAGGAGGAGGAGGAGGAGGAGGAGGAGGAGCGGGTGGAGGGGTCCTGAGCTTCCGTGCCGACAGGGAGCCACCCCTTCGTCTTCCTTCCCCACATCGGGGACCGCCCGGGGTGGGGGTCACGACCCCCGGGCCCCTCCCCCCTCCCCTCCCCGGAGATTTCCCCCCCCGCCCCCCCCCCCCCCCCCCCCCCCCCACCCCCCCTTCCCCCCGCCCCCCCCCCTCCCCCCCTGGAGACCACCCCCCAGCCCCCCAGGACCTCCCGAGCCCCCCCCCCCGGGGGGCTTCGACCCCCTAACGGGATAGCGACATTGTTCGATCCCCTTTGTTTGTTCGATCTCCCTCACGACGACGACGATTCGAAGGAGGCAGGCGTACTTCAGTTTGGGGGGTTGGGCTTGTCTCGCGTCGAAAGCCTCTCACACACGCCGAGTGTGTCGGCGGATGTTTGTTGGTTTTCTTGAGGGTGGTCCCAGAGTTTCTGCTATTTGTTTACGCATACCCAAATAAACCTTCATACGGACTCTTCATTCAGAAACGCGTGCCAAGGAATCCTTGCGAATGGAATCCTTATTCATGGGACGCTTAGAATCCTCACTCAAGGACTCGCCATGGGAAAGGACCGTTACGAAGCTGATTTCTGAATGAAATGGTTCTTACGGGGCAATCCTTATGACAGGGATCCGGGTCAAGTCGTCTTCCTTTTTGGGCTTCTTTTAGGGGAACAGCCCTTGCACAGTAATTTCAACTCAAGGACCTTACTAATCCATCCATTCCTACATAACCCTTGCTATAAGAACTCTCACCCAATGCACCCTTATTAAGTAATCCGCGATACATGCATCCTTCGTGCTGAATCATTATTGAAGTAACACAGATCTATTAAAAGGGGCTCGTGCCGAGGATTCCCCATTTAATATTCCTCAAGCCGGGGATCCTTGCGAAAGAACTCCTTGCCATGGAACCTGATTTGAAGCAATTGTCCCTTGGGAATCCTCAAATCTCATATTGCATCCTTATCGCGGAATCCAGCCCAATTGAACCCTTGATTCGGGGTTCGTCTGTAAGGGGATCCGGGCGAAAGGACGAAAGCGCTGTCATTAGAGGAGTCCTAACTAAAGAGCCCTTGGTACAGACTGATTACTAAAACGTATCCTTCCTCCAGGAGTTCTTGCCGCTTTACGAAATAATCATGATCTAGGAATTCTTACGGCATTATCCTGTCAAGGGGACCATTGACAAAGGAATCGTGAGCAGCGAGTCCTTACAACCAAATAAGACACCATTGGGAAATCATGACCACTATTACTTATGAAAGGGAGCCTCAGGACGATTAACATCGTATTAAACGACCATTACGCAGGGAACGTGTATTACCATAAACCTTACGGCAGGGTTCTTTACTATGGAACCCTGCTTACACCAATCCTTACTACAGAATTGTGTCGAATGACCAAATGGAAACCTCAGGAATCATTCAGAATCCTTAGGAATACGTGGGTATCTTGAGAAAGCCGACGCGGTTCTTTCGACATTACCTAGGGAGATAGAGAGAGACAAAGAGAGAAAGAGAGAGAGGGAGAGGCAGCGAGAGAGAGAGGGAGAGAAGACAAATAGAGAGAGAGAGAGAGCGAGAGAGAGAGAGAGAAAGAGTCACAGCGGGTGTGAGAGAGAGAGAGAGAAAGAGAGGGATAGAGGGTGCGAGAGAGAGAGAGAGAGAGAAAGAGAACGAGAGAGAGAGAGGCAGAGAGAGAAAGAGAGAGAGAGAGAGACAGAGAACGGGAGAGACGGCGAGAGAGAGAGAGAGAGATAATGAGGGATACATATATATATATATACACATATATATGTGTGTATATATATAAATGGGGGGAGAGAGAGAGAGAGAGAGAGAGAGAGAGAGTCGGAGAGAGATACACATAGATAACCAGTAGTGAAAGAGGATGTATAGAGAGAGGGAGAGAGAGAGAGAGAGAGAAGTATAGAGAAAGAGAGAGAGAGAGAGAGAGAGAGAACGAGAGAGAGAGAGAGAGAGAGAGAGAAAGAGAGAGAACCAGACGGACTTCAAACATATCCACGTGGAATCCATCAGGCTTGCTTTGCCCCCCTGGACCCGTACGAACACCACCTGCTTCTTCTTCTTCTTCGCAAGGAGACAACCCTCAGCACATGCTTCCCTCTGGGTATGGCGTGTTTGTGTTCGAGGAAGCTATTTTGCGCCATGCTAGCCAGCGTGGCTCCAAACACTGTGTTTTCAGCATGCGAGAAGGTGCAATCGTTGTGGTGCAGGTCGCCCTGCCAAACTTGAAGTTGTGACCTGCACTGCTCGCGCGATCATCCCACCCCGCGCCCGCAATTTAGCTTCAAAAGCCAATGCGGCGGCGATTGCGATGACTGTGTGGCGCTGGCTGGCGCATCGCTGTGGCTACGCTGCGCGCGCAGGCTCCCGCGCGGAGCGGCCAGGCAGTCTGGCGCGACCGACGTGGCCGCAGTGGCGCTGACCGCTGGGGACTTGCCAGTTGGTCTCGCCGACCACGCTCACGCGCCGACGCTTCAGTGCGAGGCGGCGGCCCGGAAGAGCGCGGCAGCATACGTAGCAACGTCGACAACGACAGGCACGACGATGAGACCAGCAATGCTGGTGACGATGGTGGCAACGACGACGGCAAGGCCAATGACGGCGCCGATACTTATAGCGCCGTTGACGATGATGGTGTCCACGCGTCGAAGATGAAGGTTTTGGGATATTTCGACATGCGCGCGCGGCCAACCAATGGGCGCGAGTGGCCCGCGTGGTTTTGTGTGACACGGGTCGTGCCCCCCCCCAGCAAACGCACAAGGGCATTCGAATGGTTCCGGCATGGCACGCGAGAGGTCCGCTTGGTCGAATTAGATTGACATGTTGAACAACTTGTGCTATTCGTAGGAATTCGCAAAAGCGCACGCACATTGTTCTTCAAAGCGCAGGTTGCGAAACCATGTGCTTTCATCTGTTGTGGGGAACCTCGCATTTTAATGCCCCACGACACCCAGATGTTTGACGGATTTCGGCATGCGCGCGCGACGCCTCGCACGTTTGTTTTGTTTCTCTGCAAGGGGGGATGCAAACATTGATGGTGTTTGAAAGACGAGTGCGCGCGCATAGTATTCATTTGGCGAGGATGACAGGGACATGATTACCGCTTTGGCTGGGGTCGTATGAGCTCTTGTTCAACATGAACGATTGGGGCACACTTGCATGCACAATGCTCATTCCAGGAGAAGCCGCGAAGGCCAGAGGGGGTGGTTGTTGATTTTTCCCAGAAAGAGGAATCGCAGTGGTCAACCTAGGCGGTGTGAGCTGTGAGGTGCAATCTACGTGATGCAGTCCATGTGGTGCAAACTGCGTGGTGAAATTCCCAATGCTCAACTTGAAATGTCCACTCCACTGCTCGCGCAAACATCCCATCCACCCACCCGCAACTTGGTTTGCAACCCCCATGCGCAAACTATTGCGATGAGTGTTTGGTATTGGCTGGTGCATTTCTGCGGCCGCGCTAGCCCGCGCATGCTCGCGCGCGCAGCGGCCAGCTAGTTTGGCGCGACCGACGCGACAGCGGTGGCGCTGACCGCTCGGCACATCCCAGCTGGCACTTCAGTGCGAGTCGGCGAATTGGACGGGCGCGGTATCATGGCAACGTCGACAATTGTGGACACGAAAACGATAGTAGCGATGCTGGCGACGATGCTGACAGCAACGACGGGGCAGCCAGTGACGGCGCCGATGCTGATCACGCCGACGACGATGACGGCGTTTTCGCGTCGGTGATAAAAACGTTTTGGAAGGAGTTCGAAATGCGCGCGCGGCAGACGCGCGACAGTGGCCCGTATGGTATTCTTTGACACGGATCGTGCCACCCCAGTACGCGCGCAAGGGCGTTCGAACGATTTCGACATGCGCGCGCTCGAAGCCCTTTTGGCATTTTTTCAATAAAAATTCGTTGGGGCGCGCGCGCAGTTTAGTTGAACATCCGTGTTGCGAACATTTTATGAAACAAATAGGCACGATTTTGAAATCCTTCCGAACCCGAGCATTTTTGCAAGAGTTCGGCATGCGGTATTTTTTTTTGTTGCAAGGGATGCATGACAAATTATGGTTTTTGATAAGTGAGTGTGCGCGCATATAACTTTTTCCAGAAGGAACCGGGGGGGGCATTACCGGTGTGGCTGGGATAGTATGAGTTCACGGGTCGGATGGACATTGGGTCAAAATCATATCGGTTTTGCACAGGTTCCCGGGGAGTCGATGAGTCCGGGGGGGGGGGGGAGGGTGGTAGAACATCCTTTTAGAAGAGAGAATCGGTGTGGCGCGCAATCTAATTGGAACAACCGTTACAATGCAGTACGTGTTATATATATATATGGTGCAAGCTACATGGTGCAACCGTCCATGCAATGTGAGCTATGTGGTGCAAGCGATGTGGTGCAATGTGTGTGGTCCGATCTAGGGGTCTGGGCTACGTGGTGCAAAATAGGTGGTGTAATCTATGTGGTGTGAGCTATGTGGTGCAATAGCAATGGTGCAATCTATGGGGTGCAAAATCAGTGGTGCAAACTATGTGGTGCAATTCACTTTGCCGAACTTGATCGGGTCAACTCCGCTGCTTGCGCAATTTTCTAACCCACCCAGCCGCAACTCCGCTTGCACAGCCCATGGGCCGGGGTTGTGATGACTGCTTGGCGCTGGGTGCCACATCGTTGCGGCCGCGCTGGCGCGAGCAGGCTCACGCGCAGAGTGACCAGCTAGTTTGGCGCGACCGACGCGGGCGAGCGCGGTATCATGGCGGCGTCGATCACGGCAGGCACGATGATGATAGTAGCGATGCTAGTGACGATGGTGGCAATGACAACGGCAAGGCCAATGACGGCGCCGATGCTTATCGTGTCGACGCCGATGATGGTCTCCACGTCGTGCGGCCGACCCGCGCGAGTGGGCCGCATGGTGTTATTTGACATGGATCGTGCCCTCAGCGAGCGCGCAATGGCCTTCGAATGATTGCGACACGCGCGCGCAGGGGGCCCGCTTGGTCGCATGTGGTGAACATGTTAAACAACCCATGGTTTTCGTGGGGATAGACAGGAGCGCGCGCAGCTTTGTTTTGAAAGTTATGCCTTCATTTTGGTAACGGGGAATCTGTTTTACGAAATGTGTATGGTGTAAGGTATGTTGTGTTGTGTGAGCTATGGCGTGCGATCTATATTGTGCAACCTGTTTGGTGCACTATTTGTTGTGTAAGCCATGCGGGGCAATGTATGTGAGGCAACATCTGCGGTGCAAGCTAGGTGGTGGAATATATGTGGTGTGAGCCACGTGGTGTAAGCTATGTAGTGCTATATGGTGTAAGGTATGTAATGCAATCTATGTGAAGCAATTTACGTGGTACAGTCTATGTGGTGCACTCTATTGCAATCGATTGCAATCGACTGCGACGCAACGGGAGGGGATGCAGCTGGGCGGCGGCGACGGGCGGCGACGAGGCGGCGATGGGTGGCGACGGCGACAACAAGCGCGGCGACCGACATTCAGGCGCAATGAAGCAGCGACGGACGGCGGCGCGGCAACGGCGAGAACAAATGCGGCGACCGACACCCAGGCCCACAGCGGCGACGGACGGCGGCGACGGGCGGCGATGGCGACAAAAAGCTGGCCTGACCGACACCTAGGCCCAGTTCAAGTTAGACGAAGTAAGGACCTCTAAATGCAAACATTTTTGGGGGAATCTAAGCCCGCCTGCTTTGTTTGTTGACCACCCTAGCCCCCCTGCAGGAACGTTGTTTGCAGGAACACAACCCTAGCCCCCCTAAGCCGCATCGGATGAGTGGTGGTAATGATGATTGCGGTGGTGGTGGTGATGGTTAGGATGATGGGGACGAATGTGATGACGATGATGACGATGCTGCTGCTGATGATGAGGAGCACGATGAGGAGGATCAGTCTTCCCCCTTCCCCCCTTCCTCCCACTCTCCTTTTCTTCTCCCTCCTCCCTCCCTTCCTCCCTCCTTCCTCCCTCCTCCCCCCCCTCGTGGCAGGTCGCGGGCGGCAGCGGCACGAGCAGCAGCTCGACGGCTCGGGTGCGGCTGTTGTCGGAGGCCGCCGGGGCCGGGGCCGCCGGGGCCGCCGCGCTTTCCTGCGGGCAGTTCGTCGTCGCAGGGGGAGGAAGATGGACGAGGCCGATGGAGGAGGAGGAGGAGGAGGAGGAGGAGGAGGAGGAGGAGGAGGAGGAGGAGGAGGAGGAGGAGGAGGAGGGGAAGGGGGAGGGGAGGGGAGGGGAGGGAGGAGGAGAAGAGGAAGGATGAGGAGGAGGGTGGAGGACCAGCGCCAGGCCGCGTCGTGCCACCGAGGACGGGAGCACGGGCCTGACACAGTGAACTCGGGCAGGTCTCACGGACTTGCCCGTCGTAGGGCCGCGACCGGCCTTGAGAGCAGATGTGCGACAGCTCTGCTTCTATCGGTCAGGCCCGTGCCGCGCCGCCCCTGCGCACCGGCTCCTGCAGCCTGCACCGCGCAGCTCTGCCACGGGCCACCTGCTGAGAGCTGCACGGCGTGCACACCGTCGCCCAAGGCAGCGCCAGCACGCGGTGCCCACGGAGCTCGACGAAGGCAAGCGCACACAGCGCCGTGGTCTGTCTCCCTCGCTTCGCCTCTTCTCCTCCTCCTCCTCCTCCTCCTCCTCCTCCTCCTCCTCCTCCTCCTCCTCCTCTCTGCTGCTCCTCCCTCTGGCATGGTAGTCAGCCGTCCGCCAGTCGTCACGCACTACGGAGCCATTGAGGAAGGTGCGTGCGCTGCGGTGGAACAAGAAAAAAGAGAAAAACAAAGCAACGGAGCTCGACGATGGCGTCGGCCCCAGGCGCTGGCTCCACATTCGGCGGATCGTCCCGTGGCAGAACATCGCTTACAAGCTCCGCCGCCCCCCGGAGGGCAAGGCTGACAGCATGGGACCTCCAGAGTTTTTGCTCTCTGGAGCGCCGGGTCGGCGTTGGCCTTCGGGCTCTCTTGGGCCGTGGGCTCACGTTGGGTCCCGAGGAGCTTCCCAAGACTGGTCTGTGCACGGGCAACTGCAAGGCAATCTCTACATCGGAAAACTTGCGGGGACCTAGCTGCCATCTTGTGTGGAGTGAGACCTATGCGGGGCACTGCGTCACGACGGGCCTTCAGAAGCTGCTCAGGTCGGTCACTGATCTGATCACGAGCAGCCATCTTGGCCGCAGCCCAAGCAAATCATCGCGCTTGCATGCAACAATCCTGCATTCTTGCCTCGAAATGCTTCACTATCGTCTCAGGCTGGGCATGGACGAGTGCACCTGGCTTGGCAAAGTAGTCCGCCCAGCGATTACCCATGACAAGCTCCCATGGTGCCATTCTGTCTACCTCAGCGTCCGTGACATGGGCAGGGCACCAACGGAACTTCGGGCGACCTTCTCCAACCGGGTACACTGCCAGGATGTTGCGCCAAACATCAGCATAGGCCGCCTGTGCATCGGCCAGTTCGTTTGGCCAGCTGTCTGCCTCTCGAACGAGGCCCAACACATCGGAGACAACCACGGCAAGTCCTAGCGTATGTCGGAGGGCTTGAAGAACCGCGAGCCTCAGCTCTACCCGCGGTCTGAATCGGCCCTCCCAAGGGGCCCGTACATGGCTCTGACGGGCATCCCATTGTCACCCAACTGGACCACTGACCACCCGCAACGACGTAGTTCTGGCCAGCTTGGGGCCATGCCCGATCCATCAGTATAACACGCACTGCTCCAGGAACTCGAATCCGAACTCCAGCCGCCCCAGAATCCAAGTCCAGCTTGTCAACTACATAAGGAGGCACAAGGGGGCTCAGGGGCATACCCACGGAAGTCTCGAAATAGTCCTAATCCTGCTGCCCTGCACCTGGCTGACCTTTACTCGTAAGATAGGACCGAACATACTCGAGCTCTGGATCCCAACAGAGATCAGGCTCATCAGGCACATCATTGTGAAAGCCAGGGCGCTCATAAAACTCATGCCCAACAGTGGCCTTGTCTGCTGCACACCAGAAGCACAGAGGGTGGCATACGGTAGCCAGCAGCGCGCGCAAGACGGTCGCGAGACCACAATGCATCTGACCAAAGAGAACGAAGGGCACCAGCGAAACGCGCATTCTTGATCGCCGCCTTCCCTCCTCCGATACACTTCCTCAGCATCCTCGTCCAGGTAATCCCCCACCTACATACATCCTTGTGGTGTTCAAAAATCCGAACTGCCTGCCAGCGCTCGATGCCCCGGCGAACAAGCTCCACGACCGATCGTGGAGGAAGGCGAAGGAGGTCAAAATGGTGGCCAAGGTCGCTGGCCAACACCGTGCTCGCATGCATATTCCATCCTATTCTTGCGAGAGATAAACGAAGCACGGCAATCGGACCGTTTGCTGTCGCCCAGGATCGCTTGCTAATATGAGACTCTCGAACCCTCTGCCAAGCCCTCAGTAGCATCCCCAGAGATCCTCTGATCCCAGATGAACGACGAATAAGCCTTGAGCGGATCAAGCGTCGCATCGTAGATCGGGTCATACTTGGCGTCAGCCCGAGTAACAAGAACGAGCGTGAGGGAGGACGACTTGCTGGTACGACCAGCCAACATAGCAGCCGTCTGTCTGAGCTTGGTCAGCTCATTGCCATTCACGCCTGAAACGGTCGCTCCATGAGCGGCAGCTGGCGTCACACCTGTTCTCCAAAACGTGGTAACCCTATGGCTGGCACCACGTAGCATTCTGAGTCTAGGAAGCCTTTCATCTAGCTGCTTCAGCTTGGCTTTGGCTTGCTTCCTTATAGGCTTGGGCCCACTAAGCTCATGCCCAAGGTTCCGAACCCAAGACTTGGCTTTCAGGCTGATGTTCTGAGCAAATCTTCCGAAGCGAAGCCTAGCCGATGCAGCAGTGGCTACCCACCCAGACTTCTTCACCTGGAGTAAGAGACCCAGCCTGGACGTGTCCTTGACGAAGCTCTGGACCCCCTTGAACAGCTCCATGGCCGTATCCCCTTTGGGCCAAACCCACTGAAACGTCGAGTCAACAACCAGGGCTCGAGTAGGAGGAGGAGGAGGAGGAGGAGGAGGAGGAGGAGGAGGAGGAGGAGGAGGAGGAGGAGGAGGGGGAGGAGGAGGGGGAGGAGAAGAAGGAGTCCGTAGCCATTCTGGCTCATGCCATTTGCCATCTTGGCTCAAGTGAAAATCTGACGAGGTTGCGCAGGGCTCTCAAACATTTTTCTGCCACATGTGACGGCCAGGTTCTGCATATATATATATATATTTATTTATCGGAAGTCATTTCTCATTCAGGTAGTTTTCGGGTCCCCCGCAGTCTCAGCCATGGTGTGCGAATAGGGCATCCCCGGGTGGAATTTTCCGTGCGGCCGATCTGTCAAGCACCATGCGAAGTGTTTACATGGATTACAGTATCGCGATCTCGGCTGGCAAGAGGGAGGGATGCTACCAGGTCAGATGCAGCAGGGAGGCGGGCGAGCACCACACCTGGTGCAGACATCCATGCGCCGCCAGCGGGTGTTGTTCATGTTTCTCCTCCGCCTCCTGCCATGGGGTTTCCTGCACCGAGTGCTCCAGCGGATTGGATCATACCAGCGCCAGATGTCACCATCGACTATACCGCAAGGACAGCGGACGCCTACCGAGAAGGCGCCGGGCCGGCTGTCACCGCCGTCGCTTGCCATGGGATGCGACACTCCAGGCAGAGTCGTGAACATGTCACAGACAGAGCAGGTGCCAGCAGGAGGAGTGCCATCACCTACCAGTCCAGCGGGTACGCAGCGGGAGGAGATACCAATCCCGTCGTCGGCACCAGCATGCGCTTCGCCAATGCAGCCGACGAGTTCGCAGAAGGGAGGTCGTCGCTGCTATAGATCCGTAATTCTCAGCAACCTTTTCCGACGACGAGGCCGAGTGCGGTCGAGGTTGCAGCAGCAATGGAGCAGCCAGTCGAGTTCGAGGTCAGGCCGCCGCCTCGGAAAGAGCCGATAACCCTTGCATAACCCTCGACGCCAACCGAGGCGAAGGCGTATCTGGCTTTCAGTATGGCACGCGTGCTTGTGACGAGCTTTGTGCAGCGGGGATGCTGCAGCATAGCGCACAGGCGAGGTGCGACTTTTTAGCGCCAATGTTTTCAAGGTTGCCCGTTAGTTACCTGCTTTGGGAGTCTGATGGCTAATTTTAGATTCCATCTTTACTGCACAAGTTCTAATGTGGCTGGCCAAGATTGGGTCCAGTCAGATGATATACTGCGATGGGGGCGGCTCACGGTGCAGGGGGGAGGGGTTCTGCAAGCGACGGTGCTCCCGAAGGTAGGCCGGGGCATTCAGGCGTGGCAGAGGCTCGGCTCGCGAGCAAAATCATGTCGCATATTCTTTCTGGTAGGGCGCGTCCATGGGCTGGAGGAAGAGGAGGAGGAGGGCGAGGACGAGGAGGAGGAGGAGGAGGAAGATGAGGATGCGAAGGAGAAGGAGGAACGGGAGGAGGAAGACGAGCTGGAAAATTAGGGGGAGGATGAGGATGAGGAGGAGGAGGGGGAGGAAGAGGAGGATGAGGAAGAGGAGGAGGAGGAGGAAAAGGATGAAGGATGAGTTGGATGGGAATGAAGATGAGGACCAGCGCGATCCCACGACTCATCAACGATGTCGCAATGAACCCTTTTTCGAGAAGGCACCGTGTGAAAATCCGGCACCGTGCCTAAACACCATTCCTGGGGCTTCAGCGCCGCGAAGCAACGTTAGGGTTGCGTCCTGACGATCCAGAATGGTGCCGAAACACCGTTCTTGGGATTCCAGCACCGCTAATCAGGTTGATTGCCGTGCCCTGGCAGCCCTACATCGTGCTAAAACACCTTTTCTGCTACGTCAACCATGAAAATCTTCGAAGCTGCTGTCAACTCTGAAGGCTACTGAGCGCGGAGCTATGGCCAGAGCTACATTCAGAAAATGAGTCGCCCTCCATTCGTGAAAGTGTTGCATTTTTTGAAGCGGATGTGCGTGGCGCAAAGGGGAGAGCCACATTTTGAAAACGGCCCGTCCTGTACCCTGTTGCAAATGTTTGAAATGCATGCGCAACGCGCTTAGGCGAGGACCACATTTTGAAAACCACCCGCCCTCCACCCGTGAAACTGTTGCACAATTTCAATATTTAGATTCATAAGTGGTGAGGAAGTCTCAGGCGGAACGCCTGGCCCGCGCTACCGACACGTCTCGGAGTGTGACAGGGAAGAGCGGTCTATAAGGAGAAGGATCGACAGGTGATGAGGAGGAGGAGGAGGAGGAGGAGGAGGAGGAGGAGGAGGAGGCGCAAGAGGAAACGGGGGAGTGGGAAAGAGGGAGAGAGAGAGAGAGAGAGAGACAGAGCAACACATCGCGCTGGTCTGCCACTGTGGGTGTGCTTTCGCTCGAGAGGCGCGAGCGGCCCAGGAGGTCCATCGTGTAGCAGCGGCCGCATCCCGCCGAAGCCTCGTAGGAGGCGTGGCGCACCCCCTGTCGCTCCCCCAGGCCCTGCGGGGCGCTTGGGATGCCTCGCGCGAGCCCTGACCTGGGGCTGATGCAGAGCTCCTCCAGCGTGGCGCGAACGATTCTCCCCGCGCGGTTTTCTCGCCGCAGTCCTGGGGCAGCCTCTCCGCATCATGGCTCCGGTGGCGCTGGGGATGGGCTTGTTTTCCACCACCACCACCACCATGAGTTGGAGGGGAAAGGAGGAGGAGGAGGAGGAGGAGGAGGAGGAGGAGGAGGAGGAAGAGGAGGAGGAGGAGGAGGAGGAGGAGGAGGGAGGAGGAGGAGGAGGAGGGAGAGAGGAGGAGGAGAAGGAGGAGGAGGAGGAGGAGGAGGAGGAGGCGGAGGAGGCGGAGGAGGAGGCGAAGGAGGAGGAGCAGGACCCCCTCCCCCCTCCAACTTATGGTGGTGGTGGTGGTGGGAAAGAGGCCCGTCACGGGTGGACCGCAGCGTGGCCGTGAGGGTGAGCTTCTCGCCCCGGCCCCGCGGAGGCCGGGCGGCCGCGCGCGGAGGCCGTGGCTCGCTCGCGCGTGGCGTGGGGGGGGCGGAGGCGGTGGCCCTGCGGGGCGGAGGTGGCGGGCCGCGCGGCAGGGCGCGGTCGGCCCGCCCCGTCCCGCAGCGGCGTGCGGTGGAGCCCCGTTTATCTAGGCCTCCTAGATGGGGTCGGAGTAGATGGGGTCGGAGGATCGCGCCGCATCGCCGATGCATCGACGATGCGGCTCGATGCGGAGCCCGATTTTCTCCACGCCGACGTCGCGGATGCATCGCCGATATATCGCCGATGTATCGCCGATGCGGCGCGATCCTCCGACCACATCTACTCCGACCCCATTTAGAAGGCCTCTAGTTTAGGGTTAGGTCGGGCCTGTGCCTCTACCGGAGGAATATTGTTCAAGAGTAATCCAAAAATCGTCAGGGGACGACGGTTTTTGACCATTCCTGTCTATGTTTGAATCTGTGTTGACAGTTGTTTCTTTCTTGTCCAACATCTTCCTGTATGAGGACACGCCCGACCTAAGTGTAGGGGAGCGAACAGTGACATAAACATAAAAACCTCGGATAAGTCCGCGCGAGCTGCTCGGATCCGCGCGGACCTCCGAGTTTTTAATGTTTTTACCACTGTCCGATCTCCTACTGTGGGTGGGGGGACCCTCGCGCCTCGCTTCGCCACCCGTCCCCGTGTCGTCGCATGTTCTGCGCCTCATCGTCCTCTCTCCTCGTCGGCATTCACACGGCCGCCTGGCCACGAGGGTGACCATCATGGGCAGCGACATTATCGTGGCCTGCCGCCCTGATCATCATCGTCATCGTCACCACCGCCGTCCTCGTTGCATACACATGGCGGCCGGGCGCCCCTGACCATGGCCATCGACAGCGTCCGCCTGGGCATCACCGCTGGCCGTGGCCGCCATCAGCACCGAGCTCAGGATCTCGCGGTCACGCTCGGCGCTGCTCCCGCGGCCGCGGGCGCCATGGCTCCCCTCCGCGGCACCGCGCTGCCGGCCTGCGCGGCCATCTCCCTCGGGCTCTGCCTCCTGCCGGGCGCCTTCGTGGCGCCCGCGCCCTCGGCGCGCCCGGCCGCCTCGGCGGCCACCGCGCGGGGGCGGGTGGCGCGCGCCGCGCGCGGCGGCGGCGAGTACGACGTCAGCGACGCCGACATCCAGGCGTTCTACGACGAGACCATCTCGGGCAGCGGCGGCGACCCCCCGAAGGGCACGATCGCGGCGGAGCTCATCGTCAAGCACTTCCACGGGGTGTGGGACGAGAGGGGCACGTTCACCCGCTACAGCGGCCAGTGGAAGGGCCCGCCCCCTGGGGGGATCGGCAAGAGGGACATTGCCGTCGGCATCGCGGGCCTCAAGGAGCAGATGAAGCTGGGCAAGCACGTCGTCAAGGGTGGCCCCGGGAGCGACGAGACTCAGAAGGCGGGGCCGATTGCCTTTATTGCCCTCTTAGCCGATGGAGGTGAAGGAGGGGGGAACGAGAGGGGTAGGAGGGGGGACGGGAATGAGGGGGGAGGAGAGGGCGGCCTCTCCGTCCCGCTCCTGCTCCTGCGCCCCACCGTCCTCGTCGTCGTCCTTGTCCTCCTCCTCCTCGTTCTCCTGCTGCCTCGTGATGCTGGCGGGGATGATTCCAACTGGCGTTCCTCGTATGTTACTTTCTGCCTTCCGGTTATTTTCCGCGCGTGGTTGCCCCGAGCTGACTCGTCAAGACGTGCCACGGCTCGCTCAGGTTGTCAGGGTCGCCATTCGCCTTCGGCTGCTGACTCCCCATGTATGTTTTCGGGCTCACCGGTAAGCTCTGAGGCGCATCGGAGGAGAACTTGTTGCGCCTCCAGACCACGCTCCACCTCCTCATCCTCCTCATCCTCCTCCTCCTCCTCCTGCCTCCCCTGAAGTCCGACGCTGTGAAAGAGTTGCAGCATCACCAAACGTTGCGATCAGAGCCCCAGACCCCGTACTTCTGTGCAGCTCTTTTCGAGCTGGTTCGATCCGTGACAGTCCCGTGGCCTGAAGCCAGGGAACACGTCCAGTGTGAGCAACAAGAGCAACGCCGGGATCTCGGGGTCCTCCTCGGCTGCTCCTCGAAGGGAGGGGGAGGGCCCCCCGTAAAACGACACGACGATCGGGACAAAATCGGATCGGGATAACTCGAGATCTCTGAGAGTCGGCGGGTTTGGAGGATGTATCGGGCGCCGCGGCCGCTCCAGAGCGTTCCGGAACGCTCTGAGAGCGCTCCGGAACGCTCTGGAGCGATTTATCCCGATCCTAGCCCTGTTTTACCCCGAGAGGGCAGCAACTGAACTCGGCAAGGAAACACTCGGCCAGGCGACACTCGACCAGGCCGAACTCGGCCAGGCGGAATTCGGCCGGCTGGCCTCGGCCAGGCGGGACTCGGCCGAGCGGAGTTCGGCCTCTCGGCCGAGCGCAGCCTGGCCGAGTTCAGCTCGCCGAAGCTCGTCGGGCCGAGCTTCTCCTGGCCGAGTCTTTCCCTTGTCAAGAGAGAGAGAGAGAGAGAGAGAGATATATATATATATATATATATATATATACAGATCGGGGGAGCGTAAGACCCGGGTTTGCCAGGACTCGGGTTCGCCATCGTTTTCTGACGACCGCGCCTTGGATTTTGACGAGGAGGCGTTTCGTGGGATGTCTGCAGTGGGAGGCCTCGTCAAAATGCAGGCTCGGCCTCGTCATTTTTTTGACGATCTCGTCGGGGATTTCCGAGTCCCCTGTACCCAGGTCTTACGTCCCCCTGAACAGAGAGAGGTGATTGACGACGGGAAGGGTTGGGTCTGGCTGGCCGCGGACATGAGCCCTGGCGGCCTGGCGGTGCAGCTGTACACCTCTGTGCCGTATGGCAAGCGCCCGCTACTGGTCGCCAAGCGCTCCGAGGTGGACACTATGTTCGAGAAGGTCTTCAGCCGAGGAGGAGGAGGAGGAGGAGGAGGAGGAGGAGGAGGAGGAGTGAGAAGAAGAAGAAGAAGAAGAAGAAGAAGAAGAATAATCAGAAAAAGAAGAAGAAGAAGAAGAAGAGAAAGAGAGGAGGAGGAAGAGGAGGAGGAGGAGGAGGAGGAGGAGGAGGAGGAGGAGGTGGAAGAGAATAGGAAGAGGAGGAGGGGGAGGAGGAGTGGGAGGAGGAGGAAGAGGAAGAGGAGGGGGAGGAGGAGGCGGAGGAGGAGGAGGAGGCGGAGGAGGAGGAGGAGGAGGAGGAGGAGGAGGAGGAGGAACGCAAGATCGAAGCGGGGGAGGGGGGAAGTTTTCGTTGGCTCTTGGAGGTCTTCTTGCCTCGGGATGCCTTCCCGCAGCTGCGCCTCGTCGAGAGGGTACTGGGGGGTCCCGGATTGCCCCGAACGGCCGCCGGAGGCCCAAGTTATGGCCCGAAAGCCAACAGGTGTCGAAGAGGGGGAGGATTTCCGCGGAGGAGGAAGAGGATCGGAGGAGGCCAAGATACCGCTCCCTCTCGTTCTCGCTGATCTTCCCCATCCCAGGGGTCCCCCCTATGGCTAGATTCGCCATAGGATTCTGTTCGGAACGCACCTCGGGAGAGGTCTGGGCAGCAGCGGTATCCGTGCTTTTTGGTTTCCCCAGATGATGATGCTGATGATGATGATGCTGATGATGATGACGATGATGATGATGACGATGATGGTGATGACGATGATGATGATGATGATGATGATGATGACGATGATGATGATGATGATGATGCTGATGACGACGCTGATGATGATGCTTATGACGATGATCACGCTGCTGCTGCTGATGCTGCTGATGCTGATGATAATGATGATGCTGAGGCTGCTGATGATGATGTTGATGATGCTGATGACGATGATGATGACGATGACGATTCTGGTGATGGTGATGATGATGACGACGATGACGATGACGATGCTGATGATGGTGGTGATTATGATGGTCATGATGATGATTATGCGCTGATGCTAATGCTGCTGCTGATGATGATGTTGATGACTATGATGACTAGGATGATGATGATGATGATGATGGTGGTGATGCTGATGATGCTATTGATGGTGATGGTGGTGGCGATGGTGATGGTGATGATGATTTTGATGATGAGGATGACGATGACGATGATGCTGATGCTGATAATGATGATGATGATGCTGATGATGATGATGATGATGATGATGATGACGATGCTGATGGTGCTGATGATAATGATGCTGTTACTGCTGCTGCTACTGATGTTGATGATGCTTGTTGAGGTGGTGGTGATGATGGTGGGGGTGATGGTGCTGCTGTTGTCGATGATGCTGCTGATGATGATGTTGCTGTTGATGATGAGGAGGCAGGGGGGACCAGCATAATGATGATGCTGATGTTGAGTATGGTGATGATGCTTACGATGCTTATGATGATGGTGATGATGATGATGATGATGATGATGATGATGATGATGATGATGATGATGATGATGATGATGATGATGATGATGATGATGATGATGATGACGATGACGATGACGATGATGATGACGATGATGATGACGATGATGATGATGATGATGATGACGATGATGATGATGATGATGATGATGATGATGATGATGATGATGATGATGATGATGATGATGATGATGATGATGATGATGATGATGATGATGACGATCATGACGATCATGATGATGATGCTGCTGCTGATGTTGATGATGATGAGGAGGAGGAGGGGAGGATTAGGAGTAGGAGTAGGAGTAGGAGTAGGAGTAGGAGTAGGAGTAGGAGGAGGAGGAGGAGGAGGAGGAGGAGGAGGAGGAGGAGGAGGAGGAGGGGGAGGATGAGCCGTTGGGAGCGTGGCCTCCCCCGCCGGGCCATCGACACAGGGGCGGGGGGTCACGCAGTTTGCGACAGGCTAAGCGCGCCAACCTCCAGAGGGGAGGTACGCGCCGTCCTGCTAAATCTTGGCATGCTGACCCATTCTCTGTTCGTTTCGCTGCTCGGGCGCAGCGGCGCCGCAGTCGCCGCCCTCTCAGGTGGGCAGGCCGCGCGCACGAGACCGCATCCAGCATGTACTCTTTCTTTCTCGACTCGTTCTTTCTTTCTGTCTGTCTTGCTCTCCCTCGCATCTTCACTCTCTCGCCCCGCACATCTGTTTTCCCCCTCCTCGCTTCCCTTCCCCTCCCCCCTGTTGTGGGGCGGGCGCGGGTGTGCGGTGGGTTCAGCAGCTCCTCCCCCCTCGCGCCACACCTCGCGGAGCGCCCGGGCCCGCGCCCGGCTCCACACGGCCAAGCTGACTGGAAGGAGGACGAAGATGCTGGCGGCTTGGACTCGGTAGCGGAAGCTGAGGAGTTCCTTTCGTCTTGACTCTCGATGAGGGCAGCCTGCCACGAGCAGACCGCGCAGCCTTCTCGGGTACGCACATCTCGCAGCAAGACTGTCGAAGAAGGCAGTACTAGCCACCCAGCCGGAGCGACTGAGCCGGCGAGGGCGGCCGAGTGCAAGACCGTCTACAAGGCAACGGCAAACCGCCCAGCCAGTAATCTTTCAGTGCCTGCACCCTCGCCCTCCTTAGGAATCCTCAGGATTCCTCAGGAATTCTTAGGAATCCCTAGGAATCCCTAGGAATCAGGATTCCTAAGTATTCCTAAGGTTTCCTAAGGATTTCTATGGATTCCTGAGGATGCCTAAGGAGGCCTTAGGAATCCCTCGGAATCCTTAGGGTTCCATTGGATCCTAAGGCCGTTGCCACTGCGACTCTCATTGCGAATGCGACTGCGACTGCGAGAACAGCAGAATTCTACAATTGGATTCTCACCTGAATCTTAAGGGGAATGCTTCCAGATATGCTTATACACATCGCTGTTAGGTTGCTTTGCCGGGATAATTCCCGCTTGCGTTCTGTCCGAGGCATTTGATCAGCCTAGTTTTCCTTTTCTTCCGGTCCCGTCGGTGCGCGGTGTTGATCTGTTGGGAAGGAATCGTCGGACTTGGGTTGTTGAGGGGGAGGAGGAGGAGGAGGAGGAGGAGGAGGAGGAGGAGGAGGAGGCTGAGGAGGAGGAGGAGGAGGAGATTTGGGAGGAGGATCACAAGGAGGACAAGGGGGAATGTGGCAAGGGTATTCGGCTGGGCGAACGCGGGAGTGGGACAATAAACGGGGGGCGACAGGTGAATTGGGATCTTATGGACAAGCGCATTGACACCACCATGGGCGGGCCCCAGGTGAAGCAGCGGTGATGCGCAGTCGCCCAGGGGCGACCAGAACCATCCAGCTCTGCGGGTTTCCCTGGCGGAAGCCCACATCCTGCAGAGCTCGAGGAGTAGAGTTTCGATGGTATCGCCGCTCGGTTTGAGATTCCATGCGCTGGATTATTGTTTGGCGGCTGCGCTGTGCCCGTGCCTCGCCGCGCCGATTTTCGGGCAGTAGCGATCAGCAAAAGTGTACCCGATCGTCGTCGTCTTCATCTTCGTCGTCTTCTTCACTATCACCTCGATGGGGGGAGGGGACGAGACGCAGGGGCGAGGAGGGGGTTGCAGAGCCTTGGCGTGACATGAGAGGGCAAATGGGAGGGGGGAAGCAAGGCTTCCCTTCATTCAGGCCTCGGAACACTTCTAGCGAACACTCTTGCCATACTCATCTGTCAAATGCCCCATCCCCCCACCGATATGATCAACGGTGGTGGTGGCTCTGATGAGGTGCACTTCGACCGCAGTCTTCTCCGCGTGCTCGAGCTTTGAATCGTAGGGAAGGGGGAGGAACTTTGCATCTCCTGCGTCCTTCCATCCCTTTTCGAAGGTGGAGGACGCCGAGGAGACGGCTGGTCGCGGGTCTAACTGCTGTTCGGAACATGCCCTACGGCAGGTCGAGGGGTCGACCACTGTAGGGAGGAGGACGACGACGAGGACTTGGAGGAGGAGTAGGAAGAGAATACTGATAGTGAGATGGCGCAAGGGGAGGAGAAGGTAGGGAGGAGGAGGAGGAGTAGGAGGAGCAGGAGGAGTAGGAGGAGTAGGAGGAGGAGAAGGAGGAGGAGGAGGAGGAGGAGGCGGTGGAGGCGGAGGTAGGAGAGGAGCGGTGGAGGCGAGGCGGCATGAGGAACGCTGATGATGATGATGATGATGATGATGATGATGATAATGATGATGATATGATGATGATGATGATGATGATGATGATGCTAGATGCTGATGCTGATGATGATGATGATGAGTGATGATGATGAGATGCGTGATAATGATGATGATGATGATGATGATGATGATGATGATGAATGATGATATGATGATGCTGCTGCTGATGATGATGATGTGACGGATGATGATGATTATGATGATGATGATGGATATGATGATGATATGGCTGATGATGATGATGATATGATGATGATGATGATGATGATGATGATAGGAGGAGGAGAGGGAGGGTATGAGGAGGAGGAGGAGGAGAGGAGAAGGAAGGGGAGAAGGAGGGGGGAGAATGAGGAGGGAAGGGGAGGAGGAGTAGGAGAGGAGGAGGAGGAGAGGAGAGGACCGAGGGGGGAGGAGGATGAGGAGGATGATGAGGAGGAGGGAGGAGAGGAGGAGGATGAAGAGGAGTAGGAGGAGGAGGAGGAGGAGGTAAGGTTCCCCTCCATCTGCCATGCTGGAGCCCGCAGGCCCTATAAGCACTGGTGGCTCACGCGTCCGCGGGGTGCCTGGGGTGGACCCGGCCACCCCAGGACTCCCGACCGTTGCCTCGAAGCAGTCGAGGAGGAGGAGGAGGAGGAGGAGGAGGAGGGGATGAGGAGAGGAGGAGGAGCGCGAGAGGAGAGGATAGGAGGATGAGGCGGGGGAGGGAGGAGGAAGTAGGAGGAGAGGAGGAGGAGCGGAGGGAGGAGGAGGAGAGTAGGAGGAGGAGAGGAGAGAGGAGGAGGAGGAGGAGGAGGGAGGGGGAGCGAGGGGAGGGTGGAGGAGGATTGGATGGTAGAGAGTCAGTTCCTCCTGCCTCTGCTCCTGCGCTCGCCCGAGGCACGAGCGCAGGAGGCGCGCCGGGACGCGGGAGTCGCGCTCCGCGCCCTGCGGCCTGGGCCGGGGAGGTGCGCTGCTCCCGGGGCCCGCGCAGGGGGCGCGACGAGGGGCGGCCGCCCGCCGCGCCCCCGCGCGGCGCGAGGCCCTCGGGAGCGTCTCGGCCCAGGTCCTGCGCAGCCCCGTCGGTCGCTGGCTGCCGCTGTGCAGGTCTGGGCCCGTCGCCGCGGGCGGCTCTGCCCGGGAGCCTGGCCGGGCAGGCCGTGTCTGAGCACCCCCGTCCGGCCAAGCTCCACCCGACCCATTCCTCTCGAGCGTCTCGGGGAATCTCCTTCTGCGAGCAATTGTGGGACTGTTGGTGTGCGGCATCCCGTGAGCCTT